>CM022765.1:6137500-6452500 GCA_012411365.1 Ameiurus melas | reverse complement strand
TATATATATATATATATATATATATATATATATGCGCATATGCATTAATTAAGGAATAAAATAGGACCGGGGTGGTGTTCTGCAAATCTGATTATTTACTATAGCAGAACATCATGAAGTGTGTTATTCAAAAAAGATATTTTACACAATTTATGCTTCTTTTACATTGTGGCAACAGTTTGGGGAATGTCCTTTCCTGTTCCAGCATGGCCGTGCCCCTGTGCACAAACTGAGGTCTATTGAGGCATGGTTTGACGAGTACAGTGGCCTGCACAGAGCCCTGAACTCAGCCTTACACACCGCCACTAGAAAAGTTTGTTGAACCCTTTACAATTTTCTGTATTTCTGCATAAATTTTACCTGAAATGTACTAAAACTAGATAAAGAGAACCCAATTATACAAATGATACAAAAAACATTATACTTTTTACCTTTATTTTTTGAGTAAAGATATCCACCATTAAATATTTTTGTCAGAACATTTGCTTTCAGTAACTGGTGTGATCTCCCTGAGCAGTAATCCATCCATTTTCTATACTGCTTATCATACTGAGTCTGCAGGGAACCTGGAGCCTATTCCAGGAAGCATCGGGCACAAGGCAGGGTACACCCTGCACGGGGTGCCAATCCATCACAGGGCACAAGCACATACACATTCCTTGAGCAGTAATAACTTCAACCAAATGTTTCCGATAGCTGGTGATCAGTCCTACACAAGTTGGAGGAATTTTGGCTCACTTGTCTTTACAAAACTACTTCAACCAAGTGATGCTTCCTTGCATGAACTGCTCTTTTTAGGTTCTTCCACAACATTTCTATTGGGTTGGACTGGACACGGGACATTGACTTGGCCATTCCCAAAATGTTACATTTCATCTGCTTTAAACATTTCTTTGTAGACTTGCTTGTAAGTCTAGGGTCGTTGTTTTGCTACATGACACACTAAGGGTATCTGTCCTTGAATTGACCCTTAACCGTGTCAGAACTTGCTGATACAATACAGAATTCATAGGTCCATCAATAATAGCAAGCTGTCCTGGACAGCAAAGCAGCCCCAAACCATGATACAGCCACCCCCATGCTTCACGGCTGGGATGAATGCAGTTATGTTACAATGCAGTGTTCACTTTTCATTTAAAGCAAACTGTTTTATTGTGAATTCATCTGTCCAGAGAGCATTCTTCCAACAGGATTCTGACCTTGCTATCCTGCCATGCAGACTGTTCTTGTTCAGTGTTTGCCTGATGGTGAGCTCATGAACATTGACATTACTCAATGAAAGAGTTGCCTGTAGGTCTGTAGATGTTACCCTGGGTTTTTGTTACTTCCCATAATATTATTCACCACTAGAGTGATTTGAGTTGCACAGCCATTCCTTGGGACAATTTATGCAGAAATACAGACAACTGTAAAGAGTTCAGAACATTCTATTATCACTGTATAAGGAATAACAATGTTGCTGTCCTGTACTCCCTAGGTAGTGTCCTTATGCATAATGTACAACACCATTTGAGATTTGGCTTGAGAGAATGCTTTACTTCTTGCATTTTTGTTGAAAACTTTGCATTCCAACCAATCAGCATTTTCAAAAAGGTATTGGCACCCTGATGTGCCGGTGGCCATTACGTTAGTTTGCTCCCCAAAAGTAAATTTCCAAAAACATCAATTGACACAATTAGCCCCATTTTAAAATGCTTTGCTTGAATTTTGAGAACTATTTTAGTAAATGTGCCTCCTGATAAAAATGCTGTTAAGCCTGATGCCACACTGGAGTCACATGATGTATACCTTGTTGGAATGTACCGCTTGTGTCAGGGGATCTGTTAATCTGGCAACTATGTGCATACTGCAACACATCTACTGATATGCTGTTGACTACATACACACTCTGTACAGTGAGACTGTATTCTATTACAGAGCAGAATGTCCCCACCAAACAGCGCTGCTCGGCAACACATCAGACCCCAGTACTATCAATTTCCTTGCCCAGTGTGCGCGGAGGTTTAACTTCACATAATACTGCCCGTGAGTGCATGAGTGAGTAAAACAAGTTAAACTTTTTTATTTGCTCCTTAAATTAGTCTTGGCTCATTCCCACTCAACATTCAGTTCTCCTCGATAATATGACATCTACCAAACAGGGAGAGTGAAGGCTAAAATGTGCTTCATTGTGACATGTGAAGCCAGCCAACTGCATCTTTTCAAACTGCAACTCATGCTGCATCACAGGGCAACATAAAACACTTGGAGGAAGCATGCATGAGCTCACAGGCACCCACAACTGGCTAGTGTCGCTTGTGGCTGACAGGGGAAAGAGTCAGTATGCCATTCCCTTACTTCCAGAGAATACAGCTAATTTTGGTTCTCGTGGCCTTCTGGCCACAGATGGCTGAGGCATCGTCAGGATTCAACCTTGTGATCTCCTGATGACAGGGCAATTGCTTTTCTGTTGCACCATTACGAAGGAAAATTACTTTTAACATGGCAGAATAATTGGATATAGAAGTGCTCATACTAGCATCATTTTGTGCACAACCCTTTGTTACAGCCAATAGTGCATCTACCAACAATCAGCAGTGCTGTAGGTGAAACCAGCTTGTGCCTCAAGAGGATCAAAAGACAAAGAAAAGAACTGTGCATGCAGATGGACCACAATCAGGCAGATTCACACTGAATTCAATACTGATGAGCAGAAACTCTTATCAGAGCACATTGCTTACCATAATTGTCTACAACAGCCTGAGACCATGATGGGTGTCAATATTATCAGCAAAGAACAATAAAGTGCACCTCCAGTTGACACATGAGTGTCAAGACTGGATTATTGGCAGTCCAGCAGCTAGAGGAGGCAGTGTGCTGGCTTCCTGGTACACACATGGACCCCTGATATCAATTGAAAAACATGTTAACAGCAGGGTGATCACAACATACGTGATTACTAATAACTGAATTGCTACAGTTTCACAACTGCTACATATCCACACTTAGACTGACATTTACAGCAAGTAAATGGATCATCGTCAAATGGTTCCTTGAACACCACAATGATTTTTCAATTATTCTGTGTTCTGCACAGTCCCAGGATCTCGACCCCATCAGGTATCTCTGGGAAGATCTTGAAACCGCACATTATATCCAGCATTTTATGCTTTCTGAAGGCTAAAGGGGGCACTTCAGGAACAACTCACTTGGCAACTTAGCGTAGGGTCCATATGAAGACAGCAGTAATACATACTGTTTATCTTGCTAGAGGTAGAGTGGTAGAATGAGATGTATATGCGGCAGTCTACAGGGGCAGTAAGAAGTTGTTGTGGTGTATACAGAGTGGATAAGAATGATAGCAGTTAGCCTGCTGAGCTTGAGGGCTCGCCCAGTACGGACAGCATGTATGATCTACTGATGCTGCTGGTTGCCGGGTAGGTTGCCATGGGAACCGTGGCGGAATGATTGGTGGGGCTGTCCGCGGTTTGATTCAGACTGCAACCCCTCCCCTTCCCACTACTGCACAACACCACACACAACAATACACATGCACACACAGTGTAAGGAGGAGGACCATGATTTAACGGGGTTTAGGGGATTGTGTTGGATGAGTGTGTTGAGTGAAACCACGCAGAATGTCAAGAGTGTGTTTGCTTGCACATTGTTGAGACACTGTGTGTGTGCGCGCGTGTGTGTGAGATCCCTGCCAGAAGAGTCAGAAAAGATTTATCATCCAAGCAGCTTTAAAACATTCACTCAGCCATTCCTTTGGATTTACACCAAAAAAAGCTGTTACACCCATTTAGGACAAAGCATCTAAACATGCCATTTTTTCTTTATTCCAGTGCATTTTGCAACACAGTATGCGTTTATGTGTGCTCTGATCCTACCGCAAGTCCCAGCACATATTCAGTCTTTGAAATCATGACAGCATCTGTGTTAAACTCAAACTTTTACCAGAGTCCTGGTCAATACAAGAATCTGCTTGAGCTAATGCTAATTTTTCTGTTGCAGACTAATTTTGTCGACCTATGACACCCCCTTCATTAACCAGTACATTTATTATGCTTCTGTGAAAAACGGTGCATAACCTTCAACCACATCCAGTTGCTCCTAACAGTCACATGGCATAAAGGGCTCATGTTTATGATTGTGAGAGAGCAGGATTTTGGCATCTCTTCAGGTGAAAGACTGTGGACTGTGTGAACCTAGTCTACGTTGAGCTACAAAACGCCAGATCGGAAGTTGTGTAGCTTCAGCGATTCAGAGACTTCTGAAAGTCATGTCCAAAATAATCTTTTACAGCTTAAAACAGTAAACCATTATGATGGCTTGTCCGAGTCAAGCCATAAGATGAAATATTTGCACACAAGTTCATGACCCTAAGTGAGGAAAGTCAAAAAATTTCAATGAGAATAAGAGAGATTAACCAGTAACACATCTCAAATGTGGAAATGGGTCAATCTGACCCTTAACATAATAGAAGGGTTAAATATGTTTGTGTGGAATACGACGCACTAAACACCACATGCAAAGACGATGAAAATTATTAAACCAATTAGATAACAAATAATTGTATCATGACACGAGAGCACTGTATCAACAGCCATATGAGCACGAAGTACCCTATGAAGACACATTTAAACCGGTGTCTAATTATCAGTGTGTATCAGTATTTATACTGCATTTAACAATAGCAATAATCTTAGGCTTATAATTCGTTAGCTAGCTGTGTTACACAAATGATGGTGATTTAATTATCCTTAAGCACACTCATGGTGGACAAATGAATACATTTATTAGCTATCCCATCGTGCAAGCCTATACCCAGCCCCATTTTTGGGCTCCTTTAGTTCTTAAAAGAAGCACATTGTGTTTGTGCTCTTGACACCAAGTTGTTGGGGATCAATTAAGATATTTTCTTAAGTTTTCTTTTATAATGAAATGTACTTGGTCCTGGTCAACTGACTGGTGCAATATATAACCCACTGTAATACATTTCCATGTGTATCTGGCCACCTTACTTCATCTGCTCTGACTCGCCTGCTGTCCTCTTGTCAATGTCTCAAAGGTGCCACGTCACTTTCTTCCGTCATAAACCTTTATCTGTTTCTCTTTCTGCTATCTCTCTCTGTCGACTCCTCTGTATAGTAGGGCTGCACAATTAATTGAATATCGATTTCGATTACAATTTTGACTGCCTGCGATTACATGAACATGATCGACTGCAATATTGACGTTTAAAGTTTGTCCTCCGCTCATAAAAAACTCTGCTGCAGATCAAATCAAGCACTTCATAAATTTACAGCCAATCACCATAGAGTGGCGCAAGGATGATGTCATTTTGTACGCCAATACTTGGAAATTAGTTAGCATTTTAGCATTTTAATGGTGCGCTGGGAGCTTCACTTCGGGTTTCAGAGCGCACCGAGTGCTCCAGCGCTTGCGCGAGCGGATATCATGACACTGACATGTTGCTAAATGGGAATACAGACGTTGTCGGGGACATTAAACGTCATCACGCTGAACTGGAAAAGTCTCTGCGGATAAACTGGTTCAGGTATGCTGTGCACAAAAATGTTATTTTTACTTTTCCAATAATTTGGATACAATTTTATCTATATTTCGCTTGTACAAGATAATGCACTTTAAGGACCAGTCTAATTTGATGCAAAGATTTGTACATTAGCAGGAATGTAGCACAACATGGAGGTGAAAGCAGCAGTCTGTTTATTTAAATGTGAAAGTGCAGTAAAAATTTTTTGTCCTTAAATCAATGAATAATCGTGATAAATAATTGTGATCTCAATATTGATCAAAATAATTGTGATTAGCATTTTGGCCATAATCATGCAGCCCTACGGTATGGCAGTGATCATTTTAGACATCTTACAATGGCCTGCTTAACAACCTGCTTGTGTCATTTAAACTTAAACAGTATCATTTTTTGATAACGGTACTGGACATTAGGTGTTATAATAGCCTATATTAAATAGCAACTAGGTGTTGATATTAGCTTAATTCCTTTATAGCTCCACACACAAAGTTTGTAAAAGAGTAACGGTAAAATTTCACTAACCATTAATTCAAAATGCAGTGTGGCTCACAGCAAATAGCATCACATAGCTAATGCAGTGTGTTATTAATAGCACAAATGCACTGTTCTAGTGAAGCATGTCATTACTCTCCCATCTTTTTCTACTTTTAGTACAGCATGTGTTAAAATAAATTGAAGCACAGAAGATCTGGGAGAACCCATGGATGATCTGGACAGTCAGCAAAATGCTAATAATCTCATGGAGTGAATAGCCATTAGTATTAACTGCCTTATCTCCAAACACTCGTTTTACATCGAGGAAAAAAATCCTCATCTATGTTTTCTGCACTATGGTACAACTATGCTAGGCTCAGCTTTAATGCTTTCTTCACAGCAAACCCAAATGACCCATAAGTCCTTCATCTGATTGTTAGGAGGCTGATGGAGAAAAATCCAGATATGCAAGCGCAGCATAAAAATCAGACTGAAAATAAATTCCAAATACATTCCATGATGGTTCAGTGGCCAGAGAACCACAGTATGACTCACAGTAGGCCTGGATTATAGAAGTAGTCTGACAAAACACATTCAGATTTTCTCTTTTGCCATGAAGTTTGATCAACCAAGACAGATTGCTGATAGCTGGCTTCCTGTTTCCCTGGTGCCATGGACCAAAGGTTCTCCATCCCAGTCTTAGAGATAGAATATGCTGTACTCTTTTTTTTTGCCTGAAAAGAGTGCTAAACCACAAAACCATGCACTGCGTGGGTTTATAAACTACTGCCATAGCACAAGGGACTTAAATCCAAAACTACTCCAAGATGATTATCTCTAGAGTTACTAAATGCAAAATGCATATGTACTATAATTACTCAGACATCTGTATATGTCAAATCAAGTTCATAGAGAATTAGTAAATCATATTAAACACATCTTTCCCTCTCTTTCAACCTAACTATTTCAACTTTATTATATACCACAATCCTTCAGTGTTTCAATCCCTCCATGTACTTCCTAAATCTACAAAATCTTGAACAAAAATCACACTGGCCCTGGACACAGCCAACTGACAGCAAAAGAAAAGTATATGCCCCTGTTCTTACCTGTGTCAGACATGGCTTGGGCACAACTAGCATCATTGCTATTGGGTACCATACAGGACATATTTGGCCGGATGTGTCCATGAGGAATGCCTTGTTGCTGTTGATGTACATGAGACAGCTGCTGTGGGTGAGTGGTTGGGTGTCCCATAGAAGGATGTCCTAGGGGAACCTGTCCACTTTGGCCCAATGGTCCACAGTTCCCCATAGCTGTGGCTTGCATCTGGTTCATCATACCAGGGAATGGAGTCTGAGGGCCTTGTGCACCAGGCTCCATGCTCTGACAATGCATTGGGTCTGACTGACTGTGAAGCCGTTGTTGTAACTGCATGCTCTGTTGGGCCATGCCTGGGGGCATAGCACCCTCTCCAAAGTGCATCTGACTAGGGCCAACTGAAGGTAATGGCCGACTACTCCTGGCCATGTGGGAGCTCTGGTTGCTCATCGACTGAAGTAGCTGGGCCATTGAGGTGTTCGGAGGTAGACCTCCAAGCCGGGCCACTTTCCTCATTTGCTCCGGAGGAGGGCAAGTTGGCCTAGGAACACTCATATCCGGTTTCATCATGCTGAAGACCATGTTGTCATGGCTGCCAGCATTAGAAGTTTGCTTGCGCTTACGGAGAGGATCACGCTGCTGGGCCATGAGCTTGTCCCGCAGAGCTGCACGTCCACTCTGGCCCTCAGGCATTGGCATTAGCATGGTCGAGCTGGGTGGTAACATGGGATTTAAAGTGTTGGGCCCTTCAACAGCCCTGCTACCACTACTTCCACCAGTAAGAGAGCAAGGCATCCCACTGCCACCATTTCCGTTATTACTACCACTGGAAAGACCAGCATTTCCACTCCCCATGCCACCAGGACCTGCACTCATTCCTGTGCCAACACCCATGCCAGCACCACTGCTACCACCAAGTTTGTTTTGATTTGCTAGCTGTGCTTTGGCTGCTGCTGAGAGTAGACTACTGGCAGGGAAAGAGGCAGAGTTGTGTTGGTTGAGGATCTGGTTGAGGGGCATGCCCAATAGTCCAGGGTGGTTCTTCTGGGGAGCACTACTGCCTGAGGCTGGGGGAAACATGGAGTTGTGCTGACTGCTAATCGCATTACTCATTCCCGACAGAACCTGGTTGGGGTCTTTGTACTGATGGAGTGTGTCAGGCTTGGAAGAGGGGCTGGAAGGCATGGTGGGTCTGGGCGAGCCCATGGAGGATCTGGGTGAGCGTGGTGGAACCTTTATGCTTCCACATGGGCCCTGGGGCCCTGAGGGCATGGCAAAGCTCCCATGCTCTGATGAGGTGGAAGAGGAGCGGGATCGCTGTGGCGATGCTTCCATGCGGGCCATTGCAGGCCCAGACATGTGCACAGGGGACGTAACTGGTGAGGGGGAGATGGAGGTGGCTGCTCCATGCTGAGTCCTCTGCATGTGTCCACCATGGCCAACTGGCCCAGGCTTCACTGTTGGTAATGGAAGGTTGCTTGGCAACGGGACAATGGCAGGAGGGATGTTTACATTCATCATTGGTACCTGAGAGTGGGCATTGGGCTGGAAGTTGGATGGGCTTGGATTTGTCATGGGACTTTGAATTACAGGTTTGCTGGGAATGGGGTCCAGAATTCCCAAAGGGTCCTTCTCAGAAGTCATCTGTTTTTTCTGGACAGCACATGTGGGGGGCATAACAGAGGGAGGAACAGGGTGAGGAATAGGGTGAGGTACAGACTGGGCTTTGTGGTGAAATACTGCTCTGGTCATGTCCATGTTAGGTGGGTAGCTGACATTACAGTGTGGCTTTTTCATGATAGGGGTTTTGTTGGGGACTGAGGGGGAGAGAGGCGTGTTAGTCCTACCAGCCATGGCACAAGATAACTGGGTGGCAGCAGAACCATGGATCATGACACCAGGAGGGGACATGGGTGTCCTGCTATTGCCATGAATTGGGCTAGGACTACCAGCTCCCTGAAAGCCACAGGGATTACTTCGTGCAAATCCATCCGGACTACCCAAAGAGTCTGTTCTAGGGGACAGAGAGCCATCCCCATATGCCTGCAAACTAGAAGGACTCAGCATGCCTCCAGGTCCACTGCGGTAGGGGGACTTAGGCCCTGGCTCATTACTGCCCAATCTTTGCCGTGGGTATCCAGAATAATGCTCTGGCTGCTGAGAACCACTCATGTCTGAAGAGTAGTGTCGTGGACCTGCTGCCATCATCATCTTGAAAGGGTTCTTACAGTCAGGTAGTGTTGAGTTGGGCAGCCCATCATGGGACTTATTCCTTATTGCTCGAGGGGTTGCTGACCGCTGGATGGTAGGGGCCATGGACGTCATATCACCTTTAAAGGAAAATGGTTTAAAGGAAAACGGGGACAAAATAGTTGTTTAATCCAGAGAATGAAAAATAAAAAATATAATTTTAAGAAGCTGAAGCTGTACTTGGTAGAAAAAAAATACACAAGTCAAAAGTACGGCTTCTAAACATTTAGCACATAACACTTTAAGCAAAATCTCAATCAAAACACGAGAAGATGAACACATCATACTTGTGCCTCCACTGGGACCAGTCAGAGTTAGGGAGGGGTGCGGTAACTCCATACTTTTGTGCAGAGTGGCTACAGCTATGAGCTTTCTCTTGTGGATGCAAAGCTTTGTGACATCCTCATCAGCCTTCACATCCTCTGCAGTCCTCTGTTTGACAGTGGCCCCGGGATCGAAATTAAACACCTAAGGAAGCAGTGGTTATTAAAACGGCTTGGCCTTGCCTGTGGTCATACATTACTATCAAAGTGTACTTTCGCTATGACTGTGCATATTAATTCACTGACCTACTTATTTCCAGAGGTAATATACATTCAATAATGTTTTACAAATGAAATGGGTATGAGGTGAGGATAAGATGACGACTGACCTTGGGGAGGATGAGTGGACACTCCAGGCCACACTTACAGGTGCCATCCGTGAGTAGGTAGGACTTCACCTGTTCAAGGCTGGACAGCACTGATCCACTGGGACTGTGAGACAATTCATTAGTGCTACATTTGTGCCATACAAAAAAATGAAGCATTCACTGATCTAGGACTAAGCATTGTGGCTCATATCAAAGTATTTATTAACACCCCTATACATCCTTTACCTGATATAGATGACCCCAGGGGACTCCAATTTTCGCTGCCAGCCAATAGGTACCTGGGTAGGCGCAGGCTGCCCCTCCCCCTCCCCTCTCTCACTCTCCTTTCCTCCATTCATTTTTCTGGGTTAGCGCTTGACTCCGCTGGAGAGATCACAGGTTCTTCACTGTCCCAACACAACTTGTCATTGTGTCTCTCTGAAACGGGAGGACAGAGCGCTACAACTTTCCTCTAAAGAAGTTGGCTGTGGCGAAATGTGTCTGGGGCTAGGTGCACGTGAGGCAGGCTCACAGCGAGACCACGCCTCTGGTGAGCCTCATCACGCTGCTACTAAATGTAGATGGGGATTCCCATGTTGGTCTCTGACCAATCAGAGCCATGAGAGTTGTGATGAAGTTCCTGGGCTACATATGCAAAACAAAAAGCATCTTAGAGTAAAAAATGCATGATTACAGTGCAAGTGCGCTGCAAGCCACCGTGCAGCACGCACATTCAGCACAGCAAGAGATGACTCTCCAGGTCACAAGACTGCTCCTTCCAGAAGTGGATGATTCTCATTTTCTTTCAGGTTGATCAGTTTAAACGGAAAAATCCCATCACACGCTTGGCCAACACGTCAGAGCCAGTATGATTTGCATGATTACTGTGAGAAAGGAGGAAAAAAATAGGTTAGAATACTTAAACAGTTTTTGAAAATTCTTTGAAACTTCTTTGTAGGACTGGACTGTTAGAATCATTAAAGGGGCTTAGCAACAGAAACCGCATTTGTGGGGGAAAAGGAGAAAGCATCTCTTATCACTCATAATCCTTCAGTTCTGACAGAGCTTTGTTATGGAGAGAGGAGTGCACCCTCCACACCGCATACATTTCAGCACTGGGTGAATCATCCTTGCTCTGTATTTCCTGTTGTGCATGACTAATACAGTAGAGCGGGACCAAACAGGGGTATAAGAAGGTATGAATCTTTGTGCTCGCCACATACCTCAGTGCAAAATTAAACATGCCAGCTTTAACATGAACGATAATTTGCCTTAACAATACAGATCTGACTCGTATCCGCTTTATTTTAAATGGAAATATACACTCAAAAGCAAAAATGGCAACATATAAACAGAAATCAAAACTAAAAATTTTGCCAGGTCTGCAGGAGAGTACTGTCCCTTGGGAGGCTCACAGAGGACGTTTCAGCTTCTAACTAGCAGAACTAAGGAACCTACGGCTTTTACAGATGTTATAAAATAACAAAAAGACAAAAAAAAAAGCTTCTCAGTATATTGAATGGTGTGTTTCTGTTCAAATCCGAGTTGCTTATAGCAGCGGTCTGCAATATAAACTGGTTTCGCTTCTTGTGCTTTCTTCAACACCACATGCCTGTATACAATGTAAACACAGCCACGCCCCCAAACCACAGGAGCCACTCTTTGGACCACCCACACCCAATGATGTCTATTAGAGCTAAATTATAGTTTTTATTTAATATAAACACAGAGCTCAGAAGTTATGATTAATTAACCAGGACTTAAGAGCAAGTATAAGCGTTATGTTTCCCCGGAAAACATACACAAAAACACCCAGCATACTGTACAACCCCAAACTGCACCATTATGACCCTAAAATAGTGTGCCTCAAATGATGAGTAAAGGCCAGCTTAGGAATTGATGCTGTTGAACGACATGCGTCGTTCAACATCATCAATTCCTACGGTACGAAATGTCTCGGTTGTTTAAACACCCATCTCCATGTTTAACACCAGTATTTTATCACGGTCATTCAAAAGTGTAGGCTGTTACATCACGTTGGGATTTACTGTAGCGCATGGCAAATAGCACTGTAGCCATTAATCTTCATGAACATGGTAAGAAAAAAAATGTCCAAACTCCTCTCTTTGAAAGAGTCTTTTTAAGTTGAAGGCGTGAAACTTGCTTTTTGTTTTATCCATACACTTGCCGCTGGAGTCACTGAGCACATCTCTGCACCATCTGAGACATATTAGCTAAAGGTATATGCAAGTATACAGGTATATGTTCTATAGGTAAAAATATATCAGATTGTTGTTGGCCAATTTGAAGCACTGAAAGTATGAAATGTTAGAGGACTGAATTGTTGGAGTCATGTTGGAGTACTGATAAAGTATCAAACATTCATGATCTTGTGCAACTCTAATTTCAAGTTGAGCCATTTCTGCCAATGCCTATAGGTTACATAGCTACACTAGTTGATACAATGATGTTACAGTGTTTTCCTAAAAATTTTTTTTAGGAAATTTTTTTTTTTTTTTTTTAAAATTTTTTTATTTTTTTTTTTTTTTTTTTTTTTTTTTTTTTTTATTGTTTTTGCTAAACTTTAATAACAAGTGTAGCTAAAATCCCGGAGGGACTGACTATAATGTGATTTAAACCCGTCGGTTCTGTACATCACTATCGTCTCTTGGTAATTATTTAATCGTCACACTCGCTAATTGATAAAGAGATTACTCGTGTTTAACAGACATAACTTACTTCCCTTTTGGGTACATTTTACCCGGTACACACGACTCATTTTAATTGGTGACTGAAAAATATTCCAACTTGTCTGAAGCTCCATAAAGTGGAACATTAATAATAGGCATCAACAGTGATCCAATATGGCATTGTGCCGATGTTGGCTGGATTGGTGTGCGCTATGTGGGAGCATTTTTTTTTCCAAAACTAGACCACAACGCAGTTCTTTTTGCTATAAAATATATTTTCAGGTGACTATATCTTGTACCTCCTGACAGAATAGAGGTAAAGCTTGATGTAGCTCCATGTGATAGTTGGTTGGAGAATATCTAATACTAGACACATAAAATAAACACAGACTTAATACACAGACTGACTGAGTCCTCTCTGATGTGTAGTTGCTATTGTTCTCAGCTGCTGGCTAATGTGTGTACTTGTGGAACCGGACTGATCCTTCATGTCTCTATGACAAAGCAGACTGAAGAGTACAAAAAAAAATAATAGCAAAAGCATTAGTCTAAACACAGCTGTTGAGAGGAAATGGATGCAAAAATGGACTCTAAAAACAGTCCATTTCTCTTCTGAGCACTACATACTGACGTTTGATTAAGAATGTACACAAAGCCTGTTTTCTGTTGATCCTAGCCAATGAATTAAGGGTATATTTCTCTGCTTCAACCAACAAGTTTATCAAAATCACAATCTCGATCCATTTCTCAATGTAATTTGATTCGAGAACAGTATCGAACCTGCAGCATTTGTACTAGGATGTGTCAATATTCATCGTGATTCACTGAGCTTGAATCGAATGAACATGGATGTTGTACCACATGATCTCAAACTAACTTGACACTTGTACTGAGCCGGAACAAATTTATCCTAAACAAATGTTATATAGTGACTATTTAATTCTTCAGTACTAAACAAACGACGACTAAGTGCAGGAGTTGATCAAGAAGGATTTTCATCCACAAATGGCAGATTCGTGCTCAGAAACAAAACAGAAGCCTTCGTCATAGTTAATTCTATAACCAGTTGTTACTATTTGCTGGTCTCCTTTAAACTTACGGAAAGACAAATTGCGATCGTAGCCAAATTGATTAAAAGTTTCAAACTAAACTATATGGCCAAAAGTTTGTGGACACCTGACCATCACACCCATATGTCCCTGTTGAAGATCTCATTCCAGATTTAGTCTCTACTTTCTGGTGTAATAAGCTCTACATTTCTGAGAAGGTTTTCCACTAGATTTTGTAGCATGGCTATGGGGATTTGTGTTCATTCAACTACAAGGGCATTAGGCTATGCGTCAACCTAGTGTTTTTTCCTGAGGCCAGTGTTATCAACCACCCCAGTTGTTTGCAACGGGAGCCGAGAACTGAAAAATGTTAAACTTTGAAAAACTTTGGTTAAAACGCTCGTCACTTTTTACCGAGCCGTCCAATCACAGTGGAGGTGGGGCAGGACAAATACCACACCACCCGACCAACCACCCACAATATCCCACTTACCCACATAGACCAGTGGATCTGTCCTGTCTTACTAAGTGCTTTCTAATCCCTTCATCCAAAGCAACAGCTAGCCCAATTACTTTACCTTGTGCCAACATTTTTATATTCAGTAATTGCCGATAAAACAATCCGCGAAATCAGACACTAGTAACACATTACTTCTGAGGATATTTCGTATCATAGCAACCAAAGAGTCTCAGTTGAACATAAAAAAAAAACACGCTGTGCCGCTAAAGAGCTCTCAAATGCCCCCAGCAGGGTGTTATCAGAAGAGCCTCTGGCATTTTCAACTGGCTAAACATTCGTGGTGTACCCATGGCCTTAGTGAGATCAGGCACTGATGTTGGTGAGGAGGTCTTTGGTGCAGTCGGTGTTCCAGTTCATCCCAAAAGGTCTTCAGTGGGGTTGTGGGGGGTCAGGGCCTTAACTTAGCTTGCTTTGTGCACAAAGCCATTGTCATGCTAGAACAGGTTTGGGCCTCTTAGTTCCAGTGAAGGGAAAATTGTAATACCATAGCACATAAAAGACATTCTATACAATTGTATGTTTCCAACGTTTTGTGGGAACAGTTTGGGGAAGATGGCTCACATGGCTGTGATGGTCAGGTGTCCACATACTTAAACTTTTTTCTTTTGCAATTGAGATAGACCTCCCAGATCAGCGCCCTGACTACTGAACTACAGAGCTGCGATGCACCCTACTTTTGAATGTAAAAAGTGATTAACTCATGAATGTAAACAAAACGATTCAAAGTGGTTGTGTTTTGTTTACCACTCCGGACTAACACCACGAACTCTGAACAGACAACCATTTTGTACGACACATACTTATCTGTCAAACCATCTTTAAAACATTCCATTTTCATCATTGCCTTTTCTTTGTTTTTTAAACCAAGCCATGTCATCAGTTTCCTTATCAGACAGAGGGGGTAAATACAATGAAAAATCTATACAAGTCTGTAAAAACTCTGCCCTTTCAGAACTAATTTCTCTAGCCCTGTAGCTAGTCTCTGGTCTCATGAGGTACTTCAGCTTAATAACTTCCATAAAGCCATGACGGTTCATGTTTAGAAAACTAGTATCGCTGGTCCATAGCCAGTTCTTTTTAAATATTCATCAGCTCTGCTATGGTATTTTTTTGCAAATACTGTCTGCTTAAATGCTGGGTCTGCACCCAGCCTGTGGTGCGCCAGTTGTCAACCCCTGCTTGATAGCAACCGGCGTATTATCTGACAAGTTATCTTGCTGCCTCGGCTGTGCTGCTCTTCTGAGAAACGGATAAATTCCTTCCGACTCGTTTACCTGCTGTTTTCCTCTGCCAGCTGTTGGCTCTTCTTTCTTACTAACTCCGTAGTCCTCATGTCTGCCCCATCAGCTTTCCATGACTGACTCGTCAAGCAAATCCTACCCTGACAAGGTATAACTGTAGCCGTTGATCCTTTGCAATGAGTAAGATAATCGTTCCCATGAAGCAGGCATGCTAGTACCATTACAGTCATCAAAACTGCAGTGGACTGTACTTTATCCAACATGGTGTGAGAAACACCACAAGCCCACAGCATTTCTTAGCATCCAATACTACCTACCAGAAATATTCAAACAGAATAATGAATAATTCTGCTGTTACAGGAAAAGAATAAACGATGTGGTGGCGTGATGCGACCTGATACGAAGCAGAATTACTAATACCACCCTGATGTTGAGTATTTTCCTACAACAGCATGTCCATAAACTGTTTAATTCCTCTAATACCACAGCAAGTTGCCAATAATTACATTTTTAATCCATTGATAAATAGACTAGTTATATACTAGATTTATTATCCAATTATAGTTACATGTTGTGGAACACCCTACAAGTTAGAAGCTCCTGTTATAATTTACATTAATAATTTACTATGGCCCAAAAACACAAGGCAGTTTGTCATGTTACTACGAAACCAAAAAGCTCGATGTAGCAGAAAACACAACGTAAAGTTGCAGCTTTATCTCTGACTGTTGCAAAGTGCTGACAATGGAGACTCCTTCCTCCTCGTCTCAAACTCATAAACTCCTACATTGATAGTAAACTTGTGGTTTGGCTCGCAGACGGAAATACTGTGAAAGATGCTGGAATAGAAAATGAATCGACCAGTTCTGACCAATCAAGAGTCGAGAATTCAACAGTGAGAAATTTCCACTATGATAATTTTATATATTTGAGACTTACAGTCATGTGAAAAAAATAAGTACACCCCATGAATTTTTTTTCTGATCCTCTTTGAAAGAGTGCCTATTAATAAAGCTGATACACTATAAAATGACACACAAAATTGACAATTTGTAATTTTCACAATTTAAATGAAGAAAAAACAAACACACACACCAGTCACACAGAAAGTGTAAGTACACCCCTACATCACATTCATCACACCTTCAAATCCATAAAATTAGAATCAGGTGTTCAAGACTGGGCTTTAGAGTCTTATTTATACCCCCCCTCATACCTAGTGTTCCCTTTGCTATTGTGGTGTCACGCCATCATGATCTAAAGATTTCTATAAGGCTGATCCTGTTGTGGATGCCTAAGAGTCTGGCAATGGATTTTTTTTTTTTTTTAATCTTCACATTATTTGAAATACATTATTCCACTGTTAAGGAAAATCGTCTACAAATGGCACAGATTTCAAACGACTGACAAATTGTCCAAGTCCCAGAAAATTCAGCCCACAAGAACACCGTCTCATGCAAAAGAAGTCTCCAAGAACCCCAAAATTTCCTAACAGGATCTGCTAGGAGATCTTGCAACTGGTGTTGTCAAAGTGCATGCTTCTACAATCAGAAAGAGACTGCACAAATTTGACCTGCATATGAACTACAGTTTGCCAATAAGCATATAGGCAAAGACCAAGCATTTTTGAATAATGTGCTCTGGACAGAAAAATCAAAAGATATAGTAGTTTGGCCACAGTAAGAGCAGACATGTTTGGCACAGACCAAAGACAGCTTTTCAGGAGAAGCACTACATACCAACTGTGAAGCACGGTGGTGGAAATGTTATGGTTTGGGGTTGCTTTGCTGCCTCAGGGACTGGACAGCTTCCATTCATTGATTTAACTATGAATTCTGCATCATATCAAAGAGTGCTTGAAGGTAATGTGAGTCCATCTGTCTGAAAGTTGAACTGAAAGTGAACCTTTCAACAGGATAATGATCCAAGGTACACTAGCAAATGCACCAACGAATGGATCAAAAGAAGAAATGGATGGTTATGGAATGGACTAGTCAAAGCCCAGATTTGAAACCCATTGAAAAGTTGTGTGGGGATTTGAGACGGGCAGTACATGAAAGAAAACCCTCAAACATCTTGCAAGTGAAGGAAAATTTCATGGAAGAATGGCCAAAAATTCCAACAAGCCTGGTGGACAGTAATGCAAAAGGCATACAAGAAATTATTTCTGCTAACGGGGGCAATACTAGCTTCTGAGGCCGATTGTGTACTTATTTTTCCACAGAAGATCACATCTGTTGATATTTCTGTTGAATAAATGATTGAAAAGGCTCATTTTCCTTGTGGCTTTGTTTAAGTATATCAACTTTATCAATAGGCACAGTTACAAAGATGCTTGTCCAAATATGTCAAAAAAGCCAACAATTTCCATGGGGTGTACGTATTTTTTCACATGTATGTTTATATCTCTGTACAGCTGCTTTGAGTCAATGTCCATTCTTAAAAGTGCTATACAAATATTTAATTGCATTGAACAGAGCTATGGTATAAGATGAGGTAATATTGATTGTGATGCACAAGGTCACAATATAATTTTCGGAGTTATCACAGATAGTGCAAGATTCGATAAACATTTCCTTTTCAGTGTATGTATTATACACAGATGTATACACACATTTCACATAATATATATATATATATATATAAAATCTTTGTAGACATGAAATACAACTAGAATCTAATTGAAATAGAACACTACTTCTTTGCTAGCACCTATATACCAAGACATTTTAGCGCATCATACAAAATCATCTAATGTTGTGATATATGATATGATATGAGTGAAGCTGTTGCTTTGTCGGATCGCTACCTGTATATGCTTGAACATTTGTTGCCAACAATATAAGAATGTGTTGCATTAGGATGTATAATGGGAATGGTGGTTCATGCCAAGTGAATTCACTCCCTGACAATGCTTGGCCCATTAGTAGTCCGCAATGGTCCCACAGAAATATAGAGGAAAGTTTCACTCAGTAGAAGGATGACCAGAGAAGATGCCTCATGTGTACTGAATAGCTGTATAAACTACTTTACCAAGTCAAACATGGGGCTTGATCTGCTTCTGAAGTTACAGTATTACTTAACCAGCCTTTCTTTATAGAGGTTGTTTTGAGAAGGTGTCAATGCTGAAGTCAACAAACGGGCACTAATTGTAATTTTAAAAAAGCCCAGAAATAAAATGCCCACTCAACTCAGAGCTTGAGACGGTCCTGTCAACTCAACATGGCTGTTCACAGCATCATCAGTCAACAAAGCAGCACTCCTACCTTTAAAATTATATGCTCTAAAGCTTTTCCTTTAGATCATTCATAGTCAAGTCATACAGACGCATTCACTACACTACGACTATACAGTGTATTGATTTAAGGAAGAAAATACACATCACTCATCACAGGTAGCTGGCTAGCTTATTGCGAACAAAATACGAACATGGGGGGTCAATTTTTCCACCCACTTTGTATGCCCAATACTAGGGATGGGTAGAAATTCTCCCCACAATAAGAATTAGTTTTCCCGCAATAATAATGATAAAGCATAGTCGATGACGTATTTCTGTGTGCAACGGTCTGCGACCCATTCGCAGCTCACATAAACATGAGTTCATCGCTAAACGAGGAGCTACCTCTACAATCTGGAACGGGTTTGGTTACAGAAAATCGGTTTCTGAGGCTCTCAAGACTGCATGCAGCAGTCAGTTGTATCCAAAAACAGTGGTGAATGGTAATATATTTATTTCGTCACTGATATCGCTATCGCAATAAATACCAGAAAATATGGTGATATAGTTTTAAGTCCATATCGCACATGCCTAACTCGAACTCATTGAGGTGGAAAATGTTAACGTAATTCAAAGTATTTCAAGTATACTTCTCTCTGCTGAGGTCTAGCACAGAGATCTCGAATTCTTGGATCTGATTGGTCAGTTGGATAATAATAATGGGATAATAATAATAATAATAATAATTGGATGATGATAATAGGATAATAATAATAATAATGGGATAATCGGATAATAATGGGATAATAGCAATAATAACGGGATAATTGGATAATAATAATAATAACAATGTAATAATAACAATAATAATAATAATGGGATAATAATTGGATAATAATAACAATAATAATAATGGGATAATAATAACTGAATAATTGGATAATAATAATAATAACAATAATGGGATAATAATTGGATCTGATTGGTGAAATGTCGAAGTGTTGACTGATTTTTCTAGAAAAGCAGCTCTGAAAATAGTTGTTTATATGGATGCGCTCGTTCTAATACGTTATTTCTGTAGTAACAATTTTAGTAACGTTCAACATGGAGGAACAATCTCTAAATAAGGAAAATGAAGCAATGGATTTTAAAATGTGCTGTTATTTAACAAGTAAAAAGTAGAAAATCACTGATATAGTGAAGTCTTCTGTAGAGAGATGTTTAACATTTCTGGAAGAAGTCTCCAGCGTCTGCGCTTTATAACGGTCAGTAAGTTTCTGGTTCATCTGTATCATGACAAGCTGCGTTTAAAAAAAATCTTATCAAATTCAAGAGAATGAAAAAAAAGAGAGGCTGGTTAGAGAGTTCAAAAGCATGATGTAATTGTAAATTGCTGTGGTATAAGAAGAGCAATAAAACACTTTGGGGTGGGCTGATACAGGAAAATAATCCACAGTAACGTTGCTTTGTGGATACCAGCATACTCCAAAGGGTTTTTTATTCCTTACTAATATTACCATTATATAATAATCTGTATAGTATACTTAGTCTAGATCTTTATACAAAAAAACAACTCTACCACAGCGTTTGATTAAATATAATCCCAAGGCTAACTGTGTGTGTGTGTTAGCCTTGAGTATGAGGGCCACCATGTGTCACCAGTTAATCCAGTTCTCTGTTGCTGACTCACAAGTGGCCTGTGTGGAACAGAGAAGGGCCAAGGCCACATTTATCACTTCACTGTCTTCCACTAGCCGCCTACAACATAGGCTTAACGCAAATACAGGATTCGTAGCACCACGTTTCGACGCTTCTTCATATCCGAAACTTGATTCAGCATCAAACAACAAAGACATCCAAGTAAAAAACAAACAAACAAAAAAAAAAAACAAGGGACAAGCAGCATCCATCTTCAGCCAGATAATAATCCAAGTGGCTAGATCAAAAAAGAAAAAAGTTTACAGTGTGTGTGTGTGTGTGTATACATAAAAAGAAAACATCATCTCGGGGTGCTGTTGAATTCTTGATTCTGATTGGTCAGGTGATGTTGATTCATTTTCTACAACAGCAGCTCCTGCAGCTACTGCAAAACAAATCACAGATTTATTATATATTAATGCTTTTTTTTCTAATGCCTTATGGTTTCTATAGCAACAGCTAATTCACAAGGACGTGGTATGGCTGGCACTCGACAAATAGATTAAAAAAATAATAAATTATGTAATCTTTGCTACGGTCCAGTTTTCTGTAAGGGGACTAAGGGAAGGAGTCTCCAGTGTCAGCACTTTCTTTCAGTCATTACATCCCAACACAAGGAATATCTTCAGGGTGGAATGCTTTACGTGATCATGGTATTGAGACAAGCTGCATTTTATGTAATTATTAACTGTAAGAGAGAAGAAAGCCAGGCTGGAGCTTTTAAACTGCGTATGATAACAGGAACCGTATCCGGATAAAAAACAACATGTCGGTTTTCGTTTAAGGGGAATAAAACGCTTCGGGACGTCCTGATATTGAAAAATATTCAACGTCGGGGTGGTACCGGTAACTGTATTTAGCGCACAATAGTTACAATGTCAACCGAAAGTTCGTGGAGAACATTTACATGCTTTTCCATACAGAACATCGTTCTCTACATGTTTACTACTAACTTTAAACGGTGGTGTAACTTCGAAATGAAGAAAGCTTCTACAATATATCCTTTCATGCCTGCTAATTACTTCTGAGCCATAATAGCATAGATTACACCTAATCAACAATCAGTTAACACGTCCAAGGGTTATTCTCAATGGGAAAGTCTACAGCTGTGCTTCAAATATGCTTGAGAGAATAACAGTAGGGGTTGTACACACCTAACTGTACTTCATGAAACCATATTAAAAAGTATGACAGGGATAGCGGGGCACCAGGCATGGGACATTTTGGACGGGGTGCCAACCCATCGCAGGGCACAATCACACACACACTCACTAAATCTTCAATTGAGAGAAACCAATCAGTGGACACTGTGGACTGGGGGAGGAAACTGGAGTACCAGGAGGAAGCCCTTAACGCCATTGCTCCCCCAGCAGTTCTAGCGCAATCCTTTTTCTTTAATCAGAACTGCACAGGAAATGGATTCAACTAAGGTCACAAGTTCAACTGTAAACCAAAGTTGATGATTATTTTTTATATCTGCACTTTCAGAAGGTAAAAAACTACTTGTCCTTGTTGCTGGGGTGGTACAATCAAGAATCACATGGTCTGTACCTTTAGTGTGCATCTTTTATTTGGGAAGCTGTACTGTAAATCATTTATGAGCATGCACCATGTTCACTTTTTTCAGATGAAAGTTAGGAAAGAGACTAGAGTCGTATTTGGACTGGACTCGTTTTACACGTGAAGGAGGGGTAATGTAATTTTTAATGTATCTCTGGGACTTTAGTCTCATCCAAATCAGTTAAGTTAGTAACTTTTCCATGAAGCGCTTGCGCTTTCCGATCATCTCACACCGAAACATAATAGCGCTCGAGTTTAAAATGCAGAACAATTCATTTATATAAAAAAAAGTGTGTAAAAAGACATTTCAGAGAAGCAATACTTCTATAGTTTTAGGAAGTTATTGAGTTCCTAGCACAGGTAAAGTCTACATACGTTGCGGTCATGTGACTCACTAATGTTCAAGCATGACTGGTGAAGCCCTACAACAAGCACTTGACAAAACAACATGTGTAGTAATACACATGGAATTCTTACTGTGATGACCACGCAGACATTGTCAATGTCATTTCGTTCGCGCAATCGTGAAGCGATCATAATCACTACTGATGTCTTCTGACATCATTAATTAACAGATATATGTCTGGAAACCTAACGTCATTCAAACAGTACTTAAGGTTATAAGTGTGTATTTAAAAAAAAATTGTATAGAACATTGAACTGGGGTTTAGAAACAAGATCCCCAAGTCATCGACATCAAAAACCAAAATGTGGCACATAACCATGATGCTCTCAGATCAAGGCACTATATTGTACTTTTGCTTGTTGCTGGTGTGGTACCATCAAGGGTAAACCTTTCACACCAAATGTTTTAGAAGGTGTACCTTTAATTAGCTGTAAAAGGTACATCAGTGATCAGTGAAGCCTGAATATGTATTACAGGGTATACGATGGGCAGCATCGCCACCACAAACGCCACTTTTCCGAGCTTGCTTTTCCACTGCAGTTTAGTGCCGTCTCAACGTGGGAGCCGTTTTCCACTGGTCTTCATGCAGGAATAACGCTGTATTATAGAAGCCCCGTACAGATACACGGTGAGGCCGTATTCCAAATGCCTTTCCTTCTCACTGAACACAGACCCTATAAAGGGTGTAAAATAACGGAGTTCTAGACCCTACGTAGTGCTCGACATGACTAAGTTAGATTCAGCCACGACTGGAGTGACTTCGACAAACCCAGGACAGACTCCAGATATATGTGATAAAGCGGTTGCTTAAGATGAACGAATTAAGACGAATGAACTTGACGGCATCCTGTCAGCAAAAGTTTAAAGTTTATCTTTGGATAAAGGAGTCCTAGAGGAGTTGAAACCATCACAGTCCGTAAAAAAAAAAAAGAGGCAGAGACACTGGACTTCAATTTCCATTGGCGACGAGGAGGATCTTCGGCCGTTAACAGAAACTTGTGAGCGAGTCTGGAGCGGCCTACTCGGCAACGGGGGTAGACGATAAGGTCCTGCAGAGTATCCAAGTAGAAACGGCATTATCCGCCAACAACAACAGGTCGGTAATAGATCTGAAATACACGTTAGTCAGTGTGGTATCCCTGCACTCTCAGGAATAAGCGGAGTTTTCTCTTGTCATCGGCGTGGCACTGTGGTCAGCGAGCGATCCTTCCTCGAGACGGACCCTACGTTATTTTCAGGGTACGCTATAATACGTACATGAAGGTACAAAAGATGTCCTGCATGCCAGCGAGAATATTTCTGTCCAAGAGCATGCAGTTCTATCTATCTCATGACTGTAGAAGTCACCGTACGGTGTCGGTCAGTGTATAAAGTGTATTTTGGAAAAGTGCTCAGTGTGTAGGCTATGTGATTTGAGACTAGACCCCAGCTGCCTGCCTTGGTGGTGATTGATTTCTCTCTGAAACACTAGTAGTGATAAGGGCAGCACCGTTAGTAGGGTTTTCTGCCCCCACTATATATTATATATCAAAAATATAAAAGTTGATATGGAGCGTGGACCTTCGAAAAACAGAGAAGGCGATGAAGAAACATCCGGAAAAAGATTGGGAATAAACACAAACCCCAAGTGGTTGACATTACTGAGCAAAATGTCTTTCACATAATGATGAGTGTGAGTGATGGATACTGTACACAGAGCTCCTGTACGACAGGCTAAACCTTTCCTTTCAAGCTAGCTCAGTTATCCAAACCCAACCTCAGCTAACATGAGATTCTAAATAAATAACAACAACAATACAATAACCCCCCCAACTTCTTTTTTTTTTTTTTTTTAATAAACTCGCTTTAAAGAAGTGCATCAGCTCTTAAGAAGAGACGGCTGGGCTACGGTGAGGTTTATTTCACACCAAAAACAAGATCTTTTTCTGGAAGAATTTCAAATAAATTCAAAAATAGAAATAAGACAAAAACGATTTGTGATGCACAGGAAATTAAGTCGACACCGACAACAGGAGCTAGAAATGAATAAACAAAAATTAACACACACACAAACACAAAACTGCTGCTTAGCCTCGCTGGCTAACAGTCATTATGCTAACTAACTGTTAGCCAGCTAGCTAGCTTGGGTGGCCTGACCCGTGAGAGAGAAAGAGAGAGAGAGAGAGAGAGAGAGAAGGGGGGCCCACGAATATTCAACACAACAAAAACAACTTCGCTTCCAGTATATACATACCGTATTATTATCCCGTCGCTGAGAGACATGTAGCCCTGCATAACAAACCCCAACCCACGCCGCCGGGGGTTTCAGTCGAAACTGGCCGATTTAAAACAACTGGGAACCAGAGAAATGTCTCCGAACCAGGGCCAAAATGAAGAGAGGGGGCCGCTAATGCTAACGCGCTAATGCTAACGCCAAGGCTAATGCTAAAGCTAACGCTGGTGCAGCTGAGAGGAGAAGAGAATTGACGAGAGGCTCGTTTTTTTTTAATTCCTCCCTGAATAATGGTGCTTTTCTCTCCCAAACAGGTCTCCGACACATCCTCCCGGTTCCGCCTGAATTTCCGGACAGGTACAGGAGGAAGAGGAAAAAATCCGCTTGTGGCTCGCTGCAATTCGGCTCTGTCCCTTTAAAAATAAAAATAAAAAGCTTCCCCCATCAACTGCCTTTTGCTCTGTGTGTGTGTGTGTGTGTGTGTGTGTGTAAGTGCATCACTCTGGGCTTTGGGATGGAAAGATGGAGCTTGCGCCCCCGCGAGGAGCACAGAGGAGATGCTGACGGACCACAATGCACCGGGGCGTGACAGGAGGACACCGACCCCATCCTGCCTGTCCATCAGAACCTCTTCTAGTACCATGGTTCCACTGGCACGGAACCGATTCTTCAGTTCGTTCGCTTTCAGTTTCCTGCTCGGGGGTCATGGTGGATTCCTGGGAACGCTGGGCATCCCGGAGCGGTCACAGGACACACCTAGGGGCAATTTAGTGCAGCCAATAAGTAGACATGTCTTTGCACAGCGGGACAAAACCGGAGAACCCAGAGGGAACCCACGCAAACCTGGAGAGGACCTACACAGAGAAAAAGCCAGGTTCTGTGGACCCTGGAGATTTTAAGCAGCAACAGGGTTGTGGGTTCGAATCCCACCTGCACCCTGTGTGCACTGAGTTTACATGTTCTCCCCGTGCTTCAGGGGTTTCTTCCCACAGACATGCGTTCTAGGCTGACTGGCATTTCCAAATTGTCCGTAATGTGTGTGTGTGTGTGTGATTTTGCCCTACGATGGGTTGGGACCCCATCCAGGGTGTCCCCTGCCTTGTACCCCGAGTTCAAGGGATAGGCTCCAGGTTCCCCCATGAGCCTGTGTAGGATAAGCGGTATGGAAAATCGATGGATGGACTGTAATAAATAAATCAGGGCGACAGTGTTTTAACCGCCATCAAATCCAAACAAACTTAACTGAGTAGCTCACTGAACTAGCTAAATACTCAGAACAGCGAGAGGTCTTTTCAGCTGTGGAGGATTTCTCACTGCGTCCTCATCTGCACCTGTCCATATTACCCTGGACGGTTTTAACAAAGAGATCTTAGAGTTACATTGTACATGTTTGATCTGAGGCCACATGTCAGTGGTGCTGAGGGTGACGGAAAGCCGCAGCGTCAAAACCGTTAAAATAGAAAATATATAAAAGGATAATACTTCCTTTTACTCAGGAAAAAGCACAGACGGTGATTAAAGACTGTGTCGTGCCCTCGATTACTCCAGGTGATGAACACACTGAAGTTGGTAAAACACTCCTCTGAAAAGCACAGAAATTCCTTCCGCCTCAAACTGAATAAACCCCAACTTTTTGAAAGTGAATAGTGCGCAGGAAGATAAAGGTGACATGCCGATAAACCATGTTTACTGCTAAGGAGCTGTTCTTGTAGAGCAAGACACGCCCCTGGGGGTGGGACATATACATCCTAAAGAGCATTTCATTGAACAGACACAAGACTAGTACAGGTTGAGTCATCAAATAAAAAGTTAACTGTTTTCTCAGAGGTGTCTAGAACAGGAATATCTCCCAAACTATTTACTTACTATATTGTTTTCTAGATAAAATATCACATTGGTGTTTAAAACACTGCAGAACAGGTACAAAAAAGGTCCGAAAGACCAATTTTGATTTTGAATGGCATGCTAAAGACTAATATTTAAAAAGTTTGTTAGTAAAATAAACCTATATTGAGGGGGTTTCATGAAACGTGTACGAGTGAGTGAGTGTGTGTGTGTGTGTGTGTGTATATATATTACAGAAGGGGTCACTGCCTACGAAAGTCTATATTCTGTGATGATATTTTTGTACGCTTGTTTTAAAATAATATATTATCTATTTTAGTATAACTATTAAGCAGTGTTATTTATGATGAAAAATGTACCTAAAATGTATCTCTCGTGTTCTACTACAGCTTGTACTTTTGATGACCTCTCAAGCCCGAGTCAAACCGGAAGTGCATCTCTATGACGCGACTGTATCTTCCGGCCGCGTTTAGGCTACGAGTCTTCAGCACCGGGTGGCATTTATGTCATTAAAGTTCACCACTGGGACGTTTCGTTTCGTTTTAAAACAATCCCGAAGCTAACAGTAAGTGAATGTTGTAGAATTTGGGATTATCTGTGCTTAGCTAAGCAGCTAGCTCAGCAGTGGGTCGCGCGCGCTCTATGTGATGTGATGGGATGCAGTCAGTGCCGCTAAATCTCCCCAGCTCTTTTGGAAAAAACGAATCAACACATCACGTACGTGTGTGTGTGTTTAAATAGGTTTTGTTTGGTCGTGTGGTACCTGAGCTTCCTTTATTTTCTTTTGCAGCATCATGAGTAAACGGAAGTCCGGCGAGAAGCACGTGGCTGTGGGAGAATATGTGTCCCAGGTTAGTGCTGCTGTACCTGTAGAAACACAATGCAGGCAGTGTCTTGCACTGGATGTCCTCATGTCACTGGAAAACATTGGTGTATTAAAATGATCACCCTGCTGTCTTTTCTCAGATAGTCTATACAGCTGTGTGTGTGTGTGTGTGAACGTTTTCCTCTCCCTTATACATTCTGGAAAAATATGTATAAAAAAATAAATAAATAAAAGCAACACTTACCTCTATCCTAGAAATGATCAACCAAAAATAAAATGAGTGTATTCTGCATCAAATAATGTGAGAAACAACAAAGAAGAGGTTGCAAACCTGATTAAAAGGTATATTTACACACAGAAGCAGTCAGTATGTTTACATACAATAATCCGATATTAAGACGATACCCTGATTAAGAAACTGGCATGTAAACAGCGATTTTTGATGAGCTTAATCCGGCTAAAGTCATACTCGAAGTAAACACAAACTGAATTAAGACATGTGGAGTATTCCTGATTTAGTCGCATTATCGAAGTGCATTACAGACATGTACATACCTTAATATCACTATTAATGTCGTGTGAGAGTTTTCTCTGCATTGTGTGACTGGACACGATCACGTACAGCAGTGCTCAACTGTTTTAAGGCAAACGAGAGAGCACGGCTGTGTCCCAAACCGCGTACTTACCTTCAATACCTCCTACTATTCAGCAGGTAAGTATGTGGTTTGGGACGCAGCCCTTGGCTTCAAGCAGTCATCTATTTGTACAGCATGACAAATAATTAACTGCACTTGAAGCGTTCGTAAAATGAAAAATAAAAACCCCAAACTGTATACGGTATCATAACGAAGACGAACTGGATGTTGATACGTAAAATTCTGGAGGGAACGTCAGTGAGTTAGTTTACATTGACGGCAGTAATCTAATTACTGACCTTATTCTGAATAAGACAATATTCAAACTGCATCTACATGTATTTCTCCTGCTATATAGTAGATAAGTACGCGGTTTCAGATGCAGCCGTGCTCGTTTGCCCGTGAAACGGTTGAGTGCCGCCATGTGTGCATGTGTCCTGTCGCAAAATGCGGTGAAAACTCCCACACGGTGGAATACTCCACATGTCTTAATTCGATTTGTGTTTACTTCCAGTATGACTTTAGTCGGATTAAGGACATCAACAATCTGTGGTTACATGGTACTTTCTTAATCAGAGTATCGTCTTAATCGGGTTAATAACGGATTATTGTTGTTAACGTACTGAATTTTGGTTAAGTTTCGTCCCAAAAAAGGTCACCATTACTAATTACATAATCAATGTTGTATTTAAATTACTGACTAATTACTCTGCCTGAAAAGCAATCGCATTACTCACTACTAATTCTTAAGGTCCATATCAACCTCAGCCAATATTACATTTCTGTGAGCGGCAAAAGTATGTGAACCTTTGCTTTCAGTATCTGGTGTGACCCCGTTGTGCAGCAGTAACTGCAACTAAACATTTCCGGTAACTGTTGGTCAATTCTGCAAATCGGCTTGGAGGAATTTTAGCCCGTTCCTCAGTACAGAACAGATTCAACTCTGGGATGTTGGTGAATTTCCTTGCTCCAGGTTCCTCCACAACATTTCTATTGGATTAAGGTCAAGACTTTGTCTTGGCCATTCCAAAACATTTCTTTGGTAGAACAACGTGTGTGCTTCGCATCATTGTCTTGCTGCATGACCCACTTTCTCTTGAAATTCAGTTCATGAATGAATGCCTTTATATGAATGAATGAATGCCTTATGAATGAACAGATGTCCTGAAATTTTCCTTTTGAATTCGCTGGTATAATTCAGAATTCATCATTCCATCAGTGATGACAAGATGCAACAAAACAGGCTCAAACCATGACACGACCACCAGCATGTTTCACAGATTGGATAAGGTTTTTATGCTGGAAAGCAGTGTTTTCCTTTCTCCAAACATAACCTTTCTCATGTAAACCATAAAAATCCATTTTGGTCTCACCCAAGCCATTTCTGGCTTTAGCAAACTGCAGAGGGGCAACAGTGTTCTCTTTGGAAAGCAGTGGTTTTCTCCTTTTAACCCTGCAATGCACAGCATTGTTGTTCAGTGTTCTCCCGATGGTGGAGTCATGAACATTATTAGCCAATGTGAGAGGACATTAGTTACTTAGAAATTACCCAGGGATCCTTTGTGACCTCGTGGACTATTACACATCTTGCTTTTGGAGTGATCTTTGTTGGTTGATCACTCCTGGGGAGGGTAACAATGGACTTAAATTTCCTCCATTTGTACACAATCTGTCTGACTGTGAATTGGTGGAGTCCAAACTCTTTACAGATGGTTTTGTAAACTTTTCTAGCCTGATCAGCATCAACAACTCTTTTTCTAAGGCCCTCAGAAATCTCTCTTGTTCTCTTTTGTCTCCATGACACATTTCCACAAATGTGTTGTGAAGATCAGACTTTAATCAGACTTTAAATACAACAGGGCGCTCATTCACATCTGATTGTCATACCCATTGATTGAAATCACCTGACTCAATTTGAAGATGAAATTAAACCGCTAATCCTAGAGGTTCATATACTTTTGCCACTCACAGTTATGTAATATCGGATCATTTTCCTCAATAATTAAATGACCAAGTATATTAAATTTCTCATTTCTTTAATTGTGTACTCTTTATCTACTTTTAGGACTTGTGTGAAAATCTGATGCTGTTTTTGGTCATATTTATGTAGAAATGTAGAAAATTCTAAAGGGTTCACAAACTTTCAAGCACCACTGTAAATATCAGATGATAATAAACAAAAAGAAGCAATAGGCTGTCAAACAGAAGAGGAAATATAAATAAGTTATAAATATGGAATGTTATCTCACAGTACATGTATAATATACATAATTATATAAAAGTAATGTAAAGGAAACATGGCAGTAAAAGTAATGGCATTAATAAAAGCTAAAGCTTGAAGCCTAACGTGAAGAAAAGTTTTTAGTTTCTTTATGTATCTATTTTTAATCTGTCATGGACGGAGCATGGAGAACGTGCTCCAGATCATCGAGGCATAAAAACAAAAGGCTGCTTCATCACATTTAAAATGTTTTTTTTTTTTTTTTTTTTTTTTAACGTTTCATATGTACAACATTGTTTTTAAAGTTATATCCGTGATCATCTGCACTGTGATGATTCGTTTTCATCCTCTTGTGTCTGCAGGTCCAGAGAGTACTGAGGGAGCGCTTCTGTCACCAGAGGCTTCCGGATAAACCAGTGGGCCTGGAATCACAGTACAAGTGGGTTTTTACAACAGAATACTCTCTTTAAAGCCGCTTTCTACTAAGATTACAGTCCTGTGAGTATGCATGCATGTATATGATGTACCATGTGTGTGTTAGGCACCTGTTGGAGCTGTTGAGGAGGACAGCGGTTCACGGTGAGAGTAATTCGGTGCTTATCGTCGGTCCACGTGGATCCGGCAAAACTATGGTACGCGTAGGTGTGCGTGCTACCGTTATTGTACAAACTCAACATGGTATTGAGATTCACACCGCAACTTTATACTAACCTGAGTGTTTGTGTGTAGCTGCTACGTTGTGCTCTCAGAGAGTTGCTGGAGTTGCAGGAGGTGAAGAAGAACGTTCTGCAGGTCCACCTAAGCGGTGGGTGATGAATCGATGCGGCAGCGCGTGTTTAAACGACGCCGTCGGTTTAGTCAGGGCTTTGTTAACCCTATTAAACTGTGTACCTCGTGCAGGTCTGCTGCAGACAGACGACCGGATCGCTTTGAGAGAGATTACACGCCAGCTTCAGCTGGAGAACGTCGTAGGAGACAAAGTCTTTGTGAGTGTGTTTCAGCATCGCTGGATTTTCGACACCTCCACGATGCATCTTATTCAACGGCTTATTCAAAGACCGTGCTTTGTTTTGCAGGGCAGCTTCGCCGAGAATCTGGTCTTTCTGCTGGATGCTCTGAAGAAGGGTCAGTTCTCTGATTTTCTTACATTTTAACTCTGCACCAGTTTTTAATATTTACTTGCTCATCACTTGTTCAATAAGGAGAGTGGGATGAGTACAGTCATTCATGTATATGTATGTGTATATATATATATATATATATATATATATATATATATGCTCATATATAATATCATTTTGGGGATTTCGCCCATATTCTCCCTAACTCATCAGCTACCATGTGCTTTCTCCGAGACATGAAACCAGCGCTATCTGCTGCTTCTACATACATGAGCTCTTTGATGCTCATGATTCACTAGTGCTGCTATGACTGAATGTAGAGAGAGAGATCATTTAATTGATAACACTAGCAAGGTGTTTAGGTAACTTACAGGATGTCTGGCTGTTGTGCATGATTAAGTAAAAAAATCAAAAGAGCAAACAAGTTGTTCAATAGGTTTTGATACTGTTAGTAAATTTCCTTTAACTACAATCATAAACGAACCCGTCGAAACACTAATCAGTGCCGAGGAGAGAGATGGTGAACGTAAGAGTCATTCATGACCGGCAGTCCAAGAGAGCATTTATCTTCTGTCCTTACTGTCTGGATGGACAGTTTGGCATTTCTGTTTACGCAGTTTATCAAAAGATACCCCGTCCAATCACAGGCCAGACACATACAGTGGTGTGAAAAAGTGTTTGCCCCCTTCCTCATTTCCTGTTCCTTTGCATGTTTGTCACACTTAAGTGTTTCGGAACATCAAACCAATTTAAACAATAGTCAAGGACAACACAAGTAAACACAAAATGCAATTTGTAAATGAAGGTGTTTATTATTAAAGGTGAAAAAAAATCCAAACCATCATGGCCCTGTGTGAAAAAGTGATTGCCCCCTAAACCTAATAACTGGTTGGGCCACCCTTAGCAGCAACAACTGCAACCAAGCGTTTGCGATAACGTGCAATGAGGCTTTTACAGCGTCCTGGAGGAATTTTGGCCCACTCATCTTTGCAGAATTGTCCTAATTCAGTTACATTAGAGGGTTTTCGAGCATGAACGGCCTTTTTAAGGTCATACCACAACATCTCAATAGGATTCAGGTCAGGACTTTGGCTAGGCCACTCCAAAGTCTTCATTTTGTTTTTCTTCAGCCATTCGTTGGTGGACTTGCTGGTGTGTTTAGGATCATTGTCCTGCTGCAGAACCCAAGTTCGTTTCAGCTTGAGTACACGAACAGATGGTCGGACATTCTCCTTCAGGATCTCTTGGTAGACAGCAGAATTCATAGTTCCTTTTATCACGGCAAGTCTTCCAGGTCCTGAAGCAGCAAAACAGCCCCAGACCATCACACTACCACCACCATATTTAACTGTTGGTATAATGTTCTTTTTATGAAATGCAGTGTTCCTTCTACGCCAGATATACTTGGACACACACATTCCAAAGAGTTCCACTTTTGTCTCATCGGTCCACAGAATGTTGTCCCAAAAGTCTTGGGGATCATCAAGATGTGTTGTGGAGAAATTGAGACGAGCTTTGATGTTCTTTTTGCTCAGCAGTGGTTTTCTCCTTGGAACTCTGCCATGCAGGCCATTTTTGCCCAGTCTTTTCCTGATGGTGGAGGCATGAACGCTGACCTTAACTGAGGCAAGTGAGGCCTGCAGTTCTTTGGACGTTGTTGTGGGGTCTTTTGTGACCTCTTGGATGAGTCGTCGCTGCGCTCTTGGGGTAATTTTGGGCGGCCGGCCACTCCTGGGAAGGTTCACCACTGTTCCATGTCTTCACCATTTGTGGATAATGGCTCTCACTGTGGTTCGCTGGATTCCCAAAGCTTTGGAAATGGCTTTATAACCCTTTCCAGACTGATAGATCTCAATTACTTTCTTTCTCAATTGTTCCTGAATTTCTTTGGGTCTCGGCATGATGTGTAGCTTTTAAGGATCTTCTGGTGGACCTTACTGTGTCAAGCAGCTCCTATTTAAGTGATGCCTTGATTGTGAACAGGTGTGGCAATAATCAGGCCTGGGTGTGGCTAGAGAAATTGAACTCAGGTGTGGACAACCACAGTTATAGTATGTTTTAACAAGGGGGGCAATCACTTTTTCACACAGGGCCATGATGGTTTGGATTTTTTTTCACCTTTAATAATAAACACCTTCATTTACAAATTGCATTTTGTGTTTACTTGTGTTGTCCTTGACTATTGTTTAAATTGGTTTGATGTTCCGAAACACTTAAGTGTGACAAACATGCAAAGGAACAGGAAATGAGGAAGGGGGCAAACACTTTTTCACACCACTGTATATACAGTTGGGATTCTTCTAAAAGAGTGGCAGCTTCACATGGTTCGAAAGAAGCGAGAGTGAGAGAAACTCGGGAGTGACTGAATTAGGGTAAAATAAATAAATAAATCAATCAAAGACGGCTGATGTTCTTGTAAATTCTAACAGATTCGTCTCTGTCGGTCTTTGTGTAGGTGATAAAAGCAGCAGTCGGCCGGTGTTCTTCATTCTGGAAGAGTTTGATCTGTTTGCACATCATAAGAACCAGACCCTCCTGTATAACCTGCTCGATGTTTCTCAGTCCGCTCAGGCTCCTGTAGCTGTGGTGGGCCTCACCTGCAGACTGGTGTGTGTATACATACACACACACTATATACCTTCATTCTCTGGGCAAAACAATTTCAGATCATGTTCGTAATAGCTCTGTATGTGTGTTTCTTTCTTTGTAACAGGACGTGCTTGAGCTCTTAGAAAAGCGTGTGAAGTCTCGGTTTTCCCACAGACAGATTCACCTGTTGAGTTCTCTGACCTTCCATCAGTATCGAGACGCTTTTCGGTCCGAGCTCACGCTGCGAGACGACTTCCCCGACCGCAAGTTCTCTCAGGAATGGAACCTCGGCATCTCGGTACAATACACGACCCCACAAACTGAGCAAAACCCGAACTGAAGTGTCTGAAGTGTCACTGGTATCACACGACATAACAGTCGCTAAGCTTAGGAATAAAACACTCGGAGGTGTGCTCCTATAGGAATATGATGCGACATTAACAGCATGCTTTATTCCTCTTATATTACAGGAGTTTGCCAGCTATTACAAGTTTTATTTTGAAAGAACGACATGTCATTACATGTAGTTACTTTTAATGTTGGGAATGTCTGCAAAACAAGTTTCTTCATCACTTGTGCTTTTATCACCAAAAAAATGCAGCTTCTTAATCATGTTAACATCAAACACTGAAGACGCCTTCATTTACATGATTTAAAAAAAGAATTTTTTTTCCCTGTCCCTATATTGTTGCACGCTTATTTAGATCTCTCATCCTATTGATCTGTTTTCTGTCCCACTCACAACTCCTGTGTTTACAATCTGCCAGCTTCTCACTTGTAGCTTTCTATGCTTTTTCATACCCCCATCTTCCTCACCGCTTACGATGACGAGCAGGGAGTTTTATAATTATCCAATTCTAATCATCACTGTGGGCTGTAACACCAGCATCCGGATATCGCGCGGGCTTTTAAGACACGCCCACTCGTTATCATGCGAGTAGAGAGAAGAACAAAACGGTGCATGAGGAGAAAGATTAAAAGGGATCGATAGGAGAAAGTACAAAAAGTGACGAACAAAGCAGTGAGTAAATGATGTCATGTAAATGGAGTTTTTCTATTAGGAAAAAAAAATGGAAGAGGAGCGTGAACATTGTCGAGCAGTTGATTACTGATCGCAGATGTGCATCTTTTTATTATTAGTGTAATGGTGTTTAAATATGAGTCGAATTAATTTTTCTTGGTTTCTTAATGAAGAAGGTGTGGCCTTTCAGCCCCAGTAAAGGAGCTAATACATTATTTATTTACTTCTTTATTATTTTCCATTAGGTTAAAATTGAACTGTGCAGTATCTTTCCTCACAGTTTATCTCATTGAAACACCTCTGAATCCGTTAAGTGAATCTTTTATTGATCACTGCTGATGGCTTATGGATGTTTAACTAAAACTGAGTGGTAATTCTGTCTCTCTCTTTCAGAAACTGTGTGAGGACAAGTCGGTGGATGAGATTTTACAGAAACATTATAACTCCTGTAAAGATTTCCGCTCCTTACACTCACTGCTGGTGAGAAGAGCTTAAAAAAAGATGATGATCAGCACCAATGTGTTGTTTCTAATCATTTCCTAAAGCAGTAGATCCTGACTCGGAGTGTGTGTGTGTTTTCTCAGTTGCTGGCAGTGAGCCGTATTTCTGTCTCAAACTCGACTCTAAGAGCTTTGGACCTACTGGAGGCCAGTCGAATGAGCTCAGCTGACTCAAAAGGCAACATCCTGCATGGTGAGAGGATCAAGCTCACAAACTAAACTAAACACAAACCTACCGGTGGCGCAGACAGCTGAACAACAACTCGCCATTCACATACAAAATAAAGCGTGAAATATTATTATAAGTGCCTCTCAGACATTTTGGAAAAGGTGTAGTTGCACAAATAGATGATTTAAAACAGAAAAACCTTCACCTGACCTCACCTCTTTTGCATTTTCGTTGCTCAGGTCTGTCCGTCCTGGAGTTGTGTTTGATTATCGCCATGAAGCATTTGAACGATATCTACGAAGGAGAACCCTTTAACTTCCAAATGATTCACAACGGTATCACTCATCGTTTCTAGCATACACTAAGAAGCACAAATACAAAACGACCTTACTTGGATAATTAACGACGAGTACAAATCTGTTCAAATAATCTATTAAAATGTGGATACGAAAGTTAATAGCACAATGTTGTATAGACCAGGGACGTATTCGTTACACCCTGCACGTGATCTTCATCCAGAAATGAAGTCACTTTAATGTGATCCTTTAAAGTCCTCGTCGACTCCTGCTGTTGTTTTCGTTCCTCGTATCGTCAGAGGAAGGAGTGAGGAAAGGAAAACGAGCAGTTTATAAAATAAGACGCTTATTTTGACGATTGACCACAGCTGATTGTACACACATTATTTTATATATATATATATATATATTATACATATATATAATATATATATTTTATATATATATATATATATATATATATATATACACATACATACATACATACATACATATATATATATATATATATATATATATATAATATATATTTTTAAGCTGCATATGAAAAAGTGCCAGGAATAATATTTTGTCTCGTCGTTTCTCCTCAGAGTTTAAGAAATTCCTTCAGAGGAAGTCTCACTCCGTCCATAACTTTGAGAAGCCGGTGGTGTTTAAGGTGAGACTCTAACTCATGATGCAACAAATCTCATCGTCTTTACAGTTTCAGTCCTTCCTTAAAATGACTGGATGGACAAATGATCCAGTGATCATCACGTGACATTATATTACATTTCCTGCCTTGTTCTTAAAATAGAGATGATAACCAAAGTAATGACTTGTAAGCAGCTTTATTATGTAAGGAATATAACGAGTACGCATGAGCTGTTATAGAATATTAATCAACAACAGGCTGCTGTGATGCGGCCCACCGTCGATTATTTCCTTATAACGGCATGTTCTGAAGTGCTTTATTCCTCTCATACCACAGCAATTTTCCCACATCATTTTTACCATTTATAAATATGGTATAGTATTACACTGTATATATTAACGAATGAGAAGTTTTAATTTTTTTTTTAATCAGTTTTTAGTTACAATAAATGTTGTGGAACGTCTGAAAAAGAGGTTAATTCTTATCAGTTACATTATAGCAGCTATAAACATTCACTCACTCGCATTCTCATTGCAACTAATAGCATCCCACACAGCTCTGCTGCCATCTAGTGGAGAACGCTGAACAGGACAATCAGGATTTTGCCAAGTATGAAGTGAGAGGAAAATGAAATACAGAAATATAACACGTATACATGTAATAACAAAAATAGACAAGTTTGTAGGTGGTGTTTATATACACACAGAGGAAGCTTTAGACATCATATTATCAATCGCTATCTTTTTGGCCACAAGTCACATCAGCATACAGTCCTGAGAGCCGTGCAAACACAAACATTGATCCAAAAAAGTCAAACTTAATCCTGACCAATTGAGTACGCTAAAAAATTCAATTCCAGTGAAAATGCAAACACCTATACTCACAGGATCGTTACTTTAACCTCTGACTTCTGCCAGGCTTGTGCATGCATATACCGGTGCTTACCAAGCGAATGCCTTTATTTATTTATTTATTCATTCATTCATTCATTTTTAGTGATGTGAGCATATGGTATAAAAATCTTCTACATGTCTGTAAAAAATAAAAAAATAAATAATTCTTGCAACAAATGATCCAATAATAAGAACCACACATACATAATTCAATGTGTTTGTGCTTAAAACATGTCTTAATTAAGAACACATTACCGTATGAGACTGAAACTGAGGTTGAATGAGAATAGGTTTTGTGTACATGCAGATTTGTTGCAGATAAATCGTGTTAAAATGTCGTTTCAGTAAGTAAGCACAAACACCTCATTCGCTAAATACGCTAGTGCTTGGTTCCTCAGACAGTGGTGCTACGAAACACGGAAAGAAAACGAGTAGGCTCGCTTAAAGAGAAGACGAGAAGCTGGTGATCATTATCACTACAGTGACCCTGCTGTTGGAGTGTGTGTGGGGTGCTTTTAAACACTGTACATGTGAGCACTTTAATACACACACCTACCTTGTTCTGTGTTATAGGTGGACCGTTAGAGAAGTCCAACCTGAAACACGTTATATAGAATGTTTGTACTGAAATATCGAATGATTCTGGTGTTAATTTGCAGGTTGTTGCTGTATTTTCGTGTTCCTCCGAGGCTAGCCGTTGTGTCCCTGTCGTAATTTACAAGCGCGATGACACTGGAGGTATTAACATGAAGGCTTTGGAAGCTGACGTGTTGATCAAATGAGGAAGTTTGAGAGCCGGACAGAGTAAAGCACTGAAGTGCCTCTGCATCGCTCCCTTTACATAGAGATGTCACGAGGGCTAAATACCACTGGCACCACTGTCAGTCGAACGGCATCGTGGGTACTGTACGACACCGTTAATGAAGGCGAAAATAGGCTGTGCCGATGAAAGAAGTTTAATAAACTACAATACATTTCGGATGTTGCTGAAGATCACGTGTTAACGATAAAGATTAATTTTCAGGGTGGATTTTTTTTTCTTTTTCCACTCACGTACAGTGCGTCAATCATCCTCTACCCTTGATCGGTGTCGATCCTAGAAACACTTCCGCACCTGATCCACTGAGATCAGAAGCATGAATTAAAGGCCTAGAACGCGACACACTCTACATATTGCTTGGTTTATCTCTGGGTTTGTATCTGAGTACGTGCGCTGAAACACACCACCTAAGCTCCAGCGCATGTGAATCAGCTGATCAGTTAATTATCAGGTTGAATCAGGTGTGTTCGAGCAGAGAAAACACACAGCTGTGCAGTTCGGCAGCGCTTTATGTGGTGAGAATGAGAACCCTGATTTAGCTGATGTGATAATTATAGCATCATTACAGATAATACAGTTTAATTTTGTGTGTGTTACGTACTGTAGGCTTTCGAGCACTTGCTGCAGCTGGAGTTGATCCGGCCGGTGGATGGCGGAGCGTGTAAAGCGCAGAGGGAGTACCAGCTCGTGCGTCTCATGCTGGATCACACACAAGTCATGGAGGCTTTGCAGAGATACCCACAATGCCCCACCGATGTCAAACAGTGGGCCGTCTCCGCCTTCGGGTGATGCTCGTCCTGTGGTAGAAACATCATGGACTTAAACCTGTTGGGGTTTATTTTTTTGTTCACGTATCTCTCACTCATCTCAAAGACTTCATGCACCTGCTGTTGCAGTGAGCTCACAGTCTGTTAATCAGGTATATAAAAAAAGCCTTAAAGTGTGTGAACACTTCAGCAGAGTTGCTGGTGTTTCTCACTGTGTGTGTGTGTGAAAACTGGAGGTGGGGGGGGAGCAAAGTACGTCAGAGGGAGAAGTGCATTTGCTGCTAATAAAATTCACAATAAGAGAAAGAAAAGTGCTTGGAAAATGTTAACGTGATAGACAATAAAGAAAGCAAAGCTGAAGGACAAAGTTTCCTGCTTGCTTAGTATCTTAAGTCTTAAAATAAATTGTGTTATTATTAGAGACACATCACTTGTGGGTATAAAATTACTGACTGTATTCCATCATCTGTCCTGTCCATCAGTGGAAAGGGACAAATCTGAGGTGTAACATCGTTGTTGGGGTTTTAAACACTCTGTGTACTGAATGTACCTTTTAGTAGTCAAAAATTTGGGCCTCTGGCGATGCACAGAGATCCATCCATTTGGCATGGACCGCTTATCCTACGCAGGGTCACAGGGAGCCTGGTGCTTATCCCAGGGAACTCAAGGGGACAACCTGAACAGGGTGCCGATCCATCGCACATCCATTCACACACTACGGACTATTTAGAAACGTCAATCAGCCTACAACACATGTCTTTGGACTGGGGGAGGAAACCGGCGTACCCGGAAGAAACCCCAAAAGCACAGGGAGAACATACAAATTCTGTGCACACAGCACAGAGGCAGGATTTGAATCCCCGACCCTGGAGGTGCGAGGCAAACATACCAAACACGAAGATACCACGCCCCCCCCCCCCCCTCCCCCCACAGAGACTATAGCACATCTATCTCCAGCCACAATTTGTCCAAACTGACTTCTGATCAGTTCCACCATCCGAATAACATCTGCTCACTGACGGACACGTCAGAAACCTACAAAGTGACCAATATGAGATTTATTTTCATAGCTGTTGTAGGTTCTCTCACTTTTCTTATGTGCTCGTCAGTCCAGGGTTAATAAGGTTCCTCAGTCATACCAGGTATTTTTTTTTAAATCTGTGTAAACTGAAATAAACGTTCAAAAAGTGTTTATTATTAACATCGTTATACCACAGTGCTACTGAATTCTCAGATTCTGATTGATCTACTATAACAGCAGGGCTTGGGCCAGTGTCTCCAGTGTTCTAATGAAGCGGTTTGTCTGTAACACAACACGCTACGTTTCGGTCTTATAAACTTCATAAGCGGCTGGTGAGAGAATGACCCTGCTATAACGCAAACGATAACGCTTGCTTCAGGGATGTTCCATTCCTCGACACACAATTCAACTCAAAAGATTTAAAGTACGTGTAAAGTGTGGTGTTCATTAATAAAAAAAACTTAAAAAAAAAAAAGTGTTTGCAAGTAAGTGTTGTGATAGAAGAAGAATGAAACACTTCAGGACGTGATGTTATAGGAAAATAGTCTTTGGGTGGTAACACTAGCTCTGTTTTGTCCTGGGATGCTTCACACTACTTGGTCGTCGATTACTTTGCTAAAACAGAATGCCCCCAAAGGAGTGGCTCCTCACACTTTAGAGTGCTTCAAAACCTTAATGCAGTCCCTTATCTGAACTGTGTAGTGTAAAAACAAACCCAGCTTGCAGTATCTCCTTTCACAGCTTGCTATATCTTGCTATACCGGGGCGGCTGTGGTTCAGGTGGTAGAGCGGGTTGTCCACTAATCATAGGGTTGGAGGTTCGATTCGCAGCCCATGTGATTCCACGTACTGGAGTGTCCTTGGGCATGACGCTGAACCCCAAGTTGCTCCTGAAGGCAAGTTAGCGTCTTGCTCTGCACCCATTGGTGTGTGTGAATGGGTGAATGAGACACACTGTAAAGCACTTTGGATAAGAGCCCCACACGAATTTATGGAGATATTGGAGATCCAGATCCCCTCTGCCTCTGGATGAGCCCAAATCTTCTGCTGGGACTACGGCTGCTCCTAAGGCCATACTTCTCATTTTTCACATTATCTGTGTTACCTTCACATTCTGTGTTACCCAGATGAGGATGGGTTTCCCTTCTGAGTCGGGTTCCTCTCAAGGTTTCTTCCTCAAAAAAACATCTTAGGGAGTTTTTCCTTGCCACCGTCGCCACTCAGTGGCTTGCTCAGTTGGGATAAATTCCATTTGTTTTCTACCTGTTTGTCTCTGTTTATCTGTTCCTGTTTGTCTCTCTTTATCTGTTTCTGACTGTTTATACCTGTTTTTTATTTCTGTAAAGCTGCTTTGAGACAATGACTATTGTAAAAAGCGCTATACAAATAAAATTGAATTAAATTGAATAAGTGCTGACCATTTCTAATCTGTTCGGATGTGAACGCAAACTTGGATATACAAAGATGATCACATAGAATACACACAGACATGGTGTATGATTGTTGACCAAAGAGACTGAAGTGCACTCATGTGTTTCTCAGTACAAGTGAAAAGAGAATTCTCTCTCTCATCACTCGTACACCTCGAGGATGCACTTAAATGTACGTTCAAAAGGCCTAGCAGGTTTCTTTACGTAAGCTTTATCACGTTAACGATCGTGAACCAATACGAGAAACCCATGATATCTGTTTTCTATCCGCCAGCAGTGCGAGATCTCTTCCTCTGCTTCGGCCTTCTCGTCTCCCTTGTGTACCGTTAAGTGGACTATCAGTGTTTGGTGAGTAGTGTAATGTGTACGGCTAAAAAGAGGCCGGCGGGTTTTAATGTGCCGGTTTGGATTACCTTAAACGCTCCGGACTGAGCTAATGGTCGGCCCTGAATAGGGACAATGTCATTTGTTTGTTCCTGCTGCTGCTTCTTCTGGTGTCCTCATCCACAGGCGAGGGAGGGAGAGAGAATTGACCAGAGGGATAAAATAGCCACTCTGCACAGAGAGAAGAGGCTCATGTTACACACACAGCTCGAAATCTTTAAAGCTATCAAACCGCTCTCGCACTCACACTCTCACACACAAACTCCAAAAAAACACAACAACAACCCACAGCTATTAAAGATCTGAACCACTTTTATATCCTACTAAACTACAAGTAAGAAATAAAACACTGAGAAATGCTGCTATAGGAAAATAATCAACAACAGGGTGGTGTGACAAAGCCGTGTTACTCTTACCACCCTGAAAGGTTTTATTCCTTTTATACCACAGCAATTCGCCAAGCATTTTTCAAAAATCTATTTTATACTTTATTTTAAGTTTAATGGTGCAAAACAAGTTCACTTACATTATAGATGCTATAGTCCTTCCATCACCAGCCTGTTTCTCTCTCTCTCAGTTAAGAAGAAAAACAAGGTTATGTTTGTCACATAACCTAGAAACCCCCCCGAACACCGAGCGAGGTCTTACAAGAAGCATTATCCATTAATAAAAATTTTGCAGTTTATCTAAGATGCTTTACCCGGGGCCGGATTCGCGAAAATGTCCTTAAGAAAAAGAAAGTTAAGAATGCTCTTAAGATAAATTCTAAGACATTCGTAAGAAATGTTCCTGAGTGCAAGTCTTGAAAAATTCTTAAGTTGTTCTCAAATATTTTCTTAAGAATAAAAACGACAGCAGTGTAATACAGTAGCTATAAGAAATTCAGTGCTGCCGAATTTGAAACGCAGCAATGTATTGTCCTTTTCTCTAAGTAGCAGTCAGGTCCTGCACATTTATTCAAACATTAACCATCGTAGGAGAATTTACTTGCTGGAACATGGAAACCAATAAGTATACTGTATAAGCCAAGTATACTGATTTATTTAAGTAAAATATTGTACTACATATACAGTATTTATTATAATGTTGCAAGTGTTATAACTTTGTCCATCCATCTATCCATACGTCCTCTACCACTTACTCCTTTTCAGGGTCGCAGGGAACCTGGAGCCTATCCCAGGGAGCATCGGGCACAAGGCGGGGTACACCCTGGACAGGGTGCCAGTCCATCGCTGGGCACAATCACATACACACTCACACACCCATTCATACACTACGGACACGCCAGTCAGCCTACCAGGCACGTCTTTGGTAATGTTTCATATTTGAATCAACAATACATGTATTATAAAATGTACCCTGTAGGGATGCTGTTGGCAGTTATCCTAACTTTAGAAGTTATTTATTTATGATTTTTAAGAACTCACTTTGAATTTTTCTCCAGTTTTGTCCTAGGAACAATCTTAAGAAAAAACAAGAAAAAATATAAGAAAAAAATATATTTTTTTAAGTTGAGAAGAAAAAGGCAGGTAAAAAGAATTTTATTCTTAAGAGCGTTTTGTGAATCCGGCCCAGAAGCGTACGTTTATACGGTTTTCATTGTTTAAATGACGTTTAGCGTCCGCGAGGACAAATCCTTCTTTTTGCTGTTGCTATAGAAACGATAATGTATTAGAACAGTCAGTCATCACTATCTAGATTATTGAAAAGTACAACCAATCGGAATTGAGAATTTAACCAAGTTTTCCTAATGCAATGTCCTAACAAGTGTGTTGACTAGAGACCTACTTAATGTTACATTCATAGAACATTGTCAGTTTATTAGGTACACCTTACCTGAGTCCAAAGATTGCGTACCCTTACCAGAATGAAGCCTGTGTGGAGTTTGAAAGATGGTCTGTAATGATCACACAAAAAAACAAAACAAAAATGAATATCAAATATCTTATTCAAAATAATTGCTTCCTTCCCAATGAATCTGACATTTCCTTTCTGTAATACCTTGTGTGCTCACCCTTTTCCTCTGTATGTGGGTGAACTGATAGATCAGGAGGCATTATTAAAACATGTATAGCTTTATTATTGTGTAACTGCTCATAAATGCCAGTGTGTTTATCATGGTTTGGAGCTGCAGCAATAGTGGGGTGTGTCTCACACACAATGCAGTGTGTCCCCTAAGACCAGGCTGCTTTATAGGAAACACAAAAATAAACAACAAACAGTGTGTAGGTTAATTTTTCATGTGTGTTAAATGTTGTTTTAGTTTACCAAAGTTTCCAAGCAGGTGGAGAAAAAAACAAAACAAATAAAACAACAACTTGTATCAGAGTACTGAGGAATTCTTGATTCTGATTGGTCAGAATGTTTGACTTTTTCTAGAACAGCAGATCAGATAATATTGCAACTGCAAGACAGGTTTATATTAATGTGCTCGTTCTGACAAAAACACGGAGACTATATTACTATATTAAAGTGACCAATCAGATTCAGGAATTCAACAGCAATGTGAAGTAACATCTTTTGAATTCAAGTCTAGAAACAGATTCTCTCTCTCACACACACAGCACTGTTTTTCAGAGCCATGTGGAAAGCAAGGATGAAAACAAACAGGACATGAGCAGCCAGTTGAACAGAGCAGTCACTTTATTGAAGGGAAGAGCATACATTTTAGCTGTACAATATTTAACAAGCACTCCTTCAAGGCCTGTTCCCAGATCAAAAGCTGAGACTCTGCCGTGCGACAGAGAGTGTGAGAGACAGAGAGAGAGCATGAGAGAGAGAGAGGCAGAGAGAGCATGAGAGAGAGAGAGACAGTGCGAGAGAGAGAGATAGAGAGAGAGAGAGAGACAGGCTCCGTCACAGAGGTAATGCGTTTGGGTTTAGAAAATAAAAACACTGCTGGCTAATCTCGTGGCAGAGCTCATAATCTGATCGCAAACAACTCTAACCCAGGATCAGATTTGTTGCTTTCTTCACCAATTCCTCACATGAGCCTGGATCACATGGATGAAGCACAGAGACAATCCAAAAATAATGATCATATACTGCACTATAGGGCTGCACAATATACTGTTGTTTTTAAAAAAAAAAACACATCATTATTGCGAATTGCATATAAGCACTAGAACCACAAACTATTTCGTGTCTGGTGAGAAGCATTTTGTTAAAATCAGTCACAGTTAAAGGAGCAGTTTGTCATTTTAGTGCCCCCTGCTGCCTGGAAGGTGAATTACAATTGCAATGAAAACATCAACAAGCCTTCCTCTTTTTCTCCCTGCAACTGACCTGGTGGAAAAGCCAACTCACTGAAGGGGAAAGGAGGCGGGATGTGAAAGATGAATTTATGTCTGATAGTGGTGCTTCACATTGAAGTGATCTAGGTTAACTTGTGATTTTATGAGCATCTGTCTTGCGAGCCAATAAAACAACAAAAAAACACAAAGGTGGGGCTGTGACTCTGGCTTGTAAATGGAAAAAGGAGTTTCACTTTGCTGTTTTCTTACTGCTGCACATCTCGTTTTTGTGGTATATTTCCCCGTATTTATCGGGGAATTTTCTTGTTAGAAATGTTGGCACCTCTGAACCATGCATGCCTTGTGGCTTGCATTTCGAGAAAAATGAAAAGGGCAGAGCTAAACGGCTCAGAGCTCACTGGAGACAGAGATAATGCTGCGTAACTCGGAATTTCTGCGCTCCAGCTAGAAAATAAAAACCAAACATGATTATTTCATTTCTAGAAACACTTCAAAACATTATAAACTGCACCTTTAAATGCCAATCCTTGGCTGTTTATATTTAATATTCTGTTTGTCCACATTGTGCAACCCTAGTGCACTACACCTAGTAACATATTAGCTCACGTCCTGTCTAGCGTAGTTTTGGATGTAGTCCACGTTTTCAGTTCAGTATGCAAATCACGACCTTTCATTTGTGTTGAGAATGAATAATAATAATATAATATATATATATATATATATATATATATATATATATATATATATATATATATATATATATATACACACACACACACACACACACACACACACAAAGCAAAAAATATAAACAAAGTAGTAAACCCCATGATTCACAGCGGGGTTTGTTTAAGTGACATTTTCAGGGCTTGACATAAATTAATACGACCCAAATCTAGTTATATATAAAACTGTAACATCTCACTATTGAATAGGTAATTTTTTTTAATCTTTTTTTTTTTCTTTAAAAGGACTATTTTTTGCCTCGCGATTACCTTTGAAAATAAAACAACTTCATGCTATACTGGTAATCTACAACATACAACATTCACACTGTATTTACAGCTATGTGCAGCTTCAGCAGGCCTGCGACGCTCGGCCACGGTCAATAAAGACGAGCAGGCTTGGCTGGAGATGAAAGTGTTATATGTTTAGAGCTTAACTCCGCCCCTACAAACACACGCACACACGGCCCACTGCGCAGCTGATGTGTTTTCTGTAATTTCACAGCACGATAACATCTATACACTCCTGTTGCTCCTCAAACAGGTTACAAAAATCACATACATACATACACATGACGCAATAGCACTAAAGCACCCCTTTCCTCTGCAATACCATACATAGTGTGATGAGAAACAGTAGTGTGTGTGTGTGTCTGGTTTAGTGTTTCTGCATGTTGATCATGTGGAGATCAGTTGTGTATGTATTTAGTATATGTTTTTAAGTATTGGCACCCACTGTAGCATGAAAATAAATAACCGAAAAGCAGCCAGCGTTTCAAAGAAATGCTACAGTTACAGAAGTTGCTGTTGCAGCTGGCATGATTGCATAAGAGCTGTAATTTTACAAACGCATAGTGCTGGATCCCTGAATACTGACGTGTTTCCATATGTACACAGAGAGAGAATGAAAGGTTTAGTGTCATAAGAAATACACACAACCCTTGCGTGCGTGTGTGTGCGTGTGTGTGTGTAGAAAATAAAAACTAAATCAAGAGAGCCAGATTATTGTTTCAATGGCACCAGAATGAACAGAGGAGAGAGAAGAAGAAATACCAAGAGGTTACCTGAGGTGTATCATGAAAACCAGAGCAGCTGATCTGCATGGGGTGCGTGTGTGTGTGTGTGTGTGTGTGTGTGTGTGAGAGAGAGAGAAAGATAAATTAACATTAGCTTTTGAAAACAGGGGTGATGGAAGAGGAAATCTAATTAAAAAAAATAGTGTTAGAGACACATTGCAAAGTGACTTCATCACTCTGCCCATGAGAGTTTAAAAGACAATGGGGCACAGATCTTACCCACAATCCATCCAAAAAATATTATGAATGCATCAGACAAAGAAATAAAGGCAATATGGAAAGGCAGAAATGCTGCATGTGAGTGAGTGTGTGTGGGGAGTGTCTAGTGAAATTTAAATATGGGTCATAATCAGGATTTCCCAGAATGCATCAATACAGGAACTCCTGAACACCTCACTGGAGCTTGGGGTGTAACTTTGGAGAGAGAGAGAGTGTGTATTTAGTTGACGTTTTCAGCTAATGATGGGCAAAATAGTTGGTGTGTACCTTTAAATCTAAAACAAAATGTCCATTCCTAATTCCCTACTCGGACTCGCACTATAGGAACGGGAAATTGATGAACGCCAATCATTTTCATTTGTTGCCTTAACTAATTTGCATGAATTGGAGAAAATCTAAATTCAAATATCACTTGTTGCATAGAACGTGAAACGTCGCTTATGTTCATGGGAACACGAGGTGAGGTGCCCCCGAGACTCGTGTGTATGGCTGTGTATGACATGTTTAGAGTGTGTGTGTATGTGTGTGTGTGTGTGAGAAAACAGTAGTACTGGACATTCAGAAGCGCTTTCTTATTGGTGTTACAATAATGATTCATAAGAACTTGCAGGAGGAGGAAAAAAAAGCAACTGCAGTTTCTATGAGTGTTGCCCTTTTCATACTAAAACCAAACTGTATTTTTTTGTTAAAAGTCTTCACTCTTGTTTTAAAAAAGGAAAAAAAAAAAATCAGGAAGTTTTCCGCTTGTGGAAAAAGAACACTTTTGGTGCAAACGGCGACTTCCTTTCTTGAGCCTCCCATCTGAAGGTCCTTTATATGTGTGTTTGTGTGTGATCAGTTTTCAAGTTTTTTCTTTCTCTCCAGGAGTCTGTAAGGATTAAACTGTCTCACACGCTTGTGTGTCCTCGTGTGTGTACGCGCGTGCACACACACATACACGCATGCACGCGCACCCGGAGCAGGTAGCACCCTGTGCTCTACCTTATCCCACCTATGCAGTCTGATTGGCTGATGAGGTGCTGCATCATAGGCTGGACTCTTTGGGCGGGTAGTCCAGGTTGGTCACCATAGTGACGACGGTGAGGATGTCGTCAGGGGCGATGAGGTTGGTCTGTCGCTGCATAGTGATGATGCGCTCCTCCACGCAGCCGGCCGAGAGGCGAGCTTCGGCTTCATGATCCCAACACTCCTCTATGGTCTCGCACAGCGTGGCCAGGCCCTGCTCCACACAACATGATATATCACTTTATAAGCAATTATACTAATCAGCTGCGTTCAAATTTTACAGTTTTTGAAATGAGCCGTATCCTTAGTGTCTAAAACACTCATAGCAAAGTGCCATCCACCCTCTTCCACATACATGAGCTCACAAATGCCCATGATTGGCTAGTCTCACTGTGATTGACAGGGCAGCAAGAGAGAGCATGGATTTTTTGCTCCCTGGGCCGACTTTCCAAAATTGTCAGGATTATAGTTATGGTTCTTGCATCTCCCCTGTTATTACCCTCTTGCAATTGTTTGGTCCCCCCCCAATTCTACAATCGTATACTCTCTATTTAACTAATAGCAAGCAAATGCATAGATAAACAATGTATTGCTAAGAAGAATTGTTCTTAACAGCACTGTTGAAATCTTCATTCTGATTGGTCGGATTGGTCATTTCCTATAATGCAAGACATAGGAACTAACTTGTTTTGTGGACATTCCAAAACATTAAAATGTAACTATAAATGGATAAAAAATATATATATATGGCATTCTGTTCTTTGTTGACAAATTGCTGTGGTATGTGGGGCGTGCTGTTATGGGAAAACAATCAACTTTGGGGTGGTGGTAAGAGTAACTCTTGTAATTTCGTGTTGGGCTAGATCACTTTAAAATGTTTTTTTTAATACAGTTTAAACTCATTTATTTACATGTTTCATGCTAACAAATGTCGGTATATGTATATTATTATATTTGCATGCTACAATAACTAAAGCTAAGTTTTTGGCTTTGTACTTAGTGTGTGTGTGTGGGCCTCTCTCTCTTTCTTACCGCATGTTTCTGCCAGTATTCTCTTAAACTGGGCCTGAGTTTCTTGTGTACGACGACTTCCTGCATGTCCTCTAATGAGGGATGTTGACCCACCTCCTCTTCAAACGGTAACGCATACTCATCCACTGGACCTAAGCAAACACAGTCAGACAGTCAACCTCGTGTGTGTGTGTGTGTGTGTGCGTTTTGTGGTGTGAAGGGCAGGGAAGGTCAGTGGGGATCATGTTCTGTATGATAAGCAAGAAATTCACATACAGACTCAGCGTTAGGTTGAAGGGCCAGCACATGGACTTTTGATATGTATGTGAGTGAGTGAGTGAATGAGTGAGAGAGAGTTACCGTCGGCAGCAGTGCAGCGGGATGCCAGTTCCCACAGCACAAGTCCTGCAGCATACATATCGATCCTCAGGAAGGAGTCTCGCTGGAAATTTATGGCTCCTTCCAACACCTCTGGGGCCATGTAGCGCCGAGTACCCACCTATAAAACGTCAATCTTTCAGGATTGTAGTTCTAGTCATTTTCAGCCAAATTTAGAGAACACAGTAAAATCAACTGCACCATCATCATTACAACACATGACATCATTGCTAAGTTCAATATGTTAGAAATGTTCAGTACCACAATGAGTACCATTCGAGTACCCCTGAACAGCACTCAGAGCGTCAGAGCTCACCTGTCCGTGTGTGTCACCTGCAGATTTTCCAGCCTCAAACTTGAGAGCAAGGCCAAAGTCAGCAATACAGGCGGTGAGATTGTTCTTCAACAGTATGTTCTTACTCTTAATATCCCTGAGAGAGATATGTAAAAAGATATATATATATATATACACACACACATATATATAAAAAATAGTGGGTGAAAATCTAAAGGAAGTGCAAGATGAGTTTAAGGTGTGTATGTGTGTGTGCGTGTGAGTACCTGTGGGCAACGACAGGCTTGTGGCCGTCCTTCAGGCCCGGGATGTCCTCGTGCATGTACGCCAAACCTCGTGCAAAAGTCTGAGCTATGTGACACAGCTCATTCCACGACACCACATTAGCCTTCAGGTAATCAGTCAGCGAGCCCTGATCACACACACAATGCACTGATTGCAATTACATGTTAAAGAATTACATGTTAAAGAATTACATGATATTCATGGACTAGCAAAAATATGTTAACATTCTGGGGGCCAACAGTTAACATAAGACATCACATTAACTCATAACATATGCAGTTAAACCGGCACTTCACATCATGTACCGGTGAACATCCTGAAAACAGACACTGTTATTGTTAGTCACATTGCAACGTTGGAATACTGGCACTGAAATGTTTTTGTTGATTCAACATAATCTTATAAATCTCCTTTTAATAAGACTAAGTATTCATCAGCATTTTGTTCTCCATGTTGGTTTTTGTCTCAAGTCCCCCGACTCACGACCTGATTAGGGGGGGCGGGTTGTTGACTTGTTTTGTTTAATTCAACCCACCTGCATTTAGCGCTCTTTAATAGCACCGATCACATTCTGCATCAGAGAGCTAGGTTGTTATACGAGCTTTGCTATATTTAACACAGTCAACACATTTCCGTGTTAAACCACTGCTGCGCTGTTAATGAACTGTTTACAAAAACTAGAAGGCGCTGCCTTTGACAGGTTTTTGGGGGAAAAAAAGGCTGGGCTGAAATGATTGCATCACACAAATCATGATAAAAACTCATTTAGTTAAATATTACATACTCACAAAAGATAAATCAGAAAAGCATAGCTTAGATCTACAATGCATCGCAGATACTGATATTCCAGTCAGCAGGGGGCAGGTGTGAGCTTCGAGTGAACGGGAGGATTGTATACAGCCTTAATGTGTTGTGTGTGTGTGTGTGTGTGCACATTTCTAAATATTACATTTTAAGTACACTGTTTAATTCGATTTGTAAGCCTTTCATGGTTCTTTGTGCACTCCTGTGAATGTTTGTGTGTTTCGTTTACTGTCGTTTTCTGAAATATGTGTGTGTGTATTTGAAGGCTACCGATAACTAAGTGGAGCGGTACCTGCCGCTAATCGATTAATCGACAGATAGTTTTTAATTGAAACTGAATGAAAACACAACACTCAAAGTAAAATACTGCTTAACTTTACTACAAAAATAAACAGTACTGACTGTACCATGAAAACGTACTGTACTTTTCTAGATGAAATAAATATAATTATATATATATATATATATTAATACATATAACAGATCTACCACTAAACTGAACCAAAAGGTAAGACTCTATAAAAATAGAAACTAATAAAAATAGAGGCGAATCAAAAAAACACTTCAAATAACACAAAATTGGTCAGTGATAGTTTTTATTTCATCTCTAGAGGTCGCTCTCGTACTGTACAATGACTGTGGACCCTTCTCAGCCGCTCTGGCAAACGGACGCAAAGGGAAAAACTATCGGTGTGGATTTTTGCCAATAACCGTTCCAGCAATCAGTTACCGGTTATTAATCGGCAAAACTGATCAATCGGTTGATCTTTAGTATGTATACCTTCTCATGGTAAGCTGTAATGAGCCACAGCTCAATGTCCATGCCGTTTCCTCTTTTCTCTGCTCCGATGAAATTGAGGATGTTCTCATGTTTCATCCCACTCAAGCTGTACATCTCATACTCGTTCTGCCATGACTGCTTATTCTGTCACACAGAACACACACACATACGAGACATACTTCATACGCATGGCAGAATTTCTACAAGTTATTAACACACACACACCCAAACTCTCTCCCTGTATTACCTGGATGGGGAAGATCTTCACAGCCACATGTTCGTTGAGCAGCTGTGCTTTCCACACGCAGCCAAAACGCCCCCTGGCCTTGATCTCCAGTAACTGCAACGGCTTCTGGCCCAGAAGTGGAGAGGGCGGAGTCAACCCAGGGTCCTGCAGAAAGATCAGCAACCAATCAGCATTAATTGCTTGTATTTATTAAACCTAAATCTCTGCCAAACAGAACAAGCAGGTTTTATTCATCAACCTGCTTTTCGCATCAATCCACATACACATCATCCTATACATTTATAACTTGGAGCATTTTGCATCCATTCATGCATTTATTCACTCTCAGTTTTCAGCATTACATTCAAGACCTGGTGTCTTGCTGAAACTGAGGAGTTAAACCTTCATATAACTGAAAATAATCAAACAATGTTTCTTTATATTGACAAAAATTAAGCTTTGGCCTTCAGCTATGAGCTTCAGTGATATGATGCTCAATTTCTCAACAGAATCAGTATATATATATATATATATATATATATATATATATACAGTGGTGTGAAAAAGTGTTTGCCCCCTTCCTCATTTCCTGTTCCTTTGCATGTTTGTCACACTTAAGTGTTTCGGAACATCAAACCAATTTAAACAATAGTCAAGGACAACACAAGTAAACACAAAATGCAATTTGTAAATGAAGGTGTTTATTATTAATGGTGAAAAAAAATCCAAACCATCATGGCCCTGTGTGAAAAAGTGATTGCCCCCTAAACCTAATAACTGGTTGGGCCACCCTTAGCAGCAACAACTGCAACCAAGCGTTTGCGATAACGTGCAATGAGGCTTTTACAGTGTCCTGGAGGAATTTTGGCCCACTCATCTTTGCAGAATTGTCCTAATTCAGTTACATTAGAGGGTTTTCGAGCATGAACGGCCTTTTTAAGGTCATACCACAACATCTCAATAGGATTCAGGTCAGGACTTTGGCTAGGCCACTCCAAAGTCTTCATTTTGTTTTTCTTCAGCCATTCGGTGGTGGACTTGCTGGTGTGTTTAGGATCATTGTCCTGCTGCAGAACCCAAGTTCGTTTCAGCTTGGGTCCGCAAACAGATGGTCGGACATTCTCCTTCAGGATCTCTTGGTAGACAGCAGAATTCATAGTTCCTTTTATCAGCGGCAAGTCTTCCAGGTCCTGAAGCAGCAAAACAGCCTCAGACCATCACACTACCACCACCATATTTTACTGTTGGTATAATGTTCTTTTTATGAAATGCAGTGTTCCTTCTCGCGAGATATACTTGGACACACACCTTCCAAAGCGTTCCACTTTTGTCTCATCGGTCCACAGAATGTTGTTCCAAAAGTCTTGGGGATCATCAAGATGTGTTTTGGAGAAATTGAGACGAGCTTTGATGTTCTTTTTGCTCAGCAGTGGTTTTCTCCTTGGAACTCTGCCATGCAGGCCATTTTTGCCCAGTCTTTTCCTGATGGTGGAGGCATGAACGCTGACCTTAACTGAGGCAAGTGAGGCCTGCAGTTCTTTGGACGTTGTTGTGGGGTCTTTTGTACCTCTTGGATGAGTCGTCGCTGCGCTCTTGGGGTAATTTTGGGCGGCCGGCCACTCCTGGGAAGGTTCACCACTGTTCCATGTCTTCGCCATTTGTGGATAATGGCTCTCACTGTGGTTCGCTGGATTCCCAAAGCTTTGGAAATGGCTTTATAACCCTTTCCAGACTGATAGATCTCAATTACTTTCTTTCTCAATTGTTCCTGAATTTCTTTGGGTCTCGGCATGATGTGTAGCTTTTAAGGATCTTCTGGTGGACCTTACTGTGTCAAGCAGCTCCTATTTAAGTGATGCCTTGATTGTGAACAGGTGTGGCAATAATCAGGCCTGGGTGTGGCTAGAGAAATTGAACTCAGGTGTGGAAAACCACAGTTATAGTATGTTTTAACAAGGGGGGCAATCACTTTTTCACACAGGGCCATGATGGTTTGGATTTTTTTTCACCTTTAATAATAAACACCTTCATTTACAAATTGCATTTTGTGTTTACTTGTGTTGTCCTTGACTATTGTTTAAATTGGTTTGATGTTCCGAAACACTTAAGTGTGACAAACATGCAAAGGAACAGGAAATGAGGAAGGGGGCAAACACTTTTTCACACCACTGTATATATATATATATATATATATATATATATATATATATATATATATATCACTCCGATAAATAATTAAGGAATATAACATTTTTCAATTATTAATCAACGATGCGGTTTTGTCACTTTTAAAACAAGTTTCCTGTAACAGCACATCATGGAGGATTCAACTTTCAGAGTATGTTTTAATTCTAAAAGAATAACACGATATGCTTATCTGTTTATAGTTACATTTCATTTTGTGGACCATATACAAAACATGTTACAGAAGATAATTTTTTTCTCTTGAAGCTACTTAAAAAAAAAAATTAAAAAAAAAAGAAAAGAAAAAAAAGCAGCTTGTCGTGTTCTAGAGAAACCACAAATGTAACAGCCTCTATCTTAAAACGTAAGATCATTTAAACTATAACTTCCTGTTACAAAATGCTAACAATGGAGATGCCTTCCATAACTGTTAAACTGTCTTATTCAGGCAGAATAAGACATTAGACCTCTGCTAAGGACAGTTAAGGGGCATATAAATCAGTACCCCCTGCCTCCATTAGGTTCTGCCGACCATATCTGTGTGCTTCATCTTCCTACATATAAAAATGTCCTAAAGAGAGAAATAATCCAGACCAGTGAGGTTAAAATCTGGTCTGAAGAATCCACCGCTAATAATCTATGGATCATTTCGGGTCAAATCGTAAATTTACCAATGCTCTTAATACATTTTACCTGAGATTTGATCAGTTTGATTTTAAGAATGAAGTTGAGGGACTTGGACGTAAAGTTAAAGATGGCCACTATTTCAACCTGGTGCAGAGAGAAGTTGATAAATAAGAGCCCTGGTCCCGACAATACCTGTGGCAAACTACTGAAATCTTGTGCAAAGCAATTAAGTTCTATCTTCTATGATATTTTTAATATGTCTCTATTTCTACAACGTGTACCTAACCTGTGGAAGCATGGCGTCATTGCCCTGGTATCTAAAGGCAGTAGTCCAAAGGCTTTTAATGACATTAGGCAGGTTGCCCTCACTTCTCTTTAATAAAAACTTTGAAAATCTTATGAAGACAGAGCATGCAAGAGAAACCGAGCAGACACTTGACCCTGTGCAATTTGCTTATAGGGCACACAGAGGAGTGTGCTAGATTGTTCTTTATTGACTTTTCCTCTGCATTTAACACTGTCCGACCCCACGTTTTAGCCATGAGGCTCATGGAGCATTTTGAGTTGAGTAATAATCGGGTGGGTTGGATACTGGACGTTCTGACAAACAGGACACAAAGAGTGAAAGTCAACGACATTTTATCAGATTCATGATGTTCTTCCGCTGGCTCAACCCAGGGCTGTGTTCGCTCACCCTTACTTTATATTCTGTACACAAACGTTTGCCCAAGGAAGCATAAGAATAGGACCATATTGAAATTTGCAGACGGTACGATCATGCTACAAGATAACGAGTCCAGCCAGTCATTGGTGAGTTTGTCACTTGGTGTGACGAATCTTTCCTGGAGCTAAACATAACCAAAACCAAAAAGGATATAATAATAGATTTTTAGAACACATCCTTCAATCTACGATCATTAAAGACCAGGCTGTGGATTGTACAGAGAACTACAGGTATCTTGGGACATTCATTGACCATTGAGAAGAACTGTGAGACAGTATGTAAAAAGGGACATCAGAGTTTGTTTAGTCTCAGAAAACAGTCTCAATTTCATCTTGATAAATCCATGATGACCCTCTTTTATTGGGTTTTTATTGAATCAATCTAGTTATTCTCCCTAGTGTCATGATTTAGTAATCTGTCTCTGAAAAACAGCAATTCTTTGAACCAAACTGTCAAGTAGGCTAGTAAGCTTATAGATGAGTCTCAACCCATCAGGTCTTTACTCCACACAGCTGCAGTGTAAGGTGAGCTCTATTATTAAAGACTGTTCCCATCCTTTACATACTGAATTTCAGTCTCTTCGTTCCTGCTGCCGGTTTGTAGCCCCAAGGTGCAGAACAAACCAATGCAGGAATTTTTTTGTACCAGCAGGCATTGCACTACCAAATAAAATAGTATGAGATGATGCACTTCGTTATACATGACACTTTTGAGGGTGTGTGTGTTTGTGTGTGGGGGCACTTTGTCATGACATTCTTAAGAGTCTCCACATTTTACCCTTTTGATGGAATAACGGTACATGTTTTTTAAAGTACGTTCTGATGTTTTATGAATTTGTCTTAACTATGGATTGCTGAATCTCCTGTCTGCACAACATATTCACCCTCGGGTACTAATATACAAACCGTGAACTTGAAATAAAAGTCTCCTTACAGAAAGCGCCACTGAATCGTGTGATGCATGTTTCCATTTTTCCAGATTATTTGGAGGGTCTGCCATACAAGTCCCTGAGTGAGCTGTTGGTATGGCAACGACAAAGCATTAGATCAAGCGCATTATATAAACCAGATTTGCCTTGTAGCTGGAACTACAACGCTGTGGAATGCAAGTATTTAAAACCCCAACTACATGAATTCTAATAAGCATACGTGGCCTAACAACTGCGCAAAGTTTCGGCCTTGTCGTGACCATGCCACAGACGTCTAGAAGAGCAAAGCTGTACCTTTTGTTCACTCAAAAAAAAAACAGCTATTTCCGCGACCATTCAACTCCCTACAGTACATTTAGCGGCTGTTCCAAATAACATCAGAAATAGAAAGAAAAAGAACCTGTCACGGCATAAAAGCTTTTTTTTTTTAAAGAGACATTATTGGTGCTTTCTACCAAAGGTGAGTGTATATTAAAAAAAACAAAAACATAACTAATTGGGTTTATCAAGGTTATCTTTTGGCGTTAAACCACGGTGAAGCATGCATCTTTATAGATCACACTTGCATTATTGCATATCTGTATACTTTTTCTTTTTTTAATACTTTCTGTTCAGGTTAACAGCATTGCTCTCAAAGTGCACTGCGAGAAAGAAAGTAAAAAGAAAGAGTGAACAGATGAGCGGGAGAACGTGGAGCGAGTTTTGCTGTGACATTGACCAGGGTCGTGAGGTCTGTAAACACGCACACACACAGCTAGATGCTTACGTTCTGACTTTTCTCTTTGCTTCTCAATAATTAAAGAGGCACAGAAAGCTGACAGTGGAGGTGAAAACGGTTCGATCTTCCTCCCACAGGAAAGCAGACGTCACAGTAAATAAAAGAAAACTCATTTAGGAGCACACACGGCCTTTAAGACTTAAAATTCAAACAGTAAAGCAAAGAGAAGCAGAACGCTTGTATAAAACAGCAATCACACCAGAGGCACAAAACTTTCTATAACACTGTACTGAATGAGAAGCACCAGAGCAGTGGAGGATAAATCAGTAACTCTGTCAGTAGGACATGCTGACTGTATGTCCAGGCCGTTCCCTCACCACATAGCTGCCAGTGGAAAAGTAAATTCATTAACCAGAAAGAAAGTGTGCGCTAGTCTGGATGGCTTGTCTGGGAAGCGGATTGTGGTTATGCATGTTCTCCCCGTGCTTTGGGATTTTATCCAACTGACCCAAAGGTATAGTAGGCTGATATCTAAATGGTCTGTAGTGTGTGAATGGGTGTGTGATTTTGCCACACGATGAGTTGGGTACCCCATATAGGGTGTCCCCAGCTTTGTGCCTCGAGCTCCCTGAGACATTCTCCAGGCTCACCCTCCGACCCTGTATAGTATGCAAGTGGTTTGGAAAATGGATGGATGGCTAGGAGACAAATGGGAGAAAACCGAATGTGCTTTCTGGGTGGGAGGGGCATATGCCGAGCATTAGCTGTGGCCAGAGAGGAGGCAGGCTGTACTGGCTAGAATGCTTAATGATTCTCACCTGTGTCTGATCAAGAAAATCTTATCAGATTATGTGTTTTGTTTGTCATTTCAGAACGAGTCAGAGAGAGAGGGATGATTGAGTGAACACAACACACTCGCCCTCGAACTTGAACCTAGCAACTAGCCTGAAGTGGCTTAATGTTTGTGGTTTCGTTTAATTTTGGGTACCGTGAATGGCACTCGCTGAAAAAATGCTTGTATGTTATAGAAAGCAAAAGAAAAGGCACACAAAAGTCAAAAGTAGCAAGTCTTCTGAGGTCTTCTGAGGTCTCCCCCCCACCACACACACACACACCGGGTTCTACAATAAGCGTCTGTGAACTCATGCATTTGGATGACGGCCGATAGCTCCTTCCTCAGAGTGTTTGGACAGAGGAGGCACATCAAACACAATGTGCTACATTTATCACATACACGATCTGAATTAACACATTGGACTGACCAACTACTTTTAAGTTCAGTGAGGCTTCTGAGCAACCAAAACATGAGTCTAGGCAGTACACGCGAGCTCTGCCCAGCTTGATGGGCAAGTCAAAAAATGAATCATTTGTCTACGCGAGAGAAAATAATCTTTGAATGCGGCACACAGAAACGTGAGATTATACACTTAACATGTTCCTCAGGACGCAATTTTCTGCACCTGTTCACACAATTAGCAAGAGTTCTGAGTGAAGAGGAAGGCAGCATCAATATCAGAACATCCGTCCATGCACATTCAACTGAAATCACACACACAAAAATGCTCTTGTACATAAATTAGGGTTATGCACAGAAAGATCTGGCATGTACCATCAACACATGCAAACTGAGACCAGACTCTAAAGAAGAGGAAAGTAAATCTGAATGGGTCTGAACAGGGATAAATGAGAGGCAACTTTAATGATCCAACATAATAATAATAAAAAAAATAATAATAAAAAAAATACATAAATAAAAAAATAATAAAAAAAAGCAAGAGAGACAATGAATTCATGAGTTAATTAAAACCCATCTTACCTCTATCATTATATGAAAGGCGTGCTAGCAGAAGAGAAGAAGAGCAAAAGAAGGGAATTACTGCTTCCAGTGAAGAGAGGAAAGATTATAAAGATGAAAAGTGCATGAAAGGGTAAAAGAGGAGAAGGTTCCCATTCTTTTAATCTAATTTGTTAAACGCAATGGAGAAAAACATGAACAATCAATGTACAAAAACAGAACAGAGGGGAATGGAGGAAAATGGTGAACAGAGTAAGAGAAAGAGAGACTAATGTTTAAGCCTGATTTATATTTCTGCACCTGGGAATGTGTGGGTGACAATCACATACACAAACAGTGTGTGTGTGTGCGTGTGTGTGTGCGTGTGCGTGCGCGCGCGTGCAGGCACACACAAGACTGGCAGTGTTGCACGCACCAAAATGCATCAGAATAAACAACATTACAGCTCTGAGAAGAAACCTAAAGCCAGCCGTTGCTTAAAAAAAAGTATAAAGATTAAAAAAAAAAAAAAAAGCTGCAATACATTTTTCATTAAGTTTGGAGGAATTGTGGGGAAAACAGGGCAGATTAAACAAGTCAAATAACATGACTAAAAGTCTTTGGGGCGAAGACTCCTCTCACGAAAGCAGGTCTTACCTGTAATTAGTCCGCACAGGATTTCGTTGAGTTTTTGTGATAATCATGGACAAAATTGCTTGATTTTGTTGCAGCTTTGTAAAAAATTTGGCAAAATTGCTGTTGCACGAAAAAGTTTTGCATGGTCTTTCGCTGTGATGTTTGCTGGTAAATGAGCTGCACCTTTCTGCTGTACTCGTGTTTGATGCAGAAAATCTGTGGTCATTTTGAAAAAAAAAATGGCTAAATCCTGTAGGGACTGATTAAAGTGGCAATAAGGTGCGAGGATCTAGATCAGAGCAGACCGTGATCCAGATGCTGACCAAGCAAAGTATTTCAGCACTCTTGGAAAATACTGGAGTCGATCAATGTATGAAAAGAAAAAAACCAAACAAACAAAACCCGTCTGTAGTTCAGCATGATTTCTAAACATGACCCAGTGCATACCAGATCCTCTGTTGCAGTTTTTCCAATCAAAAACACATTCATGTAAATGATTTTGCCCTTGGCGACAGTGTCGGAGACATTAGTTCAGAAAAGAGAGAGTTGTCATGAATTTTTCATTTTTATTTACGCTCTCTGCTCTGATTTACTGAGTGACATAATGGGATTTGGACATAAACGCACATGTTTATTCACCACCAGAATATTATTGTGGATGTGCAATAATAAAATAATAAAAGGTTAGTATTCTTAAAACAAAGACAGATATTCAAAAGAGACACTGTTTTGTTAAACATTCTTGAAGTTAACTGTCAAATGACGTGTTTGTGGGCGTTTGCAATTTTTCCTAAATTTTATTGTACTTAACAGCAAAAATATCCCCACTTAAAATCAGGAGATTGTAATTCTTGTCTAACTTCTTTTACAGTGTGGAGACTCTAACACACGTGCACACACACACATATAGGGATGTTACGAGAATCGATACTTTGGTACCAAGTCGGTACCAACGTTCTAAAAATGTGACGGTTCTTGTTTTTCTGCAGTAGAGTTGGTACCGTTTGTAAGAAAAGTACAGAGGTTGCAATTCTTCCGGAACTGATGGGGTCAGAAAATACGCATAAGTGTTTTGGTTGGTCCACAAGTGGTAAAGGAGAAGAAAAACACCTACAACACATGGGAAAAAAACTACAGAAGACGGCGACAAGTTTAGCTCCGCCCAGACTCTTTGAGAGGGAAGGTGGTATGGAATATGGAAATAGTTCTCATTCGAGGCGGATGATGACAAACATAATTGATGCTGTGAAGCCGGAGTGCAACCGATGTTATCGTTCATTTCAAACAAAGCGAGGAAACACCTGGAATTTGGTGAAGCACCTAAAAGACGGTTCTGTATTATATTTGTTTGAGGCAGCTGGGATTGTAGCCGTAACCAGGTAACGGTATGCTCCATGTAATGTTAGCGATAGTCAGTTATTTGTTAACGACGCCAATGCATTGCAGTATTATAAACTACCTCTGAATGGGCCACCATGCATCGCCATTCAGCCCGTGTCCTGTCAGCTAAGTGTAGCCGAATGTCACCAATAATTATTGAACTGTTAATGGTTTTAATAAATCTTATTGGCCTGCCACCATATCAGTGAATTTAAACTAATGCTTGCATTCAGAGTATAAGGTAGGTGTGTGTGTGTGTGTGTGCATGCGCCAACACTTAGGAGTTCACCTTAGTACTTGTAGCCTCCAATGTTTTATTAGTCATTGTCAGACAGTGTTTCATAACTAAAATATCCCCCCCTCTCCTCTTTGCCAGTATCAGCCAGATGATGTTTTCCAGGAGTTTTAAATTTTATTATTTTTTTTTAAAATACCACACCATGGTATCGACTTTAGTATTGAGTATCGTGTACTTTTGGTGGTATCGGTACCAACTAGTAGATTTTTGGTATCGTGACATCCCTAATACACACACTAAAACAAAAAACAGAAAGAAAGAGATTGAGAGAAACTGAATGAGCCAGAGACTTAGATAGAGACAGATAGAGAAGTAGTGAATGAATGAGAGAGAAATTGAAAAAGACAGAATGAAATGCAGAGAGTGAGACTGAGAGACAGATGGGAGAGCAAGATGGTGAAAATGAAACAGTTGAAACCGAGAAAAAGAAAGATGAGATGGGGGGACAGAGAGATAGAGAGAGAGAGACCTTGACTCCAGATAGAAATAATTTCACACCTTGAAAATTAGACTAGCAGTCCAATTGCTGAACAGGTGTGTAAAGCTTTAACAACTGGCGCTGGTGCCAATACTTATGACACGACTACACCGATCTGGAAAAAAAAACGTCGCTGCAGGTGTCTCGGTATCAGTCAAAGTTCAACACCACATGAACATCTCTGTTAATTATCTTCCCATTAACATGCAGCCTGTTCAGATTTTTCTTTTCATTCACTCACACAGCAGTGATGTACTGAAGGGTGTGAGTGTGTGTGTGTGTGTGTGTGTGTGTGTACATTAGCTTACCTGTGTGGGGACGAGCACGGGTGGGTACGCTAGCTTGTGGTGGTGGTACATCCAGAAGGAGAAGAGCAGGATGGCAGCAATGCCCATGATTGGCACCAGAGAGTAGAGCAGTGTGTTGAACAGCTCTGGCTTCGGTGTCAGCGGGTTTGACGTGGCTGCAGCACACAAACAGCAGTGTTCGTTAACTCTTCGTTAACTATCTAGCTAGAAAGCCACATCTGAATTGAGATTTTGGCTCGAACGATTCCTCAGACCAACCCTAAGGCGCGTGAGGTCTGAAGTTTCCTCAGTTCGCCACTCAACTTTTTACCAAGTCCAATTTACAGTCTGATGCTCAAATGGAACATTTGGGCAGGTTTTATCTTATCCTGTCATATACGACCTCTCGTATAAGCAAAAACTCCCAACGCTAAATCTGTTTTCAGTGTGCATGCTGTTTACATGGACACTATGCTTACTTTTGATTTACATGACGTACTAATTTTTATAAATATTGTCGCGACGCACCAACGGCTGACGCGCAAAACAAGCAAGATGCTACGTCACCGACTGCGACAATATATAAACAGCAAATGTACACTGTTACACAAGCTGTACACTCACTACCTTACATTGTAGCAAAGTGTCATTCCTTCAGTGTTTTCACGTGAAAAGATGTAATCAAATATTTACAAAAATATGAGGGGTGTACTCACTTTTGTGAAATACTAAAATATATTTCATATTTTATATATACACACACACACACACACACACACAAATATATATACACACACACACGTCTACAGTTAAATTTATGCGAATGAGAAGCAAAGCGATGTCGAGGGATGAGTAACGACCCAGGGATGGATGATTTTGCATACATTCTGTACAGCTGCCATGGCAACAAGACACTGAGAATCTTCGTTGAAAAGCAGAAATTGGAAACATCGTAAGTCACATATTCTGCGACTTTGATTTGAATGTTTGTACCGACATCTCGGCTACTTCGTTGGATTTGTCATTAATGTGCTGACGAACGCTGCTGGAAAGTGGCGAGTGAGAAAACATGCTCTTGCTCTTTTGTTTTTAGGAGCCAACAGGGAATCTTCATCGTTCTTGCTTATGTTTGAAATCTTTTCCCCAGTGTGAATTTGGGGTATAGTGGACAGTTTTGTTGCTGTTGTGCTGACAAGCACCTCGAGATACAAAATGAAATAAACAAAAGTGAAAAATCGCTTCTGCGGTGAATACAGCGTGCGAGTATTAAAACAGATCCTGTTCTCTGACAGCACTTCCTCATGCTCTGTGTGGATGAACAGAAGGTGACAGAAAAATCAGATCAGCAAATCTCCAGGTCACACGTTCCAAAACAAAAAGACAAAAACTAAAAGAATCTCCCACATGCCAGATGTAGCACAGAGGAAGTGCGGCATGTTCAGTTAGCTAACGCTGCACCTGCTGTGGGCCATATCTCTGCCTGTTAAATAAGAAGACTTAAACACTCTCTTTAATGTAATTGCCCTCCTGGGGTTGAGCCCTGAGAATACTAGTGCTGATCTAGGAGCTGTTCTATCTGTTCAGCTCCTAATGAACCAAATTACGTTACTAATGGAGGCAGATCCTGAATCAGTGCTTCCTCTGAAGTTTGCACCTAATCTCCTGTAGATATGTGAATGTGTGTAAAACAACGGTACGTGCTGTTTTAGGAAAATAATCAACGACAGGGTTATCAATGTAAAGCAGAGTTACTGTTACGAGTCATGAAGGGGTTCTTTCGTTTGGATTAAAAAAAAAAATTATACTTTTTTTTTTTTTTAAATCCATTTACAGTTAATGTCCTGCAAAATCCAGAAAATAAGTTTCTTTCCTCACCACCCTCTATATCGGTGTGATGGTCAGGTGTCCATATACTTTTGGCCTCCGTGTGTTACAACAAGAGCATTAATCTAAACCTATGATTTGAATTACAGGTGGCGCTACTGTCAGAGCTGCTCTTACAGAAAATGAATCAACACCTTCTGACCAATTAGGATCACAAAATGAAAGATGCAGGACAATAAGGGCAGCTTGAATGAAACCGACAACCTTCTGGCTCTGACGTAGGACTTCAAATCCTCACTCGGCCTGTACGTGGAGATAAATATGAAACGATACCCTTACAGCGACTGTCGGTCATCTCTACTATAATGCCTGGGCGTATATGATGGACAACTGTTGAAAAGCTTTGGATGTTTGTTTTTTTTTTGCAAACTGTTTGAAGGTTGTCGGCCTGCTCAAACACTTAAGAGTCGTCATTATACAGTACGAAAGCGGCCTCTAGAGGCGAAATAAAAACCATCACAGACTCATTTTGTTGTGTTATTTGAAATGTTTTTTTTGGGGGGGGCGTCTCTATATTTATTATTTGGAGTGTTACATTTTGTTTCAGTATAGAGGTAGATCTTTTATTTACATACAGTACATTTTCTTGGCATAGTCAGTACTGTTTATTTTTGTAGTAAAGTTCAGCAGTATTTTACTTTGAATGTTATGTTTTCATTCGTTATGAGATTTTAAAAACTATTGGTCGATTAATTGGTTAGTTATCGGTATCTGTAAAATCCACTATCGGTCGAACTTGCACCAATATGACAAAACCAACAAAACATTTCATTCAAGTAAGGTTTTATACATGTTCCTCCATTATTACAATTGCCTATTTCAATTCTCCTGCTCATTTTTCTTTCACTCTTTTTGCAGTCATGCCTTTGTGTCTTCCTTTCTGCCATTTCTGAAAAAAAAAACGTTTCATAAAAGTCAAAAAATTTGTATTGTTTTGTGAGCCCTTTACCTGACTCCCAATAACTCTCTACAAGGAAAACAAAGTTTTCCTTTTATTACTGAGACAACATCTATCGAAAGTTGTTTTCATAGCAGTCGTTAATTCAAAAGATAAAAACACAAAGATTTTGAGTATTGTTTTGAGTATTTCAATAATCACAAATGGTTTGTGGAAGAAATAAATACTTGAATGGGAAATGCGGCATGCTGAATTGGAGCTGCATTGCCGAAACTCTTTTTGAATTGAATACGATATGTTGTTCAGAAAAAGCAGAAACGATGGAAGCACGTATTGGTCATCTAGAGTGTATTTGTGGTCTGTGACGGTATGTTTGTGCTGTGTGTAGATGCAGAAGAAATATGCACTCAAAGCTAGCGGTAAAGGTTAAACAAAAGGATGAGAGCTGCTCTGGTTGTTATGATTACGCTGTGCGTTAGGGAGAGGCTTACACACTCACTTTAATGTGATTGCCCTGCTGGGGTTGAGCCCTCTGAGTACAGCAATTGATTACATAATGTCTCCGCTCTCAAATCGGCAGAAATGCAGGCCGCTGCTACATTTACACGCTGCCGCTTAGGACACTTTACAGTTTACCATCTCTGATAAAATCTGCTCGGCTTTTGTTTTGAGCTGGGTGTTGGGAGAACTACAGGCTGTCTCAAAAGTCTCCTTACATTCTTTATTGTTACCATCCAACGAGACTAGTCCCACCTACTTCTTTTCGGTTCAGTTCTATTATAGTTGTGTGTATGTTACTTACTCTGTATAGTCTCGGGGCTGTAGTAAATCTTCTCATTGCACATGTTGCCCTCACAGCAGCAGAAAAACACGTCAGGACTGTCTTTCTTCTCCACACACTCGCTACTGCAGACACACAAAACAAAGTGTTTGTTTTATAGCGTTTACATATCCTGGCATTTCGTCCATTACAAGGATCTCAAGTGTCAAAAAGGCGAAACTGTTTCTACATGCATATTAACACACACACACACGCATGCACGCACTTTCTCTCTCAAGCAGTTTGGGAACTTTCAGAACATGATCCTCCACATGAATCCCTCTTTCTCTTAGGCCACAAATTGCTTCGCAAACATTTCGGAGTAAACGATCAGTGACAGGTGCGCAGCTGTCTGAGGTGATGAGGTAGGCACAATTTAAAATATTTATAAAATAAAAATCCAATAACCAAAGACTGAGTTCTTGTTCCACTTGCTGTATAAAACACGCAATAGTGTGAATTTGCTGATGGGATAAACCTGACACTACAGGGTTTACAGGTGGATTCACGGCTGTCAAATACCTTTACATATTAAATTCTATTAAGCATATGAATATTAACAAGCTAATAACTATCTTGCCAGACAGAAATTACATTAGCGGTAGAGCAATGCTGTGTGTTCATATCGCAAAAAGCTATTTTCTCTCTATTTCTGGTCTTGAAATCGTTTCTATGGTACACTATATGCATGGTATATATATATATATATATATATACACACACACACACACACACACACACACGGTACAACATATGTATGGTCAGTACTGTTTATGTTTGTAATAAACCTGTTATGTTTTCAGTCGCTATCAATTGATAATATTACAGTGTAATTGGGTGATTAATGGGTTATCAGCAGGTACTGCCAAACTAGTTGACTAGCATCGGTTGAAATCTAACTTTTATGAAGACACTTTCGTTTTTGATTATACCTTATTTAACTTGAATGTTAAATATGAACAAAATTATATTATTTTACAATATATTTTATTTAAAAATAAACGCTGAAAGGGATGAAAAAAATATGGATAGAAACTTAAACACAACCTTTATCAATCTTAAAAATAAAAATAAATATATATATATATATATATATATATATATATATATATATATATATATATATATATATATATATATAAAAAACAAACAGAAAATATTAAAGTAATTCTATAACAATATAAAACACTAAATATTTTAGATAATATTGATATAAATTATGTATTACTTTAATTTAGATTATGCATTACTTCAAATGTGGTTTTTGATCTATCTAGCTATATCTAACTGTCTATATATTCATATATATATATATATATATATATATATATATATATATATATATATATATATATATATATATATGCGTGTGTGTTATGTACATGCTACATATACTGCAAGCACATTATATAATGATCTCTGTAGAGAGATTCCAGTATGTGCCTCAGAATTACATGCAGGGAATATCACTTTAAACGTTTATATCTATTTAGAAAAAGGCTATAATGTTAGGACATTCTCACGGACTTGCATTAGACAACACGTGATGGAAACACTGTATTGGAGATTGATTGTAGAACTGGGTGTAAAAATGGTGAGGGTGTGTAGACCTGTCGTAGCAGTTGACGTCGTCGAGCCAGCAGCCTTGTTTGACGAGCTCGATGGTCCCCGAGCTGTTCTTCCATGTGGAGAAGCAGTGTCTGCGTTTGTCTTTCTCTCCAGTACATGGCTCGATTCCACTGCGGTTCGTCCGGTCTTTCTCCCAGTTGGAGTTGTAGAATATGCACTCCCGCGTGTCCGATCGGCCCAGGATCGCTCCTGAACGACACGAGAGAAGGAGAAATAGAGAAAGGTTAAGCGTTAAAGGGAAAAAACTAAACAAAAACCCTTTCCTATCTATAAGTTGTTAAAATCATAAGAGAGTAATTAGTTACTGCTAGCTGTGGCATGACGAACAGAGAACTGAGAGCACAGCCACAACTACAGAACATACCTATAAAAGGACAAAAATTGTATTTGTCAAGAGGAATAAAACACTTTGGCATCTGCCGTTCCTGAAAAAGTATAAACTTCAGCGTAGTTACAGCACCTCCGCCAAACCAGGTCACATCACACCACTGTTGCTGATTATTTTACTATAACAGCATGCCCCTGAGGGTTTTATTCACTATTTGTACATGGTATATATGGTTTTGGAGTCAAAATGTCAGTTTTGCTTCCTTTTTCTCGGATGTCAGATGGGTTTTTCCCAGGCAACTGAATATTTTAGTTCATCAATGAAGACGAGCTAATAAACAGCCGATCTTTTACTTTCAAACTCTAAGATTTTTGTCTGTTCCTCCATCGTTTGGCCTCCTCTGCATTTCTGACCTTCATAATTTTTCGTTGTTGTTTACATTTCTGGTCCTCGCTCTTATTCACACACTCTCAGAGTCAGATTAAACACAATATTATTCACAAACATGAATCTCAGCTCTCCATCTCTTTCTCTCTCACACATACACACACACACACACACACACACACACACACACACAAAGCCATTAAGCGCAGTAATCTGTTCAGTTCATTTGCCTGAATGAATAACAGAAAGGTCAAATGCAGGCTGAACAAACAGAGGAAGCGGCAGCAACGGAAATGCTTCAATATCATCATCATCAATCTGCAGAGAGAATACGATAAGTCCAGCTCTGCATAAACATGCCTAGGGACACACCTCAGCAACACACACTCCTCCCTCACTCACACACACTGTTGCACAACCACTGCATCTAAACCTGGAATACATAGTAGGTCTACTCACAACACCTATATTCGACATCCCTAACCCTAACAGCCTAACAGCTTCAAGGTGAAATCAAAACGAAATCATTCCTCTGTGTTATAGTTTACCTACAAAACTGAATTCAGCGTCCGTGTAAAGATGTTAATTGATTGCAAACGTGTTACAGCCTAGATAAGCCAGAAAAGTCAGCAGTTATCTTATTAGCACTCTGGAAGGTTTGCGTCCTCACTGACATGCTCAGGTTCATTTATCTGAACGTGCATCACTAACCCAGAGTGAGGGACAAAGCGGCACGTGACGTTTGTTTTCTATGTACGTGTCTGGCACAGAGCCACAATTTCAACCACAGCAGCAAGCACACAGAGACAGTGCGTTATGCAAATTAGGTACGATCGGTTCAAATGATTCCTAAGGGACCGATCGTTTGGTACAACATTTCTTCACTTCCCTGCTCGTAAGCTCAACTCCTACCAGCAAATAATTCCCCAAAAAAACTCAAGTGCTAGTGGTAAAAAAAAAAAAGCTTGAACGAGTGGCAGTTCATTTGTTTTTATCTGCAAACCATGAGCAACTATGTTTCCATCCAAGTATTTTTATGAGAATTTTGGGATATTGCATGAAAAAATTAAGAAAAGAAAAAACAAACATGCTGGATGGAAACACCAAATGCCAATAAAGTCTCAAAACGTGCATAAAAAACATGCATTCTTAATTCAGGCGGACAATTTTTTAACACGATAAGAAGACATGCGCATAAACTACTATGGAAACACGTGTACCAGATAAATTCCTCGATGCATATCAAAGAAAAAAAAAAAGTCATGTGATCACGTGATAGGATAACTGACTCGGAAAAGGAAAAGTAATGGATTTAGACAGGTATATTTGGACAGACGGTGAGGGCCAAACATTTTTAAACACAACTCTACATTGAAAACATCAACAAAAGAAACAGATTTTCCAAAAGGTTTGAGCGAAGATGATGCTTAAAGCACAAGAGAAACCTTGGGCTATTTTATGAAATAAATGAGCAGAGAAATACAACGGTAAAAAACAAAGCTTTTGATTTTGTTCTCTTGAACATATGTGATGGAAACGGTGCTTTATTCGCAAACATTTTACGCGGTATTCCGATTTTCCAAGTTAAATTAGCAACGTGCATGGAAAACACAGCTAATGCTGCATTGTGTTTTAAAATTCAGAAAGCACTTCATTTAAAAACATTCATTCTTTTGCTTCCTGTTCCGCAGAACGTGTTAAAACTACTTCAGTTTTCCCCAATCACCACACTTTATTCAATCTGCACACTCGAATTTCATTTCCCTGAAAGGATTTAATCACGGAAATCATGTTTTGTACGGAGTGAATTGAATTCGACACCATGAAGGAGCCTAAATCCCTCTGTAGCAGTGCCGTAATGCTGACAAAAGTCAGAAAGATGATGGTTTATAACTTAATTAACAACAAGCTTTCATTTCCTGAGAACACCTCCGGTACAAACCCAACCCTGTACACAACTGTCACCAGAAACACCACCACAACCACAAGCATGAACAGAACGCTGCTTGCCTTTAAATCCAAGTGACAACCCCAAATCTAATCCGCTGGAATGAACAGAACGCCACAGCGCTGCACACCGTCGCACACGGCTGGAGCACGTGCTAGTGGTTAGCCACAGGCAGTCAGCGAGAGAAGCTCGTGTTCACCTGGACTCGTGGTCGGCTCTGCTCTTGGAGCGTGAAGCATGACATGCTAAGTGATAACACACAGGCATCACAAAAGACAACCGAGAAAGAAGCACTGAATAGCGAGCCACAGAATTTGTGGGTGACGTGACAGAAATATCACGACACTTTCAAGGTGCAAAATGGTCCATGTTTAATAGTCCGATTTAATCCCAATATCGATATCAGTTTATCTATTGAAGACCAATACAACATCAAACAATTGACATTTTTTCCACCCCAGAAAACCACAGAAAACTAAAGAACATTTGGGAAACCAGCTTTGGTTTAATAATTAAAAGCACTCGCTTTCATTACACAAAGCCATTTAGAGATGCTCAGGAACATTGTGCTTCGATAACGCCACCAGAAAGCACAAAACCGTTTTTACATGCAGCTAAACTGGGTATTAGCCAGCAGACGACCTGCAGTGGAGTGCTCGGTGAAGCTGGAGAGTCGATTAAAGAGGACTCCACTCAATCTGATGCCAGATCTTCTCTATACTACTACGTCACAACTGCCCGTGCACACCAATCAGCCGTGAAGGAAACATCACCGAGGCTTGTCTATCTGAGTATTTATGAATTTATGAATATAGAACTGCTATCTCATGACTGAACCTGATGATCGTCTAGCTAAAATGGAGGAGTGGTCTATGCTCGCTGGGAAGTTACATAAAAGTCACACAGGCCTTTTGCTGCTCACACTCAAACGCGCCGAGTGTAGCTGTAATGGAGTTGCCGGCGCTGATTAAGGACGTATTCATTACTGCCAGAGACTGCACGGATTATCTCTAGTTCATGAACTGGTCATTATCTGAATATAGTAGGACTGCTCAGGAATGTCTGGCACTGTGTCAAGAGGACAAACTTCACCAGCTTTGCAGCTAAAAGTGCAGCAAAGCTCCATTAAAGCAACAACAAAACCGCCACTCTGGCTGTTTGCAAACCCACTTGTGGGATTGAAATACTTTAGAAAACACAATCCATCCCATTACGCCTTTAAAACAAGATTTTACACCACAGCGCTGTTGTATTATTTATTCTGATTGGTCAGAAGGTGGTCATTCATTTTCGACAACAGCAGCTCTCACAGCAGTTGGAGCTACAAGGCGGTTTAGAGCTTTATAGTCATGCACTCATACTGATGCATCATTTCTGAAGTAACAACTTACACAAGGACCCCGTATGGTGGACTCTTCACTTTAATGGTCTGTGATTTTCTCTGCAGATGTTGCCTCACATTGGAGGAAAAAAACAACAACAATAAAAACCCCACGCCTGACTGCAGTGACTTGCCGTATTTGATTTTGCTGTAACGTGCATATTAGTGACCCCTAGATATTAAACACTTCCCGAGTCACGAAAACGAGAAATGGATGCTTCTCTTATACGCTGTGATTGTTTTATTGCATTTTCTTACCGATGCTGGAACCTTAATTCTCCCCAAACTGAAATAAGAGTCAGCATTTCGTCTCTACTCCACCGCCTGTTCAACCCCTGGGACGGCATCTTGTGAATGGAGCTTGATCAAATGACCGTGTGGCGCAAAAATCCGGGTTCGAAGAAAATACGACGAGGTAGAAACTCGCTCCTCCAGTGGCCATTTTATTGCTGTCCAGATGCGAGAGTTTGATCACTGAGGAGACGTGTCAATTTTTTTTTCTTTTTATATCAGATGTCCCCCTGATAAATCTAATCCATATAGGGGTGTATTAACTTCAAGAGAGAGATAATAAGAGAGGCTGGTCAGGGAACTTCGGATCATTCTTTAATACACACAAAATTGTTTCTGTTGACAATTTGCTGTGCTATAAACGGAATAAAAACACGATATGTTGAATATCTTCCTGTAACATCACACCTGGTCATGTTTTTATTCCTTACTTAATGTCACCGGTTAATAGTCAGCATGGCACATTATCCGAGTAAAACTACTGTCTTTGTTCAGATAAAACTCCCCTGTATTATAAAGCAAAACCAAAATCAAGAAGCAGCAGAAGCAGGCTCTGGCTCGTCCTCACTCTCGGCCGTTGTCTCCTTCATCTGGCTTGTGACACAGGAAACAGGATTAAGTGAAAGGGAAATGCTTTGACAAAACAAAGCTTGTTTCATTCACTCTCAGGGCACAGCAGGTCTGAAGACGTGGACTCGAGCAAGCTGACGGATGATGCATGTTTCAGCCACACCTGTGTAGCTGGGATTCGTCATACTGTAAAGCGGGGACAAAGTTGCCACACTTGTATTTTTCCTCCCGGTGTACACTCTGTTGGTGAGGAAGTGACACGTATAGGTGCTGTCAAAGCCTGGTGTTAAATATTTTAGATTGCTTCCTGCTTCTGTTGAAGAGCACAGTGTTGCATTTCCCTGAAGGAGAGCGAGTGTTGTGTGAAAGGCTGTCAAGAAAGAATACATTTACACCGAGTGCATAATTCTCCTTCAAGTGTTACTGTTTTAACAAATAACACATTGTTACCATTGAAATGATCAAGCTTTCTGTCATTCTTATAGTTAAAGAGCTTTCAGATAGAGACTTCTTGGTACCACTTCTTGGTAAATTGCAATTGCAGATCTTTGCATCACACCACCCAGTCCTTGATTATTTTCCTCTAAAAGAATGCCAGTAGATCATGTTTTACTCCTTATATATGTTAGAGTGACTGTTTGCTAGGCATGCAGAGGACAAAATTCTTCATCTAATAAACCTGATGCGTTATGTATGAGCAAACTCTGGGAACGTAGTGAAGTTACAATGCCTCTGTGCACAAAGCGAGCTCCATGAAGACATGGTGTGTTAAGGTTGGAAGAAGGTGGAAGAACTTGAGTGTCCTGACAGAGCTCCGACTCTGAACATCGACTCCACCCCAGACCTCCTCACCAACATCAGTGCATGACCTCACTAATGCTCTTGTAGCTGAATGAACACAAATCCCCACAACTACACTCCAAAATCTAGTGGAAAGCCTTCCCAGAAAAGAGGAGCTTATTACAACAGCAAAGAAGGGACTAAATCTGGAATGGGACGTTCAACAAGCATTTATGAGTGTAACTGTTGGGTGTCCACAACCTTTTGGCCATGGAGTGCATCTTAAAAATCTAAAAAACATAAGAGTTATGTCCCAAGATTTGAGTGTGAAACAGGCTGAAAGTGTCTAAACATCGAAATGTGTAAAGTGGGAGACGTTTATAATATTTGGGTATTCTGTAGGAATGTCAATGTACAATTCACTTTTATGTCTCATGATTCACAAAAAGACAATATCATACAGAGGAACAAGTGTTGTCTTCCAATAAAACAAAATCAGATCTTAGAAGCTTCTGTATCATTATATCTCTAAATTATACACTAGGATAGCCTGATCTGAACGGTGACATTGAAACTGCCAACAGAGGAATTACACCTGCGTTCAGCTCCAATTATGCTGTCCTGGCGTCGAGAGAGTGAGTGTGCTGAGGCCTGGCTCTCATTAAACCGAAGTAGAGCTGCTGGAACAAAACAGTGTTTTAGTGACAGCTTGGCATCATTTAGGGCCTTCTGTCAGACAAAAAAAAAAGTGCCAAAAATAAGCCAATTAGACTCAGCCATTACACCACACACACAGCAATCAAAACAAAATACGGGATGCCCGCTGAGTGTGAACCTGTCTACAAGGGACTCGAATAAAACAGTGGCATAATAGAAACACCAGCCTTTAAATCTACCAGTTTAATTTCACCTCCAGTGAAAACGGTCACTCTGTGAACTGCTGATAATGTGTGTCCGGTTTAAAAGTCTTTCTCTGTGTGCGTGTTTTCTCAGACAGAAACGGAGACAGAGAGGAAAAAAGGAGAAAGGCAGGAGACAGAGAGAGCGAGCGAGAGGGAGGTGGGGGTTGTATTACGACGACTAGTCGAGAGGGGACGAGTGCTGGGGACAAGGAGTCTCGGAGCTGTTTAAGGTTTCTGCTGACAGACATCTTTGACCACGCTCAATAATTCGACAAGCTCAAAAAGACCTCCATTCAGGCCCAGAGTAGCACTGCACATTTATAAAGACATCCCAAAAACAAGCGCAAGACGCAAAGAGAAAGAGATGAGGATGAGACGTAAGAAGGGTGAACATTAGTTCTATACGCTGCAAGTTCTCGAAAACTGAAATGACGTTTTCTCTTTAAATGTCAATTAACTCACTTAAAGCGTAATGTTGGAACCTCGGGGGTACACACACACACACACACACACACACACACACAGAGCTCTACTGTAGCGTACAGCACTAGCAAAACCATGTCTTACACTACAACCACGCAGAAGTATGAAGACTTTAAAGATCTAAAAGGAGCTGTGGACAAATTACAAGTTCGTTAACGATCATAATTTGACTCGGTTACATGGTTTGGTTTCCTTGAAATGCAAATGAACTAGACTAAACCGTCTATGTATGTACGCAAGTAATAAAACACTATGTCACGCTGTTACAGGAAAATAATGAACAACAGGGTGGTGCGATGCGGCCAGACGAGAAGAGTTATTGTCACCACTCTGAAGTTGATTATTTAATGTTTTAATCCTCTTACACCAAAGCAATCTCCAAACACTAATAGTTTTTTTTTTTTTTATATGGCATCATCCTACACATGTTTTATCCATTTACAGCATACGTTTAATGTCATAGCCTCAGATTCTGGCTCTTGGCTGACAGGAGTGGAAGCTGATGTGGTTCTCCGCTGGTGTAGGCTGTTCAAGGTTCGGCGTGTTCCCAGATGCTTTTCAGCTCACCACTGATGCAAAGATTATTTGAGTTACCGTAGCCTTCCCGTCAGCTCAAAGCAGTTTGGTCATTATCCTCTGACCTCTCCAAACCACAAGATGTTTCCAACTAAAGACATGTCGCTGACTAAATGTTTTTTTTTTCTTTTTACCCTATTATGTGTAAACTCTAGAGACGTAGGTGTAAATCCCATAAGTTTCAAAAATGTTTACTTTTTTTTTCTTTACACATTTTGGCTCCATTCTGATGTTTGATATTTATGTGAACATAAGTGAAGCTCCTGACCTGTATCTGCATCTGCTTTTATGCATTGCGTCGCCGCCACATGACTGGCTGACCGGATGTGCAGATGTTCATTATAAAGTAGATGTAAATCACTAATGTAGTATTTATTACTAAAAACCATTGATGCCATGTTAATAACTGGATAATGACTGTACCACAAATGGCAGTAGACCTGAAGCCACAGAACTTGGCCCTGACCCAGAAAGTCATGGGTTCGATGCTGATTGATGGCATCCTGCTGCTGTTATTGTGCCCTTAAGGGAAGCACTTAACCCAGCCAGCTCCAGAGAGACCGCCCTGTAAATGGCTTATGGAAGCCACTCTGGATACGAGAGTGTTCTAAATGAACATGGTCAATTCAAGAAAACAATGAAGGGAAGAAAAATACTTCCTACTTTATCGAAATCAAAATATTTTGTGTCCTAATCAGGAATGTTACACTGAACCTCTTGAGAAAGACATGTATCATACACGCCTCCTTGTCACATTACATTCGGTAATGCATCACAGAAGAAAACAGATGATGTCCATGCGGCTCCTTAATAGAATAAGAGGACATGGAGCGAGGCGAAAAAACGCAAAAGCATCTTCTTGTCGTTCCCTGAAGGAACATGTCATATGCTCTTCTGAAATGCCAGCTGACAGGAATAGGAGGAGTGCCTCGATTCAGACACATTCTGAAACTAAATATTTTTCTCACTGTATCCAATAATGTACACACAGACCGAGTCATACCACCAACAGGAACCCCTGAAAAGGAATGCTATAAAGAGAGAGAGAGAGAGAGAGAGAGAGAAAGAAAATAGGGGAGGTTGAAAGGCAGCACTCTTTCCACAGGGCCAGTAAAAAGCAGAACACGGCCGCAGAATCTGATCTCTTAATCCAGGCTGGAATGCAGCACAGCCAATCAGTCTCCACTTCAATTACACTGCAGAGCGGCAGCTGTCCCGCAACAAAACACCCCGGCTGAAACTGCACTCCAAACACCAGCGGTGCATACTCGAAACCAAATACCCAAATCTAAACACCAATACTGTACAACTAAAACCAAATACACAAATCTAAACCGATACGATAAGAACACCACCAGATACACAAATCTGAACAAAGAAACTGTACAATGATCAACAAATAACCAAATATATACAATGATCACACAAACCAACACCACATACCCAAATCTAAACACTGATACTGTATTCCAAACACCACATACCCAAATCTAAACACTGATACTGTATTCCAAACACCACATACCCAAATCTAAACACTGATACTGTATTCCAAACACCACATACCCAAATCTAAACACTGATACTGTATTCCAAACACCACATACCCAAATCTAAACACTGATACTGTATTCCAAACACCACATACCCAAATCTAAACACTGATACTGTATTCCAAACACCACATACCCAAATCTAAACACTGATACTGTATTCAAACACCACATACCCAAATCTAAACACTGATACTGTATTCCAAACACCACATAACCAAATCTAAACACTGATACTGTATTCAAACACCACATACCCAAATCTAAACACTGATACTGTATTCCAAACACCACATACCCAAATTTAAACACGATACTGTATTCCAAACACCACATACCAAATCTAAACACTGATACTGTATTCCAAACACCACATACCCAAATCTAAACACTGATACTGTATTCCAAACACACATACCCAAATCTAAAACAACACTGTATTCCAAACACCACATACCCAAATCTAAACACTGATACTGTATTCCAAACACCACATACCAAATCTAAACACGATACTGTATTCCAAAACCACACACACAAATTAAACACTGATACTGTATTCCAAACACCACATACCCAAATCTAAACACGATACTGTATTCCAAACACCACATACCCAAATCTAAACACTGATACTGTATTCCAAAAACAACAATAAAACTTTTAAACCACATACCAAATCTAAACACTGATACTGTATTCCAAAACCACATACCCAATTAACACTGATACTGTATTCCAAACACCACATACCCAAATCTAAACACTGATACTGTATTCCAAACACCACACCCAAATCTAAACACTGATACTGTATTCCAAACACCACATACCCAAATCTAAACACGATACTGTATTCCAAACACCACATACCCAAATCTAAACACTGATACTGTATTCCAAACACCACATACCCAAATCTAAACACTGATACTGTATTCCAAACACCACATACCCAAATCAAACACTGATACTGTATTCCAAACACCACATACCCAAATCTAAACACTGATACTGTATTCCAAACACCACATACCCAAATCTAAACACAACACTGTATTCCAAACACCACATACAAATTAAACAGATACTGTATTCAAACACCACATACCCAAATCTAAACACTGATACTGTATTCCAAACACCACATACCCAAATTAAACACTGATACTGTATCAAACACCACATACCCAAATCTAAACACGATACTGTATTCCAAACACCACATACCCAAATCTAAACACGACACTGTATTCCAAACACCACATACCCAAATCTAAACACGACACTGTATTCCAAACACCACATACCCAAATCTAAACACGATACTGTATTCCAAACACCACATACCCAAATCTAAACACGACACTGTATTCCAAACACCACATACCCAAATCTAAACACGACACTGTATTCCAAACACCACATACCCAAATCTAAACACGACACTGTATTCCAAACACCACATACCCAAATCTAAACACGATACTGTATTCCAAACACCACATACCCAAATCTAAACACGATACTGTATTCCAAACACCACATACCCAAATCTAAACAGATACTGTATTCCAAACACCACATACCCAAATCTAAACACGACACTGTATTCCAAACACCACATACCCAAATCTAAACACTGATACTGTATTCCAAACACCACATACCCAAATCTAAACACTGATACTGTATTCCAAACACCACATACCCAAATCTAAACAGATACTGTATTCCAAACACCACATACCCAAATCTAAACACGATACTGTATTCCAAACACCACATACCCAAATCTAAACAGATACTGTATTCCAAACACCACATACCCAAATCTAAACACTGATACTGTATTCCAAACACCACATACCCAAATCTAAACACTGATACTGTATTCCAAACACCACATACCCAAATCTAAACACGATACTGTATTCCAAACACCACATACCCAAATCTAAACAGATACTGTATTCCAAACACCACATACCCAAATCTAAACACTGATACTGTATTCCAAACACCACATACCCAAATCTAAACACGATACTGTATTCCAAACACCACATACCCAAATCTAAACACGACACTGTATTCCAAACACCACATACCCAAATCTAAACACGACACTGTATTCCAAACACCACATACCCAAATCTAAACACGATACTGTATTCCAAACACCACATACCCAAATCTAAACACGACACTGTATTCCAAACACCACATACCCAAATCTAAACACGACACTATATTCCAAACACCACATACCCAAATCTAAACACGACACTGTATTCCAAACACCACATACCCAAATCTAAACACGATACTGTATTCCAAACACCACATACCCAAATCTAAACACGACACTGTATTCCAAACACCACATACCCAAATCTAAACACGACACTGTATTCCAAACACCACATACCCAAATCTAAACACGTACTGTATTCAAACACACATACCCAAATCTAAACACTGATACTGTATTCCAAACACCACATACCCAAATCTAAACACTGATACTGTATTCCAAACACCACATACCCAAATCTAAACACTGATACTGTATTCCAAACACCACATACCCAAATCTAAACACTGATACTGTATTCCAAACACCACATACCCAAATCTAAACACTGATACTGTATTCCAAACACCACATACCCAAATCTAAACACAACACTGTATTCCAAACACCACATACCCAAATCTAAACAGATACTGTATTCCAAACACCACATACCCAAATCTAAACACAACACTGTATTCCAAACACCACATACCCAAATCTAAACACAACACTGTATTCCAAACACCACATACCCAAATCTAAACACTGATACTGTATTCCAAACACCACATACCCAAATCTAAACACTGATACTGTATTCCAAACACCACATACCCAAATCTAAACACGATACTGTATTCCAAACACCACATACCCAAATCTAAACACGACACTGTATTCCAAACACCACATACCCAAATCTAAACACGATACTGTATTCCAAACACCACATACCCAAATCTAAACACGATACTGTATTCCAAACACCACATACCCAAATCTAAACACTGATACTGTATTCCAAACACCACATACCCAAATCTAAACACGATACTGTATTCCAAACACCACATACCCAAATCTAAACACGATACTGTATTCCAAACACCACATACCCAAATCTAAACACTGATACTGTATTCCAAACACCACATACCCAAATCTAAACACGATACTGTATTCCAAACACCACATACCCAAATCTAAACACGACACTGTATTCCAAACACCACATACCCAAATCTAAACAGATACTGTATTCCAAACACCACATACCCAAATCTAAACAGATACTGTATTCCAAACACCACATACCCAAATCTAAACACTGATACCACCACAAAATACTCAAATCTGATACTGATACCGCATGCCAGACACGAAAAACTCAAATCCAAACACAGACGGCATCCAATAATGGCAAATCAAACCCCTACGAGCTCTGACGTACTGAAATACATCACTGCATCACAAACTGGGCCTTGTCGGAAAGTTTCGACTTTGGAAGATAATGTTCATGTGAAATCTTCTTGTAAACATGAACACAACACCTCATGTACTTGGCTAAAATAGCGTCCTGAGCCCCAACACCTTTAACACTTTTAAATAATGAGCTCATACTTCATCCCAGGTGCTAACGGTGTGCCATAAACCTAAACGCTGACCTTCTCCCTGCGCCACATTCATTTACACCTCGAGATCTGCCCCTCTACTGTACCCTCAATAGCTCTCTGCATTCCTGCTCGGTGCCCTTCGAGCCACTCGAGCTGCACATAGTGTTCATTCCTCCGGTGTACCGTAGCAGAACGCGGTGCAGCACACCTCTATAACAAACCCGAGGAGGTTCTAATGCAGCCTGGCATGGAGTAAATTTAGTGGGCACTGTGTGAATCCTGGTACAAAGCTAGTTTAAAAAGCACACATCCACTTCGTTAGGAGTTGGGAGGATCAGCAGAACTGAAACACAAAACCACGAGAGATGGGCTTGTTGAAAAATGTGCTGGATGGAGCGGCTTAAGCCTAGAATGTGCAGAATGAACATGGTCCTTTGTGAACGAGTTTAGCGTGCAAGCACATACACACTGATAACAATACCTGGCATTAAGAAATACCTTTTCAAATAAAAATATTTAGCTACACTGTTTCTATAGTGCAGTTCTGGAATTTGGAAAGACTTCCAGGTTACAGATTGTTGAAACGAACACAGAATTTCAGTTCTGTAAAACATCAGTGGTCATGAGAACACTCCGGCAACGGTGCAGAAATTCAGCTGCATCACGTAGACATCCTCGATCTCAAAATGACACGATACAACAACCGGGAAGTTTTCGTCTAACATTTATGCTATTATCCGCATTCCTCTCACCACTGTGACCAATAACAACCATTTTAATTAACTTCTCTGGACAGATTTTTGTTTTTTGTACTTTAATCGATGTTATATTTGATGAAGTTAGATGAAATATACGTTCGTTTAAGCATTTGTTTTGTCATGATTGATCACTGATCCACAACATGCAGCAAGGTCCATTAAAGCAGCAAACACACACACACACACATCACTGGACCTTGATAATGCACCAAAGCTATTCATGAGAAGCAGCTCAGGTGTAGAACTTAAAAACATCCTAATATATGAGCAGTATAAAATGTATCAAATAACAATATGAAATAATGTCAGACTTCAATAACACCTGCATGATTATTCTCTGTAATGGTAAGAAATATCCTTGAAAAAAAACCTGAATTCGACACTAAAACCTGAGCTTCACTACCTCGCTGTGAATGAGAGAAGGACAGATCTTCACAGGAAATAAAAACAAGAGCAACACAAGAAAGTGAGTTAATAAAAAGCCTTTAGTTTTAAAAAAGAAATAAATAATTCCTGAAAAGTAAAAAAAAAAAAAAAAAAAAAAAAGAGTAATGTGTAGAGTAGCGGCGGGCCGCGTGTGTGAGGTGGAGGCCAGTGGAAAAAAAAAACACTCTGCAATTAACACACACACACACCACGGCTTACAAATGAAGCTTTCTATCAGGAACGCATGGATTTCCAATATATGCAATCTGCAATTGAGGTCTATACTTTTGTTTCAAAAAAAAAAAACGCCACAAAAACAAACAGTGTCTCTCCTCTTTCTCTCTAAGTATCTGTCTCTGTCCATCTCTTCGTCTCTTTAACTCTCTGGCTTGCTGTGTCTTTCAGTCTCTCTCTCTCTCTGTGTGCTTCTCTCTTTATGTCTCTCTTTCTCCGAGCCAGTCTTGCCCATTTCTCTCTCTCCTCTTTTCATGCATCTCTCGGTCCATGTCTCAGTCTCACACTCCCTCTCTGTCTTTGTCCTTGTCCCTCACTCTCTCTGCATACGTGTCTCTAATGTTCTTTCTCCCTTTCTGTGTATGTGGCAGTCTCTCTCACTGCACACAGACACAAAACACACTCACCAGTCATGAGGACACATTTCACACACAGTTCCAACACCTTAAACGTTTAACCCAAGGCTCTGTGAGCAGGAAATAGCCTTCATTTACACAACCACACACTACAGTCATCCATTTACTGCTCGATCTCACACTCACTCTGTACTGTCATAACACCTTAAGCCATTAATCTCATCCTCTCCAGCAGTTACTGATACCACACACACACACACACACACACACACACGTCAACTGAGTCGCGATCTGACTGAGGGAAAAGAGTATATTATAAAGAATATTTTGGATGGGAAGGAGAGAACATCGCAGCCTGCAGTTCAAACGCCGAGCACCGACTTGCTGATTTTTTTCTCAAGGTCATAAACAGTGCGCTCCATCAAAAACTTTGTAGCACACTTTGTATCAGGAATGGATAAGAACAAGACCATGTCTACACACTCACACCTTACTAATTTGAACTGATTTTTTCTCTTTTTGAAAAAAAAAAAAAAAACCCCCAAAAAACCCAAAAAAAAAAAAAAAAAAAACAACACACACACACACACTTTTGAAAAAAAAAAAAAAACAAAATTAAAAAAAAAAAAAACACCTATTTATAATAAAAAAAAAAAAATAAAATTTTACTTTTAAAACCCACACCCAAAAAAAAAAAAAAAAACTCAGCGGACGGACGTTGCTGTTTTTTGTTACAAGTTGAGACAGCACATCTGTTTGTGAGAAGGGAAGAAAAAAAACCCCTTGTGAATCGCTTTTTTAGTGCGCGTCATAGTGCTGCGGACTCCTAATCTCCCGATGATGAAGTGAAACAGCTGCAGCGCTCGGCAGCACGCTTTCCCCTCGTTCTTTGTTTGGATTTAAAAGGCAGTGCTTTTATACGGTCAAGCTTTCCCATCTACTAGGAATCGAATGACTCCGCTAGTGTTAATCGCGGTTATTGTCACAGGAACTATTTCACACTCTCGCTGCTGGCTCGGATGGAAGGAGAAGACCAAACGTGGCCGATAAAGCCGGGAAGCAGAATGAAACGCTCGCTCTGTAGAGCACTCATACACCTGTTACGCAGTTACATTCTAGGCAAATATGCAGTCATAACCGTCATCCATAAATCTTCCTGCCATGTTCAATGGATCTGCACTCCCCCCCCTACCCCCACCCCACACACACACACACCTGTCAGAACCACAACCACATTAATCACTCTGTGTCAGTGGTCTTATTTCCACTCTGGGAAATTCATTTTGTGTTAAAAAAAAAAAAAAAAAAAAAAAAGAAAAAGAAAAAAAAAAAACACCAACAAATCATCATAGCTGCACCTGTGGTAAAATAAATAATCAAACAAGTTGTGTGCATGTGGTTTACATCTAAATTCGCTAAAGTTAGTTTTGATCAACTGCACAATTTGTCAGCTCTTCTGCATTTGGTGTGGGATGTCGAACATTTCGAATGCTGCTCTAGAATGAGCGTTTACACGAATAAACACCGGTCAGTGTTTGTAATGATAACAGAGCAGAAGAGGCTTCAGGAAAGACAATTACAGTCAACAAAGTTTGCTTGCGAGATGAAATCTCCTCCAAGCCTCACAAATCTGATAAAAAAAAAAAAAAACCATAGTGAGGGTATGGGGGGGATGAGGCAAAGAAATGATTCTCAAAATGTTCAAATTCAAAACATGTGCATTCTCTCCAGGTGCTTTTGAGAACGTCAGTAAATTCTGACAAACTGTTCGACACTTTTTGAGTTTTATTTACAGTATTTGCATTCATGCTGCGATACAACATACAGGACATGGCCCCTGACGATGACCAAGGGTGGGCTTATGTATTGAATGCCGAACTGACAAGTGTTTAAAGGTTAAGGCCAGAGTGAAGCGCAGCATCAGTCACCCGTAAGGATGAAAATCAAACACAATCACACACGCCAGGCAAACAGTGTGTTTGGTCACACTAACCTTCAACATGACTCGCTGCAGCAAAGCAGATTGTGATGGGAGGTTATTCTGGATGTGTGTGCCGCAAATTTTAGTTCTGCTTTGTCCAGTCTTTGCATTTATATTAGCTTTCTATCATGTCTGAGGGCTTTCTGTCCAACACCACATCATGAATCGAAAACAAGAACACCAGCAAAAGGAGAGCGAACAATCGTGAACGTGTTATCCCGCAGCGATAAAAGTAGAACAGCCATCACCAGAGGATAAACTAAATCTATACCATTCTTATAGACTCATTTCAGTCAAATCTGTCCACAAAAATACAAACGAATGAAATAAGACTTATTTATTAAGGTGAACCTATTATGGTTTATCCAATATTACCTTTCATGTAGAGTTGTTTGTGACTGTAAAATGTCTGCAAAGTTTCGAAATTGAAAGTGCACGACAAACTGAGTTATTGACTCCCAAAAGAAGGAAGTGATTCTGAACAGCTGAAACGAGTCGTTAGTGATTCCAGACTTTACTTCCTGTACTAACCTACGTAGGTTTGTAACAAAAAGCCCCACCTCTGGTCTTCATTGACTGTTCACTGACAGACGGAGCTGAAACTCATTATAGTAGTGGGCGTTTCCTTTTTGAAACACACTGATGGTGGTAGTCCAATCACAACAGACTGGGACATCTGACCAATCAGAGCAGAGTATGCTCTCTGAAAGGAGGAGTTGAGAATAAATCCTTTAGAATGGATCATTTAAGGAGTCGTTTGTGACACTGGGGGGGAAAAGGTAATGCTGCGAATTATGAGCACATTAAAGTGTTTTTTGATCTCGGATACATGTAAATCTATTGTATGAAACCTTCAAAACAAAATTAGTCACGTTTCAAAACCATAATAAGTGCACTTTAAAGAACAGCATGATAGTTTTTAATCCATTTAGAAGCACATTTAATGTTCCTGCTCATTTACAGTTCTTGCTATCACTTACGTTATAACAGTCGATCCTTCAGCAGCCTCTATTTTCTTAGAAAAAGAAATGTAGCTTCAATTCAGTTTTATTTGTATAGTGCTTTTAACAACAAACAATGTCCCAAAAAAGTTTAACAGAAATCTTTAAATTCATGATGTAGATTTTAAACGTATGAATTTATCCCTAATGAGCAGGCCAGAGACGACACGTAGCTTGGCACGTTATGGAAAAACCAGAACCTGAACCTTTTCATGTATAGTGTCCAAGCATATGAACAGTCGATTTAATGTTTGATGTTTTAGGAAAATACAAGATGTAAATCAACTCAAAAACATTATTGTAAATGAACATAAACTTCTCTAGACTATTTGTCATCAATCTCTACTAACTTTCTAAATAAAATGAAAAAATAAATAAAATTTAAGAAAAACTGTTTTTGTAACAAGCTTCTCTCATTGCCTTGGATTTTTTTCCAAAAGGTCTTCGTGCGTTTGTTTTTAAATGAGTTTTGAGGACCCCACCGCCCCCCTTTCATTTATTGAATTTTTTAACCTCCTGACATCATGCAACAGCCCTAAACTGTTTCAATTTCATACATTCAGAAAGTATATTTTCTAAAAATGTTTGTCTTCAACATTACATACATAAATTATTCCACACATACCATTTTAGTCTTATTTATTTTAAACTTATGGACAATCTATTTTCTGTTTAATACAAGTCATAAGTAATCTTTGCATGCAAGGCTTAAAAGTGCATTAGGTAAGATGTTAAAAGATGTTAAAATAAATAAATAAATAAATAAATAAATAAATACATACATACACCAATAACAAGGTGGGTTCAACATTTAAAAGATTCCCGCCCACAGGATCTGTGGAATGCCTATAAAATGAGTGACAGGAAACACATTCCAAACAGAAGAGACCAGAAATCAGCTTTCCAAGCGGGTTTTCTCAGTGACGTAATCCATTGTTTTTATCATGCCTTACATATCTTCCAGGTTACTTGTATAAGTAAACAATAAAAAATAGACTATTGCACTTTTAAAGTTACAAAGCTGGAGATAGCAAAGATATTGGACACTCCTTCAAAAAAAATAAAACATCGCTTTAGTTTAAGTGGCGCAACAAATAAGAGCAAGTGCATTAATAGAAATCAGCTGGAACTACTGTCAGACAACTTTCCCACCAATCAGAATTAAGATTTAGTATAACGGTGTCCTTATGCTATTATGGGATGTGGTGTGTAGTAACGCGTGAGGAAGATTGTAAATGACGGCCCTGATCACGCTTCTGTAATACTGCGGCGACTTAAGCGCCGCTCGAGAACGCAGAGCGATTAGAGAAGTTTTATGAAGATGATGATCGAGAAGAGATTTATAATGAGAGAAGGTTGATGTTTCCAGCTGATGCAGATGCAGAGTTTTTAAAAATCTTTCTCAAAAACGTGTGGAGGGAAAAAGAGCTTCATCATAAAGGGATTTCAAAAGTGGACATGACTTATCCTGTGGGTTTCCTGTAGCAATTAGTGAATTCTCTCTTGAGCTGGTGGGCAGAAGGGACAAAAAATAAATAAAAAATCTGCACATGGTTTTCAAAACCCACGAGGGAAAGCCAAAGATGATAGAAATACTATGAAGATGAGTGTTATAAAGTCTGTGCATCAACTTGTAGGCAAGAAGTGAAGAACTGACAACTACATTTAACTGAATTTTAAGCAAATTATCAAAAAGGCAACAGAATAAAATGCGAGTTGTTCCACCTCACTCCTTTTGTAAGTTAATAGGGTTTTTTTTCCTCCCCAAAATCCCAGTTTTCAGGTGGAATCAGGCCAGTGCATTATGGTGTTCATATCTTTCCCGTTATGATTGGGTAATTATCAAACCCATAACTAAAACACTGGGAAGATATAGAAATATTAGAAGCAGTCGTCATGGCAATCTTCACAATCTTGCTCACCAACAAATTGAAGAGAGCTGAAGCTAAAATACTGCTCGCTTATTTGCTCCATCTGTAGAAAGACACCGACAGTAAATTCCATCTTGTCACAACTGATTTGATCAATAATTTGATCTGGGAGAATCGAGTAACTGGATGAATTTTCACTTAAAAACAAAACAAGAGTGAGAAAGCCAAAACACTTTCCAATGACGAGCTGGTTTTAGCATAAAGACATAGAACGCTTTGTGGTCTGCTGTTATTGGAAAATCATCAATAATGGGATAGAGTGATACAAGGTAGAGCTGCAACAACTAATCAATAAAATCAATAATAATCGATTATGAAAATCGTTGTCAATGAATCTCATTATCGATTAGTTACTCTGCATGCAGCACGGGAGAGATCTACTCACATCGTTCCAAAAACACGCCTCAGAGAGTAAATAATAAAGTTGTGTCCCAAATGAAGTACTGTACACTTACACTATACACTTTGCACTCTACCATCTAGTGTGTGGACTTTAGAAAGGTAATATTATCTCAAATATATCATTAATATTTTTTACTAACCGGAACTATAAGTTGCTTCCTAGTCGACGGCGCATGACGTCATACGCATGTAATGTGACGCCGCTAGCATTAGCCTAATAGCCAGAGTCATGACAATGATTTTATTCACTTTACTGTTTGTCAACGTTACCTTTTATTAAAAAAAAAAAGTAATGCACACATTGGCAAGAAAAGGTATGTGAACCTTTTGGAATGTCATGGTTTTCTGAATAAATTTGCCATAAAATGTGATCTGATCATTTAAGTCAAGGGTATTGACAAATATAATGTGTCTAAAATAATAACACAAAATAAATTCTGATCTTTCATGTCTTTATTGAGAACAACCAAAAAAAACCTCATAGTGCTTGTGGAAAAAGTATGTGAACCCTTCATTTAATGACCTCAAAAAAGCTCATTGGTGTCAGGTTTTAGCACACGGAGTCTCGTTAAGAAAATGAGTTTGGAGGTGTGGACTACAGCTACTTTGACTGATAAATACCCCTCAAATGTTTGGAGTTTGCACTGCACAAGAAAAACACTCTTATGTGAGCCATGCCTCGCCAAAAAGAGCTTTCAGAGGATCTACGATCAAGAATAGTTGATTTACATAAAGCTGGCAAGGGTCACAAAGTGATTTCAAAGACTTTAGAAATTCACCAGTCTACATTCTACAAATGGACACACTTTGGGACTGTTGCTACTCTACTAATAATTGGGCGCCCAGTCAAAATGACACCAAGGGCACAACGAAGACTCATCAATGAGGTAAAGAAACAACCCTGAATGACAGCCAAAGGCATTTTAAGGCATCATTGGAACTGTCTAACATCTCTGTTCAAGAGTCTACAATACATAAAACATTGAACAAGCAGGGTATCTACAGCAGGACACCACGAAGGAAGCCGCTGCTTACTAAAAAAAAAAATCATTGCTGCACGCCTGAATTTTGCAAAAGAGCACATTGACACTCCACAGCAGTATGGGCAAAATGTTTTGTGGACTGATGAAACTACACAGCACTACATCTGGTGTAGAAAGGCACGGCATATCATCTTAAAAACATCATCCCAACCGTAAAGCACGGTGGAGGAAACTTCATGATTTGGACCTGCTTTGCTGCATCAGGGCCTGGCCAGCTTGCAATCATTGAGGGCAAGATGAATTCCCAAGTATATCAGACAATTCTTCAGGATAATGTGAGAATGTCTGTATATCTGCGTAGAAGTTGGGTGATGCAACAGGACAACGACCCAAAACACAGGAGCAGTACACAACAGATTGGCTTCAGAAAAACAAAATTCACCTTTTGGAGTGGTCAAGTCAGAGCCCAGACCTCAATCCAATAGAGACGCTATGGAATGACTTGAAGAAAGCCATACACATGAGACGTCCAAAGAATATGACCGAGCTAAAGCAGTTCTGCCAGGAAGAATGGGATAAAATTCCTCCTGAATGATGTGCAGGTCTGATCCACAGCTACAGGAAACGCCTGGTTGAGGTTATTGCTGCCAATGAGGGGTCAACCAGTTATTAATTCTATGGGTTCACTTACTTTTTCCACTTCCATTTTGAATGAGTGTGTTCAATAAAGACATGAAAGATCAGAATTTTTTTAGTGTTATTATTTTAGACATTATATACTGCTCAAAAAAATAAAGGGAACACTTAAACAGCACAATGTAACTCCAAGTGTTCCCTTTATTTTTTTGAGCGGTATATTTGTCAATATTTATGACAAATTTATTCGGAAAACCATGAAATTCCAAAGGGATCTCATACTTTTTCTTGCCATGTCCTTTTCTTGTGTATTGGGTTTTAATCTGATAATTTATTGAAGTTTTAGTCTGAAGTTTATATTTGTAACAGTTTGTAAATTTTATTTTAAATAAATGAAAACATCCAATTAATTGAATAAGCCCCCTCATCCAATTAATTGAATAAATAATTGGTGAATAATCAATTATGAAAATAATCGCTAGTTGCAGTCCTAATACAAAGAAATAAGAAACGTAGCTTGTCATGTTAGCGAGAACACACAAAGCTCTCAGTCTTGAAGACTTTCCTGTGGCAGAGAACGCAAAGCGTTACCTCCAGCACGGACACTGGAGACTCCTTCAAAAAATCATCGCACAGAACCATATCAATCCGTTTATGTGAATCGCCTGTTACCACAGAAACAATAACGCATAACAAAACACATGAATACAACCCTGTGATTTGTCTTGAACTAGCTACTTTACAGAAATGTATCAACAATCAGATCTGAGAATTCTACAGCGCAGGGGTATAAATGCTACTTGATACTGTTGATGTTATAACATAATAACGGGACATGATAAAAACGGACGTATCTCTTCACTATGAAGCATCTCAGAGCCTGTGATTATTCTGTTAAAGCTTTCAGCTGGCTCGCTCCCGGCTCCCGCTCTGTAATCACTGTAGAGTTTTTCCTCGAATGCCAGCCTCAAGTGCCTCCGAATGCGCTGTTCCGGACCCTCGAATATACACAGGCCCACGCGTGCAGGCAAAGACTGCCAACACACAAACACACGCAGAACACACTCGCGCTGGCGGTCTGGTCCGCTTCCTTTCACACCGACAACTTCGCTCTTTCTCTCCCTCCCACGCGCGCACACACAAATATCACACTTGTGAGATTCTGCAGATCGGCTCGGTGATCTTTCCGGGTGTGAAAAGGCTCCAGGTCGCAGTGCTGAGTCTGCTTGAGAATGAAACATTTTACAGAATGACACAGAGTCGTGATCACTGCTACGACACATCTATTCTGTGAACGTTAAATGTTCCCGTGTACCACAGTTTGGCCAGCATGTACGCTCCAGGACCAAAGGTCTTGTGGGTTTTTTAAATTAAAAAACAGTTGTTTAAACAATACCACAACCAATGCTCTGTCAATACTGACAATACTGACCTCTCAGTAGCGCAAATGTTCGTGTGAAGGCAATTTGTTTCAAACAACGTGCAAGGTCTGTGTTGCGTTGCTCGACATTTCACACATTCACAACATAATACACAGTACATCACTGCTGATCTGACCTCTAACAGCAATCCTGTCAGCTCTAAATCCCATCATTCGGTGTATCTTATGAGGTTACGTTTAAAAGATACAGGAGCTTGGCCATTATTTTCAACTATACTCATTTTTAGCATTGATTATCCTTTACAACATACAAACATAACATTCTAAACCAGGCAAAAAATAAATAAAAAATGGAGCCAATTACTAGAATTTAATGGAGGCACATGCCTGCGCTGTGCCCTTCTGACCTGGACAGCGAGGAGCCGGAATGGCTGGAGACAAGCAAGAAAGCAAGGCAGAGTGAGAGAGAATGGGAATGTGAGAGAGAGCATGCGAGAGTGAGAGAGAGAGGGTTAGCACCACATCTGTCTTATCCCTCTCTCATAGCTGCCAAGTGACACTCTGCTCCTTTGGGGCTCCTGCACATATAACAGGAATTTAAAACATTGGGATGGGGGGGGGGTTACAGGAACCAGAACCAATAGATCCATGTGGACCCCTTGACCAGGTTACCCTTATTGACCCAGTCACTAATAATCCCAGTACAGATGACAGTTTGTCCCCTAAAGGACGGACATAGTTTGTCAGAAAAGTAGGAGATTCTTCAGCCATGTTTGCACCGGGACGATTTTTGCGGCGTGAAAAACGGTCCTTTAACCCCAGTGGCTGTCTATGAGAATGTTCACACCCAGGAATAAAACGTGTGGTGTCAAAGAGACAAATAAAATTTTAACAGAAAGGGATTTGGGCTTTTTTTGGTGCGGCGTGTCACAAACTGGCCGTCCAATGAGATTCACGCTTTTGTACACGTGCCCTGAGCCGCTGAAGTTACATAAAAGTACGAGCCACCTTGTGTACCATGGAATTTCTGCTTTCCAATAATTGCCATCTACCTTCAGGGAGTGAATCTGCACTTTCATTTAACTTGTGTGGGGTTGAACACAAAAAAAAAAAAACACGCGAAAAATGGACCGTTTAATGCACTGCGAAAAACGTCCCGGTGTGAACGGGCCCTATGATACTTGCAGGCTGTAGCAGGAAGTAGCGGTAAGTGAAAGTGTGCGCTGTTCTGTCCGTCCAATACAAGACGGCAAAACACGCTGACCGAGACGAGGATGTTGTAGTTTTCGGTGTTGAGAATCTCACCTGCTTGAAAAATAGTGTTAGTCAGGTGACAAGCTGTCCTAGAAAACCACACTACAAGCTACACTCATGAAAAACAGAACTTTCATTAAACGCACCCGTCTCATCACAGCAGCAAAGCAGAAACCTTCACCCGTCACTACGGTTTTCATTTCTCGGGACCTCCTCGCTAAAACATTTGCTTTCGGGGATGTGAAGGAACAGCTTCCAGAAACCTCACAAATCCAGATGTATGGGTTGAAATATTCTCAAAAATTTGACTGGTAAAAAAAACAAACACAATATGCTTATGTGAACAAGAAACACGAAAATTTAAATTTTCCCTCCAGCTGTGTGAAAACAAAATAGTGATGGAGAACCATGAAATCATCTATACACCGAAGATAACTTGCCTTGATCCCTTACTTTAACAGAAGCCTGCCTCTGTGTGTGTGTGTGTGTGTGTGTGTAAGAATTCTGGGATTTTCTGAGCTCTGTTAACCTTGGCATACACCTAGGGAAGCTCTGGGGCTTACATTAAAAAGAGGATGAAGCTTGTTGCACGGCCAGCGCCAGCCACCAACAGTGATCCTTGGTAATCTGAGGAATGGTAATCTGCGCTGAAAGGGTGATCACGATCACGGTGTCACGTACAATCGGACTTTCTCTGAAAGCTCAAATCGACTCTCTGCGTTCAGACCTAAGATCAGTCTGGAATCAAGCTGTACATCTCATTGCACGTCCCTTGAAAAGGTTTTCACCTTTCATTCCTATCCTTTGTAAACACACACACATGCACACAACAATCCAAGGCATGATCGATCTCCTGTAAACACACACTTTCCCAAGTTCCATATGTGCCCTGTAAATGTTTCTCTTCTGTTCCTATCTAATCCTGTCCCCTCTCTCTATCAGAAGAGGGAAAGTGTAATTAACCTTTTTCTGGGCATTGGCCCAATTCCACAGATTCGATGGCACGCATGTCTCTCTCTCTCTCTCACACACACACACACACACAGCACAACCTCGGGGGGGGAGCACAAACTGCACACCCTCAGAGTAAAAGGCATGTGAGTATTATTAACATGTTTGAGAACAACCTGTTGACGCTCACCAGAAATAACAACTGGGTTTCTTTATCATAAGAAGTTATACAGCGTACAGAAACCTTATTTATGATCAGGTTTTAAAGCTATGAAGGCATATGAAGTGTGACAAGAGTTTTTAGTCAATTTCTAACCCTTTAATTCATCACTACCGGCCAATCGGACTGAAAAACCTCTAAACTGCTGTATTCAGATTTCTCTGAATCAGTTTCTCGAGGTGATGTCTCTAATAAAATATTTCTATCCGGCTGTGTACTAACTGTTTCCAGGAACACAAATCCAGATGTTTGCTTCACACATGAATCATGAATTTATGGTAACCTAGAACATTACGAGCTGATATAATTACAGGGGAATAAACAAAGATAGACGAAAGTTCCACCAGTAGTCAAGACGTGTGCACAACTGAAGGAGGGAAATTTGGATGCCAAATGTCTTGGCTGATTGAATACATTTGAGCTAAGTGGGGAAATTTCTCTACACCTCTAATCCTGTGACTACGGATCATGGCTTATAATACGTCCTTGTTATAGGTAAGGCGCAAGATTCTTTCATTGACACACATCAGTGTTTTTGGTAATTGAGCCAACAATTAGCAAATAAAGCGCAGGAAAAGATGACACATGTAAGTCACTGAAGACATGACACGTGTTCATAATGAGTGATGAAGCAATGACATCACGTTTAGCAATTCAGCCGGCATATACGTGCATTAGGACTGACACTAGTTCTTTTTGTACACGTACGCTAGTGTATGCACAGACATACGCATAGCCTTTCAAAGTATACTCCATTTGACATGTACACGTACACAGGCAGTCGACGCATGTACATTACGAAAAACTTACACTACCCCTCCTGGCCTACAGTCAGTGCAGAGCAGTAAAGCCAGTCTTATGATGAGAAGGACTACAATGAAGAAGAATCACAACAACAGGAAGAACAATGCTCAGGCGATCTCTCGCCATGATTAGCACCCATATACAAATCCTTATACTCTTTAAGGCTAGAATTATACAAATGCGAGGACTTTCTAACTTGCACTCGTTATCGTCTCTTCCGCTTTTTCTTCAACTACCTTGAGAATCGACACTCCTGGGTCACTGCTGCCACCTTGTGGGACAACTAAATAGTGCAAAAGAATTAAATGTGCATGTGCAATCCTGGTTAGAAAAATCGGGCAGTGTGCTCTCTGTTGATGACAAAATTTGCGTCACGTGTACTGTATGCTGTTCCTAGCGTGCACGTAAAAAGTGAAGCATACGTTCTGCTTAATGATTACACAGTGATAACTGGAACATATCATATGAATGTGTTAATACCCACTCGCCAATACCAATAACAAAATGAGTAACCTACTTAGGATTAATCAATCATTGAACAGTAAGATCTGTTTATGTTTATCCGGTTTAATTTTTACACAGTGGCAATGAAAAGTGCACATGTTTGCGTTTATAATGCTAGCTAGTGTTGATTTTACATGAAGTACATTAGATAGCTACATTAGTTACCAACCAGCGGAGAAGAGATTTTTGTTTTACTTTGGGAAAATATTTCCGTATAGCTGCATGTAAAGTACATTTCGTTGTCATCCTTAGCCGTGTTTCCATCCATGTATTTTTACACACATTTTGGGATACCGCATATGGAAACACCAGATGCGAATAAAGTCTCCAAAACGTGCATAAAAAAAACCCATACCCGCTCAATTGAGGCAGATCTTTTTTTTTTTATTCGATAAGACACGCACATAAACTATGACAGAAACACAGGTACCGAATAAATTCCTTGATGTGCATCAAAAAAAATAATTCATGTGGGTTTGTTTTGACAAATCATGTGATTGGATAATAGGCTCAGAAAAATAAAAATGGTGGAGAGGGAGATGCGCCGGTTTGTGACGATTTTGTTCTTTCGAACACGCGGGATGGAAATGGTGCTTTATTCGCAGATGTTTTGTGTTTTTCAGACAAGTTAAATTCGCAACTTCGATGGAAACATAGCTACTGAATCAGAATCCCCTGTCGTCAACGACCGGTAGCAGCTGATCGTCAAGAACTACCTGCTGGCTAAGAGCCGGAGTTATTTCACTCACCTAGCATTGTCTGTAGACATTTTTCTTGCCTAGCCAGCGTTTGCTGCAACAAAGACATCCTTGCACTCCTTGAGATTTATATTTAAGCTTACATGTATTACAGCAAGATGCTGCTGTGCCTCCTCTTGATTTTTTCACAGAGGTTACCATTGTTACTTGCAAAACGCGAAGCTGTTTTGTGCCACATGATTGTTTACCAATCCATACAGGACTTCGTGGAGTATTTTTTTTTTTTTAATGATTGTCGTGGCCAAAAATGCTTGCTTTTGCTGATGTTTTTGTTGTGGAAAACTACTCGGATTCTTGAACCTTCTAGCTGTACTCCTGTTTGACGCACGTAAACTGAAGAGGGCTTCGGCTGAATGTGTGCGGTGACGACGTCTTGTAAACCTGGGGTAATTCACTTGCGTTCACTTCTGCGACGTTGTACTATAAGGGGGTCAAGCAACAATTTTAACTTGGAACTCATTATTATCAATAGTAGTATTATGACGTTACATTAATATATGTATACTACATACTACATTAATATTACAAAAGGTTATCAGGATCGTTTATGTTTTATGTCTAACCTGACTCCAGGAAGTGACGTAAAAGGTAGCAATGGGGGCGGCGAAATCAACAATATTATATTTATTCCAGATCAATGTCATTGTGCGGCTGCTGCAGCTGAGCAGTACGAAAGCATTGCCACGTTCAGAAAAGGTCATTTTAAAGTCGAATGTATCTATTGTTCAAATCTAGAAACATTATTATTATTATTATTATTGATTGATTGCGCAATCCTAGCAATATATTCGGGGGCCAAGCACAAGCACCATGTGGGAAAACTGGTGTTATTAATGCAGAAATTATGTCATTACGGCGATCCCGGACTTCATATCTCGTGCACGTAGCATTCCACGAGATGTTTAATCCCTCTGCAAACATCTCAGATACATTTTGGTTTTTTTTTTTGGTTTTTTTCCTGAAACATATTTAAGACCCACCTGATGAGCAGGAGATGAGGAAAACCGCGAACGCAAGTTTAGTCGCAGATCCCATCTTCAGGCTGATGGTTCAGTCCTCGGTTCAGAACACACTCCGAAACAAATCATGCACGGATGATGGATCGGGCTCTGCCCTTTTTTTTCCTTTTCTTTTTGAGGATTTTCTCTCCAATGTTTATGAAGCGTCACAAATGTCGAGAGAGTCTTCATGAAAGCGTCTACAGCTTCACATCGGATCCACTGTGTGACAAAACATCTCCATTGGATCCCCCCTTTTCAGTTCAGGATGAATATGGCACTTTTAAAATAATAATAATAAAGATTTGTTTTTGTTTTTTTAAAAAGTGGTGACTACACGTGGAGCTGAATCAGAGTCTGTCCAACACGTAGACAGCATCCATTTCTCCATGAGAAACATCTCCTCGTGATTAAATTCATGGTATTTATTAATGATGACATACCATACCTTCCTAATCACAACATTTCATTCCAGAGGTTTTTCTTCTTCTTTCTCATGAACTGAAAGTTGAAGCCTGATTCTGAGCTGTCACTTCTCAAGTTACAAGTTACAGAAATAAATGTTTGTGATGATATCCCGTTTCAGAGTTAATACTAACAACTAATATGAATACTGTCCATTAGGAACGATACATACAGATGATGGAAGAAAAACTGGGCTTTAGTTTGTCCACACGGGTAAATCCATGTCAGCCCGGTCCAAGGAAAACACGCCGAGGCGACAGGGTTTCTAGTCCAAACCGCAGTCAGCCATCCAAAAACTGCGTTTTGTCGCCGCTACTAAACCAAACCGTCGGTGTATGCGGTACAAATAAAGGTTTGAGAAATGTTTATGTCTTTAAAATCCACGTTTTCACCGCTTTGAGTCCGGAGTGTTTAAGCTAAAACCAGTCTTGGCTAGCTCGCTAGCTAACAACACCTCAATAAAAGTGTCTCGCGACCCGACCGAAACCGAGCTGCCATGTCCAAATATTTCCCCCAAAAGATGCACACTGAGACGTCCAAATCCCGCTCAAAACACCTCCGAGAACTATTCGAACGTCTCCTGAGACTCAGTGGGACTTTCGTCGCGACTTGCTTTCTGCGGCAATCCTGTCACACACACACACAAAAAAAATTCCCCTGATCGGACGCGTCAAAGTCTCTCCACTAAACCATCTTTGCTCTTCCTCAGTCAGGGAATACGCGCACCCGTATTCCCTACAAACCCCGCCTCCTGCATTGTGATTGGCTAACGGTGCTCCGCGACCTGCTTCATGATTGGCGAATCCTTCACGTAAACCATTCCACCGCAGGAGGAGTAGGAGGGATGCCGAGGAAAATGGGTGGGAAAACGCAAACATCGCAGTCGATACACTCTGGATTCAAAATGGCGTTCGGGCATGGTTTGTGTTAGCCACCCCCCCCCCCCCCCCCCCCCGAATCTTCAGACCCGCCTCCTACACATGGAAGGAGAACGTTAAAGCCTTTGATTGACACCTTAAAGCGACCAATCGAGAGGTAGGGAAACCACACGAGTTTATTAATGTATCCAATCGTACAAGAGAATCTCTGAAACTGTAACAGTGATAACAGAGATAATGCGGTCTGATGGTTTCATAATGATACCCAAATGTTGTCTTTTCTAACGGCTCACCAATAAACACTTTTAGTGCCTAAAAACTGATCAAATGAATGACATCATTGTGAATGCCACACAATTGTCTTTTTTTACGTGTTTTTCCCCTCTATTCGGTGTATCTCTGTAACTCTTCTCCCTTTTTTCCCTGCTATTTGTAATTTGTAACTTTTGTAACTTTAAAATGTAAAAGTCTGGTCTTATGGCAAGCACATTTAGTCACTGATAAATAGTATAGTGCAATATTGTATACAATAGTATAGTGTGGTATAGTATAGTATAGTATAGTATAGTATAGTATAGTATAGTGTGGTATAGTATAGTATAGTACAGTATAGTGTGGTATAGTATAGTATAGTATAGTATAGTATAATATAGTATAGTATAGTATAGTGTAGTGTTGTATAGTATAGTGTAGTGTGGTATAGCATAGTGTAGTATAGTGTAGTATAGTATAGTATAGTGTGCTATAGTATTGTATAGTATAGTATAGTATAGTATAGTATAGTATAGTGTGGTATAGTATAGTATAGTATAGTGTGATATAGTATAGTATAGTGTAGTGTGGTATAGTATAGTATAGTGTGGTGTGGTATAGTATAGTATAGTATAGTACAGTACAGTATAGTGTGGTATAGTATAGTACAGTGTGGTATAGTGTAGTATAGTATAGTGTGGTATAGTATAAGTATAGTATATTTTAGTGTGGTATAGTATAGTATAGTGTGGTATAGTATAGTATAGTATAGTATAGTATAGTATAGTATAGTATAGTATAGTATAGTATAGTATAGTATAGTATGGTATAGTATATTATAGTGTAGTGTGGTATAGTATAGTATAATATAGTGTAGTGTGGTATAATATAGTATAGTGTAGTGTGGTATAGTATGCCACACTAAACTATACTAGGCTATGGTATAGCCAAGTAAGACAGACAGTACAGGTTTGCAAACAGGTTTAGTCTGTCTGACTTGGGTATAGTATGGTATAGTGGTGTAGAGTAGTATGGTAAGGTTTGTGGTGTGGTGTTGTGAAGTGCCGCAAAGCATAGAGTGGTATAGTGCAATGTGGTATGGACGAGTGTAGTGTGGTGTTGTATAGTATAATATAGTATAGTATAGTATAGTATACCACTCTACATCTTTATTAAAAACACCTGTACACCTACTCATTTGTGCATTTATCTAATCAGCCAATTGTGTTTTTAGTATTTTTATGTTTTTGTGTTGCATGTTCATCCATTCATGGCCACAATTTACCCAGCATGATAATGCACCATGTCACTAAGCAAACGTCATCTCAAACTGATTTCATGACATTGGCAATGAGTTCAATGTTTTTCAGTGGTCTTCCCAGTCACCGGATCTGAATCCAACAGGAACACCTTTGGGATGTGGTAGAACAGGAGATGCGCTGCATGAGAGTGAACCTGAAAAAATCTGCAGGAATTGCATAATGCAATCATGTCAACAAGGACAAATATCTCAAAGGAATGTTACCAACATCTTGTGAAATCCATGCCACGAAGAGTTGAGGTTGTTTTGAGAGCAAAGGAACGTACTACCCAGTATTAGTATAGTGTTCCTAATAAAGTGTTGGGTGAGTGTAGACACTTACCAACACTGTCTCGCAGCTTCGCTGCAAATGGTCCAAATGCTATCTGCTTGGTGGTCCTGTGGTGGTCCCTTTACATTGAGAAACCGCTGTAACAGGGACTAACACGTAGATATAGCAAAGGAAAATATAGCAAACGGCTACAAGCAGTAACATTTTAGTTATTTTGTAGGTGTAACTCATAAAAAAGCCAGTGAAGGTAGGCACAAGCTAGGCAGGCATACCTATTAAAGTAGTCACTGAGTGCAGAGCTCTACTTTGAGATCTCAATCTTAGAGCTCTTATTCCATGTACAATTAAATCTCTGTCCTTCTCTTTCTTTCTTTATGTCTGCTGTCCACTAAGGTCTCATTGTTAACCACAGATCAGCATCGTGTCCTCCTCTCTGTGGCCTCTCTGAGTCTCTGAAACACTGAGAGCTGTTAAATTATTCCCTTAATAGCCTGCTTATGCAGTACACTGCTATATTGCTCAATGATAACACACATATTCATGCAGTGTGTGCATGTGTGAGTGCATTTGTTATCACTTTTGCATAAATGATGGGAAGGGGCTTGTGTAATGCTGTGATATTGTGCAATGTACCAGTGCCTTCAGCTGTTACTGTGTTAAGAAACACTGTGCATCTCACATCCTGCGAGAATCTGTGATTTTTCTGCTTCAGATCTGTTAGCTTCAACACATTATTGTGGCACACAGGAACAAATAGGAACCTGCAAAATCCTGCATTTGCATGCATCTATGTCAGAGACTTTGCTCACAAACGCGGCTACGAATACATACATTTCTACAACTAGGTAGAGAACGGAGCATGTCATGATTACAGAGACACAAAGCAATATGCAAAACGTTTAATCGTTTTTACAGACAGATTCTGGTATGCAATGTGACTGCTGTCCTTTCAAATGATCCTGGACTTGCATTGATCAGTTTTAATTGAATATTCTGCCTTATGGAGACAAGCTGTGGAGCTGTATAGTTTATAGCACTTTCATTTAGTGTGGAATTTACTGGTCAGGATGAATAGCAGGGTGCAGAACTTCATATAATTGAATGTGTATTAATAAAGAATAAAACACCTCAAGAACTGATGTTATAGGAAAATCTTACATTATGTATAGTGCTCTATATGGATAGGCCTATAAAGTAAATAGCTTACAAGTGAGTGAGGGAGCGATTTCATTCACAGCAAAAGCTGTAATTAATTAGAATTAGCTTAGAAACTTCATAAGAAACTATATAACTGAATTACTGTCTATGTCTAGGTTAGTGGAAATATACAGTATAGTGCAGGATGACAATAATATGCACATATATTTCTTTAATCACATATCTCTGGACCTTTAGCAGAGCCTAGAATGTAGCCACACACCAGACTGTCATCGTCCGTCCCCCCCCCCCACACACAAATTGCGCATGTGTGTAAGTAGGTCAGAGTGTCCTCGTGGCAGAGTCTACATGCAGGCATCATACATCATTGAGATCGGTACCATCGCACTGATTGAATCATACCACAGAGAGAGAGAGAGAGAAAGAGAGGGAGAGAGAGACAAAGAGAGGGAGAAAAAAAAATCCAGGAAGACAGAAGCAAGAGCTGTAATACAGGCATGTATTTTTCATGCCTCTCCTGAGCAAGACGAGACAGTTTTAGGCATCTGGCTGATGATGTCAGAGGCATATAGATTTCACTGTATATCTCCTCTGGATGTAAAGAAAACCATAGTATTTAATACGGCCGAGGGGCTGCGAGGATAATTTTTACATCTGCACAGCAAACCGTGACCTTTACAGCTACATGACCTTGATTTTCCCTTTTCTCTGTTCAGTGGATTAGAGGACATTTTTAGTTTTTCAATATCGGTCTAAACCTGGGTGTCAAACATATGGGTCAGGCTAGAAAAAAGGTTCTAATCCATCAAATCAAGTGAATTTAGAAATAATGATCTAAATGTCTTGTGCAGCGTAATTGAAAGATCTTTTTTTTTTTAAAAGAAAGTGCTAGTTTCTGTTATTCCAGAGAATATCTAAAAGAACATAATGAGAAAAATAACCTCAGGCCCATAGACGTAGCTACTCAAAAAAGCACTAATGATGTGTAATTCTTCTTAACAGCATTTTTTTATATGTATCTTTCAGATCAATTCTGACAGGAGTGATATTTTTGGTTTGGCCCACTTGACAGTGGACCAAGTGATAATAATACCGAAAATGAATTTGATTTTGACACCCTGATCCAAATGCTCCAGAACAAGAGCATGGAGTTCCCTGTTAAAGTAAATCAAGTGAATATCTGTATGCTGTATCAAAATTGTATAATATACACACACACAGACACACACACACACACACACACACACATATATGTGTGTGTGTGTGTGTGTGTGTGTGTGTGTGTGTGTATTATACGATTTTGGACGTCATTTGGATGTGTTGTATATGTAGGTTTCACAGATTACAATTTTGCGAAGTATTGACATTCTTTTTTTTTTTCAGCCCTCCCCACCCAGATATCTGGAACCATTGATTTGAATACAGTGCCCTCCACTAATATTGGCAACAGATAGCTTAAAATGGGTCATGGTTGGATCTTCCAGCAGGACTATTATCCAAAACATTGATCAAAATCAACACCAAAAAGGTTTACTGGCCACAAAATCAAGATCCTGCCATGGCCATTCCAGTCCCTTGACTTGAAACCCATAGAAAACCCGAGGGGTGAACAGAAGATGAGAGTCCACCAGCATGGACCTCAAAATGTGAAGGCTCTGGAGAGATTCTGTATGGAGGAACGCTCTCTGATCCCTTGCCATATATTCTCCAACCTCATCAGGCATTATAGGAGAAGCTGTTATTTTGGCAAAGGGAGGTAGCACAAAGTATTGACTAAAAGGGTGCCAATAATATTTGCACACCTATATTTAACAAAGTTTTTTTTTTTAATAAACCTATGTTTTGTTTGCAATTGTTTGATATCCATGAGAGCAGATTTTTTTTATTAATCTTTTGAACAAAAGATCAAAAGGTTAAACAATAAAGACAAATTTTCACAGCCTTCTTTGCTCATATTTACCAAGGGTGCCAATATTAGTAGAGGGAACTGTATATTCTTGTGACTCACCTTTGGCTGTGTGGATTATCCCACATGGATACCCTAAAGATTTGCACTTCCCCAAAACATTTTCTTGCTTCAGTGGATAATCTCCTACTTAAGTATTATCCAGTGGAGAACTTCTACTCAAGAACTGCTGCTGTAATCATAAAAAAAAACTGTCCTGTTGCTTATCCCAGGACTCTTATTTACAATCTACTCATAGCGAACATCCCTTTTTTAAAATCGACACTCAGTCCTGTTTGTGTTTACTCTTCTATACATGTACATTGTAATGACTAAGATTGTCACATAACAGCTTTACAGAAATCAATCAATGTCTGTTGGTAAAAGTGCTACACAAATAAAAAATTATATTGAATTAAATATGATAGTAAAATTCCATTCAGCTGTAATTGTTCAACCAGGGATTTGGAAATGCAGCAAATTTTGTGAGTTTAAAGTGAACGTGATTGTGAATTAGGATTATTGATTTGAATATAACAATAAGAACCTGCAAAATTTCGGTTTCAATGACAGGCACAGATTAATGATTGAATATTGATTTCCAAACTCATCCTTACATTATTTGCAGTAATTTGTTCACAGTATAAAATACTTTTAACTAGTATAAAATGGGACTGGCTGGTTTTCATACTCCATTTTGGATTACTTGTAGCACAATGCTCCAGGCTGTGTTATCGTATGGTGGTCAGAACTGAATGGGTGAAAATGCCGTTTTGTTTGTCCCTGCTTCTTCTTCTCCAGTCCTCGTCCACTAGTGGAGCTACCAGAGAAAGACAGTATTGACCAGAAGGATAGAATGGCCACTCTGTAAGGAGGTAAGAGTCTAATATTACACATAAACACACAACCCCATACAGAGCTCGAAACCTTTGGAGACACAGAGCCGTCAAAAGGCCAACATGACCTTCTTCTCTCTCACACACCCTCACGTTTTTTTTTCTCCAAGCTGCAACAGGTTGCCAGAGCAGTGTGTCAAGGCCTGAGTGATGGGGTGTGTGTGTGTAACTCGGCGCCAGAGGGTATTGACTGGGGCAGAGGTTGAAGGGAGAGATGCGCATTACAATGTGAACTCTAAAATTTCTGATTCCGATTGGTCATAACAGCAGCTTGGATAGTAGTTTAAAAAAAAAATCACAGGTATACTTTATATTAATGCACTCTGTGTAATATTTTATTGTTTCTATAGTAAGAACCAACACATTCTTAAAGGAGTCTCCATTGTTAGGACTTGGTAAAGCTGGACCTTTAGGTTTTCTGACACGGGAAAGTCAAGAGAGAGGAGAAAAGAGAGGCTGGGCAGGGAACGACTGTTTATAGCTGCTATAACTTAAGAAATAACAGGAATTAACTTATTTTAAGGACATTTGACAATGTTAATGCAACTGTTAATGAATAAGAAATAAAAATTGACTGTTGCCAAAATGCTGTGGTATAAAAGCCTTTAAGACACGCTGTTATTAGAAAATAATCACTTTTCCTATAAGAGCAGATCCAGTTGTGTTTTATTCCTTACGTACATTGGTGGGCATTTCTATACAAAGTGGAAACATATAAAAAGGGCGAATCACAGAAAAAAAGGACAGAGTTTGGTCTGGTGAATCACCCGGTGTGAGGATATGAGGCAGACCAAGCTAGCTAGCACCAGTAACGATGCCATCACACTTACACCATTAACACCAGCATGGCAAAACTGTATGACGATGTAGCAGCAAAGTGTTCAAGTTCCATGGTACATTTTTTCCGATTCTTCCTCCCACACACACACACACACACACACACACACATACACATACACACACACACACACACACACACACACACACACACACACACACACACACACACACACACAGATATATAAGTATATCTGTGAATGCCAGGCTGCATTTTTGGAGACCTTTGAGAGTTAAAGAACAGAGTTAAACTGCTATAAACTGGTTTCACAATGTTATTCTTTGAAACAGGAAGTCAGGGTGGGATGTGTCTAGGGGCTTGACTTACGGTCAGTAATTTTAAAGATAAGGCACATCCGCACCAAATTAGTCAATAACTCTTAAGTGGGTGGGGCATACCCATTCTGGGAAGTATTTCATTGGATGAAAATTTAGTACATGCCCCTAAATACAGAATGCGCCATCAATCCCTTTTTAGACCATGTACCCAGAAATGCTAAACTCTAAAATTTAAATGAATTGAATACTTCCAAAACTAAATTTCAGCATTCTTTTTTGCAACACATATCGCCGTAAACTCTGAAAATATAAAAATCATACGCTCAAAATACTATTTTTGATTTAATGCATACTTATAAAAATTTATACATTTCTTTTTTAGATATGTGAAAAGTACTCATGAAATCAAAAACAGTGTTTCAGACATATGAGTGTTATATTTATGCTACCCATTTTCTAATGTTATGCCGCAAACACAAATGATTTTGCAGGCATTCATGGAATATGTAGTAACTGTTTCGTTTGTACCCATATTCAAATACATTATTCATAATGCACAGATAATGTGTTCTAAATGGATAGGAATTGAAAGACAAATAGAAAGCTTGCCATTAAGGTTCACAGGGCATCTGGTTGAGATTAGAGTTGTATATCTGGACTGGGATCCTGTGGGACAAGAACAAGGAAGGTTTACGGGCAGGAGGTTAGACACGAAGTTTGCCTTACTGTACATACAAAGACCATGTTTACTGACATTACTGTGCAGTGCTGTTACAGCATTCATTTTTAGTAAACACCTGGTCAGAGTCAAGGTAGTTTAAATTAGGCTACTAGTTTGTTTATATTTAGGGAAATATTGTGAACTAAATTTGTTAGAAAATGTCATGGACAGGTACAAACAAAAAAATAACTCGAGCGATGTAGCTGAGGCAGAGGAACTGTCAATGGTTTCTGGGGACATAGTGGAAGGACTCCTAAACAAATAAACAAAAACAAACAAACCTTTTGGTTTAGGCCACACCTACTTTGAGTTTTAATCTGAATACAGATACTTGGAGCACTAAACAGATACAGATAGTGTTATTGTGTTATAGATTGTATGTATTATACACTTGAAATACTGTAATAGTATTGTACCTTTACAGTAAAGACTCAGGTGAACAAACCATACTATCTCATTATACGTTCATTTAGTTAAAATGCAGAAAATGTCATACATTATCTGCACCTGCTTTCATCTGAGTTCTGAACACTTGCACATCTAATCCTCTTTCAGTGCGAATGTGTTGAGCAGCAGATGACAGCTCGTGTCAGACTCGATATGTTTGCTGATCCACTTTTTTCCTCGGTGGCAGATGACACTCGAGTGAACTATGTGTCTGATTACAATTCTACAGAGAGAGAGAGATAGAGAGAGCGATAGAGAGAGAGAGAGAGAGAGAGAGAGAGAGAGAGAGAGAGAGAGAGAGAAACAGGACAAGGGAATAAGAGAGATGGGTATGAAGAAGAGTTCTTTCAGACTATGTGAGTGCACTGAGAAGTTTGACCACCCTGCTCCCTGTAAACATCAGCTCAGAGTGTGAGACATGAAGTGGAATAAATTCTCTCTCAGCACACGCTGTAGACGGATATGGACCTTTGGGTCTGGCTGCATGGACACGTCTTAACTGTAAAACAGATCGCAGCTAAGACTGATTTTTAGGTAAACTTGTCCCATTGCTGAAAAGATTGGTCTTACGTACATTGTACGTTCAATGTCCAAGTAAGGAATAAAACACTACCCCTAAATGTCAATGATTACATTTCTTTATTTATTAAAAAAAGCAACACAGCTTACTTTTTGTACATTTATACTTACCTTTAATGTTGCGCAACATCCACACACAAAAAAACCCAACAACAACAACAACACTTTTCTTAATATTACCTCTGTAAAAGCAGCTATAAACAATCGATCTCTCACTAACCTTTCTTTTTTTCTCTCCCTTGAAGCTAATAAACAAAAATGCAGTCAGTCATGTATCTGAAATCTGAAATAAAAGATTTTCCCTGCAGCAGAAAACTTTGTCTCAAAACCCGACACAGACTGAAGTCTTCTTTCATTAATCTTTAATAAATGAGTCCATAAGTAAAAAAATGAATGATAGAATGATAAGTAGTTGATAGAAACCTTCACCAGATCATTGTTAAACAACAACATTCTTTTTGTATTGTTAAGCTTAATTTATGTGAGAGTCCATTATACAAGTCTCGATGAGTGAGTTGTTACTATGGAAACAAAAACATATTAGAACAAGCACACTAAAATACAGATACCTGTAATTTGTCTAGCAGCAGATTGTACAAACACCTTCTGACCAATGAGATTTGAGAATTCAGCAGCTAACAGTTGCTAAGCAATCTGTGTCTGTGTAGCAGCATTGTGATTTTCAATCAATTGGTGCAACTGTTACACCACCGTTACATTACATTTAAGAGCTCATAACCAGTCCCTGTTTGTGCAACCTTCCCCCGGGCCTCTAGACATCGAGGCCAAGCTTTGAGTTTCGAGAAGCAGTAGGCACTCAGCCTGTGTGTTTACTGGTTCATTCAGTTTAAGGGACATATTTGACATTTTTGGAGCACAGCCAGCTCAATGGGGACTGGGTAGTTGGTGTGAGTTTGTGTGAGTGTGTGAGAGAGAGAGAAATGGGCCACAGCCAGAGATGGTGAGATCACTGCTGGCGCCACTTATCAAGCCAGAATCTCAGACTGGACAGGAGCTTCCTGCACCGACTCAGGGCACACACCCACACATTCAATCACAGCTCCAAACCAGGCCTGAACAGTGTGCAGTAGTGTGTGTGTGTGTGTGTGTGTGTGTGTGTGTGTGTGTGTGCATGTGTGTTTTGCATATGTAATAGCAATGGAGTATTAATGCAAAGTGCATAAAGATCAGGCTAGGTCAACGGTTGTCCTTTGAAGTGTTTGTGGGCGAGAGAGAGAGAGCTCTTAAAGAATGTGGTGAGTTAAGATCGCCTCTGAGATAAACACACTTTCTCATTATTCAAACTGACAATTAGTGCACTGTACACAACCCACTCCTTCCCAGCACCCAGGCTTTTGTGATTCTATCTCCTTCTAAAGATAAAAATCTAAATTCCTTGAACAAATTTTTTTCTCTGAAATGGGGATTATGACTTAATCTGTGGTTCACTGTATAAATCATAGCCATAAATCAAGATTCAATTTGATGCTTGCACTCTTTCCAATGACACTTCAGAGTCGTTCACTAAACATACAACCACCCATGGATCACTGTGATACAGTGCAGTGCAGTATTCACCCCTTTGAACTTTTCCATATTTTGTAGAGTTCTCTGCAGTGAAGCATGGTGGTGCTAGCATCATGTTAAGAGTTACTCTTGGAATCCCATTTTGATAGCTCCTCGACCTTCGTGATTCTGTTTGTTTAGGTATGTTCGCTAACAAACAGTGGAGCCTTCCAGGAACAGGTGTATTTATACTGAGATCACATGACACTAGAACTGCACTCAGGTGTACTCCATTCAATTCTATTATGTGATGTCTGATGGCACCTTTTTGCACCAAAACTAATTTAGGGATTTCACAGCAAAGAGGGTGAATACATAAGCAATTATAACTATTTTTACTTCCATTTGTAAATGATTTTGCAGACTATACTACGTTTTCCCCATACTGAATTTCTAGTCATATAACCTCAATTAAGTGGGTTTGTGTTCTAGGTTGTACTAGTATAAAGTGTGGAAAAGTTCAGGGGTGTGTGTGTGTGTGTGTGTGTGTGTGTGAATATTTATGCAAGACACTGTACGTTCTCTTTAATAACCGCGCAGATAAAATCACTCCATTTTGGGAGTGTTGTTTGTGTAAGCTTGCGTATGTATTGGGATAAGCATGATGTCCAAGCTGTTTGCATGTCAAGGTGTTTAACAGCGGACATATTTGACTTCAGCCTATTTTTCTATCCAGCCCCTCTATGACAGCATGGAGGAACCATTTCAGCGTGACCCCAAAATTAGCAGGCAGATTTGTCGAGCACACCTATCCACGTGTCGGTTATGTAAACTTAGGACCCCGTGCCAAGTTCATACATTACCATGCATCAGTAGTGTTAGTGTTATTTAAAGGGTGCTGACACTGTGATTCACCCGCTGCTTCCTAAATATGAGGCCCTACTGTAACTGCTCATAAATACCCCCGTGTTTATCAGAGTTTGAACCCGTAGCAGGAGGTCACACAGAGTCGGCGACAGGACAGGCGAGAAAATACCAAATACATGATGCTAAAGAACCCGGTGACCGTCTCGGTTTCTGTCTGTCTGTCTCTCTTCCAGCTTTTTTTTCCCCCTTCTGGAGTCACAGGAAGCACAAAAATAAACATAAAACAACATGTAACATTATAAGGCATTAGCAAATTATCATGTGACCCACCAAAGCATGATGCTAAAATCATTTCCAGTGCATTAATAAAGCAGAAGATACCTGTGCTTTTAAGGTCTGACCTTCAAACTTAGTCAAAAAAGCCGGTGCTTCTTTAAAAAAAAAGTTTTAAAGTTCAAATTTAGTCTGTTTTTAAGGTTTAAAATGAAACTGAGCCCACACTTCTAAGCTATAAAGTTCAAACTAAGAACGAGCTTCTAAGGTATAAAGTTAAACCTTAGCATGTGCTTCTGAAGATAGAATTTTAAACTTAGTCTATGTTTTTAAGGTTTAAAGTTCAAACTATTTGAAAGGTCAAACCTCTAAAGTCTAAAGGTAAACATCAAAAGTTCAAACTTAGTCTGTGCTTCTAAGCTTTAAAGTTAAACTTAAACTGTGTTTCTAAGATTTAAAGTTCAAACTTAACCTGTGCTTTTAAAATCTAGTATTCAAACTAGCCAGTACTTAAAGGTTTATGAAGTTCATGCTTAGGCATCTACATTTAAAAGTTTAAATTTAAAGTTAAAAGTAAATTTAAGTTCAAAGTTAAATGTTAAATGTTTCTAAGGTTTAAAGTCCAAACTTACCATGCACTTCTAAGGTTCACACTTCAAACTTGATCTCTGCTCATGAGTTCAAGCTTATGCAGCGTTTGTGGTGCCTTGTTAATAGTAATTCATAATGTCATTTCCCACCTTGGGACATTCAACATGTGAAGTGAGAAAAAAACCAAAAAACCCCTGAATAATACATTGACACCTCCAGAAAAGTGTGTCTTTTGTTTTTGAGCACTGAAAGCTCATTAAAAGCCTCTTTAACTGCGTTTTTACAGTTACAGGCCTGTGTGGTTATTGGTTCAGTTTTACTATATTAAACTTCAAACATTCGTGCAACAGAAACTGCAGCACAGCAACAACTGCTGACAATAATGAGTAGCTTAGCAACAAGCGAACCAGCTAACATTAGTGTTATGTTAATTCTAATGTTGATGATTCTCTTTTCAAAAGAGTGATTAGTGGTCAGTGTTTACTGACTCATAGATTTAACCAAGTAGTATGTGTATATTATGTGACCTAAAGCCAAATACTGCTATAAACTATTTTAAAAGTAGAGAAGGGGGACTGTACACATTTCATAGTGTGCACAGCCATGTTCATTTGACGTCACTCCGTAAACAGGGAAGGAACTGGTAGTTGAGGGTAATTGAGAAGACTGGGGTATTTTCTGTGGTTTTTACTGGTTGTAGACATGGAATTATACAGTGAGGGGAAAAAAGTATTTGATCCCCTGCTGATTTGTATGTTTGACCACTGACAAAGAAATGATCAGTTTATAATTTTAATGGTAGATTTATTTGACCAGTGAGAGACAGAATAACAACAAAAAAATCCAGAAAAATGCATGTCAAAGATATTATAAATTGATTTACATTTTAATGAGGGAAATAAGTATTTGACCCCTCTGCAAAACATGACTTAGTACTTGGTGCCAAAACCCTCAGTTTCTATTAGTTGTTTCTAGTCAGTCGTTTCTAGTAGTTGGCCACCAGGTTTGCACACATCTCAGGAGGGATTTTGTCCCACTCCTCTTTGCAGATCTTCTCCAAGTCATTAAGGTTTTGAGCCTGATGTTTGGCAACACGAACCTTCAGCTCCCTCCACAGATTTTCTATGGGATTAAGGTCTGGAGACTGGCTAGGCCACTCCAGGACCTTAATGTGCTTCTTCTTGAGCCACTCCTTTGTTGCCTTGGCCGTGTGTTCTGGGTCATTGTCATGCTGGAATACCCATCCACGACCCATTTTCAATGCCCTGGCTGAGGGAAGGAGGTTCTCACCCAAGATTTGACGGTACATGACCCTGTCCATCGTCCGTTTGATGCGGTGAAGTTGTCCTGTCCCCTTTGCAGAAAAACACCCCCAAAGCATAATGTTCTCACCTCCATGTTTGACGGTGGGGATGGTGTTCTTGGGGTCATAGGCAGCATTCCTCCTCCTTCAAACACGGCGAGTTGAGTTGATGCCAAAGAGCTCCATTTTGGTCTCATCTGACCACAACACTTTCACCCAGTTGTCCTCTGAATCATTCAGATGTTTATTGGCAAACTTCAGACGAGCATGTGTATGTGCTTTCTTGAGCAGGGGGACCTTGCGGGCACTGCAGGATTTCAGTCCTTCACGGCGTAGTGTGTTACCAATTGTTTTCTTGGTGACTATGGTCCCAGCTGCCTTGACATCATTGACAAGATCCTCCCATGTAGGTCTGGGCTGATTCCTCACTGTTCTCATGATCATAGCAACTCCACGAGGTGAGATCTTGCATGGAGCCCCAGGCCGAGGGAGATTGACAGTTCTTTTGTGTTTCTTCCATTTGCGAATAATCGCACCAACTGTTGTCACCTTCTCACCAAGCTGCTTGGCAATGGTCTTGTAGCCCATTCCAGACTTGTGTAGGTCTACAATCTTGTCCCTGACATCCTTGGAGAGCTCTTTGGTCTTGGCCATGGTGGAGAGTTTGGAACCTGATTGATTGATTGCTTCTGTGGACAGGTGTCTTTTATACAGGTAACACGCTGAGATTAGGAGCACTCCCTTTAAGAGTGTGCTCCTAATCTCAGCTCGTTACCTGTATAAAAGACACTTGGGAGCCAAAAATCTTTCTGATTGAGAGGGGGTCAAATACTTATGTCCCTCATTAAAATGCAAATCAATTAATAACATTTTTGACAAGTTTTTCTGGATATTTTTGTTGTTATTCTGTCTCTCACTGTTCAAATAAACCTACCATTAAAATTATAGACTGATCATTTCTTTATCAGTGGGCAAACGTACAAAATCAGCAGGGGATCAAATACTTTTTTCCCTCACTGTGGAACTTTGCCTCGAACACAGCATTAGACTGTGCTACTGCAGCCATAGCATTTGACTCTGGTCCTCCAGAACTGAAACGGAAGTTCCTCATACAACATTGTTCATCCATTATACAAGACTACTTTTTGCCTTTTTCTCTTAAGGAACCAAATTTTCAAAATCCAACACTTACACTCACTTACACTCATTTAAAAAGTACTCATCAACTCACTGGAGTAACCGTTTCTGACAGTAAACTAAAATAAATCCACTTGTGTCCACGGTATGGCACAGACAAATACGTATTCTCAATTAACTTCTCGGGTACAGGATGAACTTTACCCACAACGTGAACATTTTATTCCACTCTCACTGATGGACTGCAAGAACGTGTCTAGACTACAAAGAGCGTATCCGAGCGCGCTCAGTGGCCCTGTGCCAAATTTCCCTGCTCCTGTTCACATTGCATCATCCATCACAGAGCTCAGGTGCTTCTACATGTACACGCTTAATCAAATATCTCACACACACACACACACACACACACACACACACACACACACACACACACACACACACACACACACACACACACACACACACACACATACACACACACACACACACACACACACACACACACACACATCTCATGTATCATATTCCTGCAACAAGTCCTTCTGCATTAAAGGTTACAGTAACCCTAACAAAGTGGACGTGGTGCTTTGAAGCTGTACAGTGACACGTTTCTCCCACACACACACACTCACTCAGTGCTGTATGTGCTGCGAGTAAAGCCATTTTGGATGTTACATGTGAGTGAAATTTAACCCTAAGGAATGTGCTTTCACCTGCTACAGGGCCTGGTGATTGATGCGTTTTTAACTGTGTGAAGTGCTACGTGTGTGGTTGTGTGCGTGTACAGCCAGCCGTGTGAAATACTGAGGAAGAGTTCAATTTCAGCAGGAAAGATCTAGTGTCTTTGCTGTCTCGAGTTCATGCAAGGATAAACCAGCACCGAGCCTGATTGGTTCAGTAAGCTTGATGAACTTCCCACCTGGTTGAGAAACAGTTCTTGGTAGCAAGGTAGCATAAAGATCACCAGAAATGCTAAGGATTAGATTTCAAGTAACACCCGCACTAACAACTTTTTGCCGGCCACAGTGTTACAGTGCTGTAAAAGAGGAATGACGTGGTCAGGCAGGCTAATATGGAAAAGTCTCAAGAGAGTCAAGATGCAGTTTATACAAAACATATAAAACCACCTTTGTGCTCACGTTTCTGATTGGTCAAAAGGTGTTGATTTATTTTCTATAACAGAAACTCTGACAGTAGTTCTGGCTGCAATTCAAATGATAGGTTTATATTTTGCTGTACTGCAATTTCCAGCCCATGAAGGTTTGAAGTTTACTATAGTAGAACAGAACCAGTAGACTTTCAGGCCTGCAACTGTGAAAGTGCGGTTTATGAAGTGCAACAAGTGAAGGCGTACATGTTCTTTTTCCACTTTCCCGAGGTGGGAAAATTACTTTATTCAAACTTGCAAATGACCACTTACAAGGGTGGCTGGCTGGTGGGTAGGTGGGTCTTGACAGGTGACGACTTTGGGGAGAAAATGGAAAAAAATTATTGCCATAAACATGAGATCAACAAAACATTTTTTCTTCCATGTTGTCCTCTTCCTGTTTTTGTAAAGCATGTAGTGATCCATTGTACCAGTCCTTCAGGCACTACCGGCAATCTTGTTGCTTCTAGCTTCCCATAATTGTTGAAACACAATTATTGAAGATCTTTCATGAATTGGAGCCCCAAAATAAGGGAAAATTGAGAATTTATTATTTTTTGCCTCACACCTCCAGGGATGGGAGCTTGATTCCGGCCTTCATCCTGAGTGCACAGAGTTTTGATGTTCTCCCTGTGCTTCAGGGGTTTCCTCCCAGTACTCTGGTTTCCTCCTCCAGTCTAAAGACATGCGTTGTAGACTGATTGGCATCTCTAAATTGTCCATAGCATGTGAATGGATGTGTGAGTGTGAGTGATTGTGCCCTGCAGTGGGTTATCCCCTGGCATAGGCTCCAGGCTGGCCGCAACCCTGTGATGGAAAATGGATGGATGGATGGAAAAGTAACATAAACTAGCATTTTAATATTAAAATCTTTAAGTCTCTTTTTTCCCCCTTCCTTAAAACACACATTTGTTGTGACACTTACTGAATCACTGAAGTACAAGTTTACTGTTGGGGTGGAGGGGTGTGTGTGCATGTGCGTGTGTTCACATTACAACATCCATCATGAACCTGTAATGTCACAGCAGGTTCCTCTTTAGAATAAAGCTGCCGTTTATAGGCTTGCTGTTTCTTGTGAAAATTTGATCCTAGTCATTTGTCTCAGCTTGAAGTGCTTGATATTCCTCAGACCCCCCACCAATCCAGTCCACCCCACCCCACCCCAATCCATTTCATAATCCATAACTGATGGGTGTTAGTGGGCGAGATCGGCTTTCCAGGTAAAACACCAGATCATAAAGCCACCATGAAGCGAGAAAGAAAGCTGTTATTTGAATGACTGCTTGGTGTCTTTGGGAGAAGAAAGAAGGTCAGCTTCACAGAAAAACAGGTTGAGTCTTGAGAGGATCCTTCAAGCTGCTGCTTTCTTTTTTATTCACATTTTTTCACTCCCCCTCTCATATAGCATGAGGCAGAGTTCACTGAGTTTATTGGTTCAGCTATAGCCTACTGCTTTCAGACGTCAACAGCATCTCTGCAGCTCCCACTCACACTCAGACGCTCACACAGAGACCTTGCAAGCTTTACTTGCACAAAAGAAACCTTTAAAAAAGACTGAAAAGACTCAAAATTCATTACTTTAGCATAATAGTTACCTAAGAATTATGTTAAAAGTTAAGGTTTAGATAAGCATTGACTTTAGTGACCTTACTCGAATTATAAATGATCCACTGTTCCACATTGTTTGCTGCATGTTTTCTACAAATAACACTTGAAAACACATCTATTTCCAATCTTAGAAAAAAAAAATACTGAACTGAACCTTTCCTTGTCACTCTTTTGTACTTTTTACCTAGAACTGGGCATATAGTGTACCTTTTCTCTGAGAAATAAACATGGTCCTGTGCTTTTAATCATTTTTCATAATCAAAGGTACACTCTTTCAATGTTTCCAGATAAAAGATGGATACAAAAAGACAAGGAAGCGACAAGAAAAGATTGTTTTTTTTTTTTGTTTTTTTTTTTAGAGAGGCCTAGTTTATTTGGATCTGGTGTAAAATATTTCATTAGCACGTACTGTCCTCTGTTAGGCCATGATTTACTAAATATTTGCATATACAATGATCAGTCATAACATTAAAACCACCTGCCTAATATTGTGTAGGTCCCCCTTGTGCCACCAAAACAGCTCTGACCCGTCGAGGCGTGGACTCCACAAAACCTCTGAAGGTCTGCTGTGGTATCTGGAACCAAGACAATAGCAGCAGATCCTTTAATTCCTGTAAGCTGTGAGGTGGGGCCTCCATGGATCAGACTTGTTTGTCCAGCACATCCAACAGATGCTTGATCATTTTTAAGATCTGGGGAATTTGGAGGTCAAGTCAACACCTTGAACTTTTTTGTCATATTCCTCAAACCCTTCCTGAGCAATTTTTGCAGTGTGGCAGAGCGCATTATCCTGCTGAAAGAGGTCATTGTGATTAGGGAATACCGTTGGCATGAAGGGGTGTACTTGGTCTGCAACAATGTTTAGGTAGCAGGTATGTGTCAAGTTAACATCCACATGAATGCCAGGACCCAAGGTTTCCCTGCAAAACATTGCGCAGAGCATCACACTGCCTTTGGCGGCTTGCCTTCTTCCCATAGTGTATCCTGGTGCCATTTCTTCCCCAGGTAAGTGATGCACACGCACCCTGCTGAATACCCTTGATAACACCACAAAACAATTGATTTACTAACATCTACCGAGAATTGCGTCTTTGACATGAGCAAAATAAATTATTTTTCTTTTTGTGTATTTGCCTACATATATGAATAACCAATTTGGTATCCAATAGAAAGTAGTCATGCAAACCTGTCCATGCACAAATTGATATCACCAAAGGGCAGGTATTAAATTTGTCTAAGCTGTTTCTGCCATTACAAGACAAAATAAATACAACCCCAATTCCAAAAAAGTTGGGACGCTGTGTAAAATGTGACTAAATGTAAATAAAAACAAAATGCAATGATTTGCAAAACTCATAAACCCAAACGCTTAATATGTGTTGCTGAAAAGTTGATGTTACACAGTGGTAAACAGTCGGCTGTCCCAACTTTTTTGGAGTGTGTTGCAGTCATCGTAAATGCCATTAGAAACCCTCAATAAATAAATGACCAAATACAACTCCCATTCCGAAATAGTTGGGACAGTATGGAAAATGCAAAAAACAAACAAAAAGAGTCATTTGAAAATTCAATTCACCCTGTACTATATTGAAACCACATTAATAACATTATTTTATGTTTTACTTTATTCATTTATTTTATTTCATGTGAATTTTATTTATTTAGGAAAATATACACTCATTTCAAGTCTTGTGACTGCAACACACTCCAAAAAAGTTGTTTACCACCGCATAACATCACCTTTTCTTTTATTGCATTTGGGCGCTGAAGACACCAGTTGGTTGGTTAAATTTAGCAAGTGGAATTTTCCCCCATTCATCCATTATGCATTTCTTCAGCTGTGCAACTCTATGGGGCCTTCGTTGCCTTATTTGGCACTTCATAATGCACCACACATTCTCAATCAGAGACAGGTCCGGACTACAGATTATTGTCACATCGTTATTAGTCCTAAATTTCCCCAGTCCCAACTTTTTTTGGAACATATTGCATGTATCAATTTCAAAATATACATTAACCTTCAAAACACTAAGCAGTTGATCAGGTAAAACATCAAATACCTTGTTTTTATATGTTTTTTAAAAAAAATACAAGTGAAAGTACATTTATAAATCACTCCTTTTGTTTTTATTAGCATTTTCTCTTCTGTCTCAACTTTTTGTCAGGAATTTGGTTGTATAATATTTTTTTTTTGTCTCCTTTGGCTCTCTTTATCTACTTTTAGGACTTGTGCGAAAATCTGATGATGTTTCAGGTCATATTAAGTTATGCAGAAATGTAGAAAATGAAAAAATTTTCAAGCACCACTGTAGATATTGACATAATATTCACTGACATTCTGCAAGCTATTTATTGATCAATACTTTTGTCTTAAATAAATAATTATAATGTGCAATGTTGAAATTTGCTTCAAATTTTGAATTATTACATCCAAACCATTTTTCCCCCAAGCTTTCTCTGTATGCCTTTTTGGGGATGCAGATTTAATGGAGAATTACCATTGTTTAATCACAAATAAATATGCTTATACCCTTTACAATGGAAAAGGAACTCATATTTTAAGAGAAAAACAAAAATCAATAAAACTATTAAAGGATTGCGCAAGAGTATCAAGCGCAGTATTATTCCATAGCTGGAATTTTTTTATTTTTTTACATGGTCTGGCAATGTAAATATATTATTACTAAAGTAACCTTTTGATGAGCTGCAAAAACGTAGTATATACGTTATATATCAAGTAATATATACTTCAAGTTTCAAATTCAGCATGCATTATATTTAGGGAAATCCATAAATCATGGTGGGGGTCAGGACACAGGCAGACAGCATAACACAAGGATAATCCAGACTCAAAACATGAAAACAGGAGACGGTCCAACCAGGAAGTATTACAAGAAACAAAGAAAAGGGAACATGGGAAACTAACCTTGCATCCCGATCGGCATACTATCCGTACTAACTAGTATCTGAGATAAGAATTAGTATGTTCCAAATTGTAGTATGTTGAAATGAGTATCCCAAAGGTACCCAGATGATCGAAGTGTGGATCTGTGGACACTTTTTCAGCTAATGTTGCCCACAATTCCTTGTGCGAAGTAGGAGGACCTCTTCCACGTCAGTCCCGTTGCCTTATGGGATAGTAGAGTATTCACAGTGTCCAGTGGTTCCATACTGCAGAATCTTGGCATAAGCAGTAGGTCATCCGTATATTTCTTGCCTACTGTTTTATGAATACTGAGAATTCAGACATACTACTGCTTTGGCGTTCTGTACTGCTCTTCGCCTACTGTATAGTAGGGTATTAGGGATATTTGGACCCAACCTTAGATTTAGTGAGTACAAAAATATTATATGACGTTGCAACCGGAGAGCAGGAGTAGACAGGCTAATCAACGGATTAACACAGACAGGTGAACACATTAGAGCAATTAACTAACGGTAGTACAAGGGCAGAGACCAGACTAGAACAAAATCACTGAATCTAACCAGAAGATTTAAATTTCAAACTCTCAAATCATTGCTCTCCTTCAAAAAATGGGATAATAATAATAATAATAATAATAATAATAATAATAATAATAATTTCTAATTTCATGATTTCTTGATTACGTTCTGTGATCTTTACTCACTACACCAGTGATGATGGAAACCACAAAAACTCATGTGACCAACAATCCACAGCACAGTCCATCCATACCAAAGACCATGTACATCAATCAAAGTCACATATACACACACACACACACACACACACACACACACACACACACACACACACACATATTAGTGCTCTCTGCCTGTGGAACATGTTTGATTTGTTTGTGGTTGGAGGTGTTTATGGTTGCAAAGCTCTGAACCACCAGAGCTGGATTTTAGTAGTAAGTGCAGCACTATGGGAGGTCTCAGTGTGTGTGTATGTCTTTATACTCTGCTGGTGCTGGTGTTGGCGGGTGTCCCAGCTTGCAGAGTGCTGCTTCATTACTCTGGACAGGAAAGCTAATTACGGATGCGTAGCAGACCTCCCAAACAGAAGCCCCTGCAGTGCAGCCAGACCAAACACAGCCGAAATCGGCTCATCTGGACCTCCAGAACCAACATACAGACCACGCCCACCCCTCAAGCCTTTCACTAAATTCAATCTAGCAAATAATCAGGACATCCAGAAATTTCAGATATTCCAGACCATCGTCTGAAGCTCTGCATTAGTTTGCTAACGCAGAATGAGAATCAGGTTAAGCTTCTGCCATACAGACGGATGGCTTTACTATGGACCTATGCGTTCCTATGGCAACTAGAGACAATTCATGACCCCAACAGATGGCAAAAAATTATAATTTTATGCATGAGTGGACTTCCTCTGCTTCATGAAAATCTTATATACAATGCCATGCGCTAACATTGGCACCCTTGGTAAATACGAGCAAAGAAGTCTGTGAAAAATTGTCTTTAAAGTTATGATCATTTGTTAAAAAAATCACAAAACTACTCTGCTCTCATACCAAACAATTGCAAACGAAACACAGGTTTATCAAAAAATATATATTAAATATAGTTGTGCAGCAATTATTGGCACCCTTAGTCAATATGTTTGTGCTACCTTCCTTTGCCAAGATAACAGCTCAGAGTCTTCTCCTATAAGGGAATACATGGCAAGGGATCGGAGACCATTCCTCCATACAGAATCTCTCCAGATCCTTCAAATTTAAAAGTCCACACTGGTGGACTCTCCTCTTCAGTTCACCCCACAGGTTTTCGATGGGTTTCAGTCAGGGGACTGGGATGGCCATGGCAGGACTTTGATTTTGTGGTCAATAAACCATTTCTGTGTTGATTTTGATGTATGTTTTGGATCATTATCCTTCTGGAAGATACAGCCATGTCCATGTTAAGCTTTCTGGCAGAGGCAGTCAGGTTTTCATTTAATATCTGTTAATATTTGATAGAGTCCATGATGCCATGTATCCTAACAAAATGTCCAGGTCCTCTGGGAGAAAAACAGCCCTATGACATTAAAGATCCACCACCATATTTAACTGTGGGCATGAGGTACTTTTCCATATGGCTACCACTCTGTGTGCACCAAAACCACCTCTGTGGTTTATTGCCAAAAAGCTCTATTTTGGTTTCATCTGACCATAGAAGCCGATCCCATATGAAGTTCCAGTAGTGTCTGAATACACTTGAATTTGTTTTTGGATGAGTAGAGACTTTTTTCTTGAAACCCTTCCAAACAACTTGTGGTGATGTTGGTGAGTTCAGATTGTAGTTTTGGAGACTTTCTGACCCCAAGACACAACTAACTTCTACAATTCTCCAGTTGTGATCTTTGGAGGTTTTTTGGCCACTTGAAACATCCTCTTCACGATGCATTAAGACGATATAGACACATCCAATTCCAGGTTGATTCATAACATTTCCATTTGAGTGGAAGTCAGGGTTGAACAATTTCCAGTTCCTAGTCACCAAGGTGTACTAAAAAAAAGTAAAATATAAATGGGAATATTGCATGTTCTCCCTGTACTGTGGGGGTTTCCTCCTGGTACTCCGGTTTCCTCTCCCAGTCCAAAGACATGCATGGTAGGCTGATTGGCATGTCCAAAGTGTACGTAGTGTACGAATGGGTGTGAGTGTGTATGTGATTGTACCCTGTGATGGACTGGCACCCTGTCCAGGATGTACCCAGCCTGGGATAGGCTCCAGGTTCCTCCATGACCCTGAAATGGAGTAAGTGGTAGAAGATTGATGGAATGTTGGATACTTAAAATATATTTTTGATGTTGCCAATAATTGTGGCACAGATATATTTAACAAAGATGTTTTTTAATAAACCCGTGTTGTGTTAGCAATTGTTTGATATCCATGAGAGCTGAGTATTTTTGTGAATCTTTTTAACAAAAGATCAAAAGGTTAAACAATAAAGACAACTTTTCTCAGCCTTCTTTGCTCATATTTACCAAAGGTGCCAATATTAGTGGAGGGCACTGTATACAGTAATATGAGTCTAGAACTGTTCTATGAGATATCTAAACTAATATTTTTTAATAATATTGGTTTAAAAAGGTATACATTGTTCTTATGGACTAAAAGGAGAAGGGATGATAAAGCCCAATACATAGAGGACCATTTAATAAATGATCATGGATAGTCATATCATTATAACACATTATACCACCTTTTCATAACACCATGACTCGGACAGTAGTTCTGGCTGTAATGCCAATAATCCAAATTGCTGTATTGTTATTTTGAGATATGTTTCATAGATGCTCAGGAACAACATGAGAATATATTTAACATAGTTAACATAAGGATACTTAACATACTGTTTTACTTTTAATGTTCTCCATTTATTGTGAAATGTCCACAAAATTGGGGCGCACAGTGGCTTAGTGGTTAGCACGTTCGCCTCACACCAGGGTCCAGGGTCTGGGGTTCAATTCCAGCTGGGGCCATGTGTGTGCGGAGTTTGCATGTTCACTGCGGGGGTTTCCTCCGGGTACTCCGGTTTCCGCCCCAGTCCAAAGACATGCATAGTAGGCTGATTGGCATGTTTAAATTGTCCGTAGTGTATGAGTGGGTGTGTGAGTGTGTATGTGATTGTGCCCTGCGATGGACTGGCACCCTGTCCTGGGTGTACCCTGCCTTGTGCCCGATGGTTCCTGGGATAGGCTCCAGGTTCCCCGTGACCCTGAAAAGGAGTAAGCAGTAGATGGATGGATGGATCTCCTCACAGAAAACACAGAATTGTGATGCAGCCCAGCACAAATGGACTTACCGTTACCACCCCGATGTTGATTATTTTCCTATAACTGCACACCCTGAAGTATTTTATTCCTATTATGCCACAATCTTTTGATTTGCCAATGCTAACAAATTTTTATTTACAAAATTTTTTATTTACAGATGCTTAGTGGTTAGCACATCTGCCTCGCACCTCCGGGGTTGGTGTATGAAATCCTGCCTCTGCCCTGTGCGCACAGAGCTTGCATGTACTCCCTGTGCTTCGTGGGTTTTTTCCAGATACTCCAGTATTCTCCCCAAATCCAAAGACATGCGCTGTAGGCTGATTGGCATTTGTAAATTGTCCGTAGTGTGTGAATGCGTGTGTGTTTGTGTTTTGCTGTGGTTTGGCAGCCCATCCACGGTGTCCCTTCCTTTGTGCCCCAAATACCCTGAGATAGGCTACAGACTTGGACTTTTCTTGGGACTTTTATCACTTGCTTTGAGTCAGTGAAGTTAAAATAAAAGAATGCTTAAATCCATATGCTAATATCTTTATTGTATGATCACAGCTGCCCTTCAAATAACATTATAAACTCTTTTATTAGTTAATGATTTGCTTTGTGTGAGTCACGAATGCCTTGCCCAAGCTGTATTGAGATGCACCGTCAGGCGTGGCGTGATTGAAACGACAACCTGTTAATCAGCATCAAGCACCTTCATGCCCATATGTGTTCATTTCCTGAAGGGCACGGAGACAGCGAGGCGTCTCAGGAAACAGATGAGCCCACCTGCAGGACAAACAGGTATCATACACACATCTAGCGATCTTAATAATTGCCTCTCCTTGTGAAGATAGGAAGTTAATGAATTGGAGTAAATGCAGATGCCGTTCCTTTTCTGTACACTGATGAATTAACAGTAAAACAGGAGTATATATATATAAAAAAATAAAACCGAGAGAGAGAGAGAGGGGGGCTGCTCATGGGGATAGTAACGCATGGTGCGTTATATTGAGATTGAGGAAGCTCAGCACAGGTGTTTTGGAGGAAAGAGACGGATGGATACGTCCAGCACAGGAATGCCAGGGGAACAAAACAGGTGTTCTGAAAGTCCCAGATGTGAATCCTGAAGATAAGCGTCAAGGTTAAGATGAGGAATCAGCATTTCAATGAGTAATTGCACTCTTACTTGAGTAAAGAAATTCAGTACTTTTACTACTATGGAGACTGGAAGCTGACAATACTGACTATATTGAACAAGGTCCAATATACAAATTTGGTATATTTGAATGATCCATTTTATTAGGGACACCATAGGGCATTTATTAGGGCATTTTATGCCAATATTGTGGCAGCAGAGCAATGCATAAAATCATACAGGTCCAGTTCAAAAGATTCAGTTCAACATTTACATCAAACATCCGAATAGGGGGACAATGTGATCTGAGTGACTCTGACCATGGTGCGGTTGTTGGTGCTAGATGGGCTGGTTTGAGTATTTCAGAAACTGCTGATCTGAGATTTTCACACACAACACTGCCTAGAGTTTATACAAAATGGTGTGAAAAACAAAAAGACATCCAGTGAACAGCAGTTTGGTGAATGGAAAAACCTTGTTGATGAGAGAAAATAGAGGAGAATGGCCAGACTGGGTCAGACAGTAAGACTACGATAACTGAAATAGCCAATCTTTACAACCACAGTGAGCAGAAAAGCATCTCAAATCATACAAAATATTGAATCTTGAGGCAGATGGGCTACAACAGCAGAAAAACACGTCCGGTGCAATGTCATTCGGTGTAACGACACTTCATGCAATACAAAAACAAACTTCATTAAGCGAGATTAGTTGATTATTAAGTTAGCAAGCTATTAACTACTACTGTTCGGCTACATCAAGGACAAATCAGTGTAAACTTAGCCAGTTAATTATATGTGATAACTTATTTTGTGAACTGATTAGTTAGCTTGTTATTTATTTTTAGCTAACATTTACTAGCAAACTAACACAACTTGGTTAGCTCTAGTAAACAGTTACCTATTTATTTAATGACTCTTTTTGGGATTAGTAGTTTTACTCTTTTTCGAATTTGCTTGGTAACAATTGTTTTAAAAGGTGCATTCGGTAAGATTAGGTCTCTAACATTTATGTAGGTGGATTTGATATTTTAAATGTTTTTGTTTTTTTTACTCAATGTCCGAATGTCCCTACTACTCTACTATACAGTAGAGGAAAAGCAATACGCCAAAGGAGTAGTATGTCCGAATTCTCAGTATTCATAAAACAGTAGACGAGAAATTCCCGGATGATGTACTGCTTCCACCAAGATTCTGCAGTATGGAACCACTGGACACTGAGGATACTGTGCTATCCCATAAGGCAGCGTGGACTGACATGACAATGCCTACATGGTGGATGTAGTACACCTGTATTGTATTCATGCTTACCACTTATACTGATTAGTACATACTGTGTCAACGGCTTAGCAGTAGGTACTGAATCGAATGCTGTAGGTATCATCACAGTACGCGATTTTGGACGAAACCCTATATAAACGTAGCAAAGATGAATATTCCTTTAAAAAAAAAAACTCAAACAAAGTCAAGTACTATGATTTAGTTATACTTAAAAATATACTGCACTTGAGTACATCTCTCTGCTCAAGTACTGTATAAAGAGTAAATGTAGTTCATTTCTTTTCACCCCTGGCTATTACAATTACTGGTCATGAACCCTCCCTGACACTTTTATTTTATTATTTTTATTTTTTTTACATTCAATACCATGCATTAAATGTAAGTTTAAAGTTCATCCATGGTTCATGTGATTATCATAAAAGAGTGATTTTTATCCCATCAATGTCTCATTGTCTACCTTTGAATTATGCATTTGAACAACATTCAGTCATCCATTCCATATAGCCGCAGATCATATTTCACTCATATGGAAATTCTTCAGTGGCAGGGTGTCGTATGATAGGATTAACCTTACCTAACCTTTATTTTTAACTTGCACAAGTATTAGAATTCCACAGCAGCCGAGGGCGTTAACTGTCACACAGCGCATAAAAGAGAAATGTTTGCATGTGACTCGTTTATTTTGATTTTATTAGAACGTCCAGTTCTCCAGCTCACGTCTTGCACTTCTCTCGTGCTACAATGCCTGAATTGTTGCGTATGGTAATCCATCACATGCGTGTTTGCCAAGTTACCAGATTTACTGCAGAACGGCAAACACTAAACCCACATTGACATCTTTAGGGTTGCGTTTCAGCTCATAACTCACTTCACATGCTCTTGGCATCTTAAGCCCTAGATGCAGCAGGTTTTTGCCTGGCTACCCGATTTATTATAGCACGACTGTCTGCCGTGTCCAGACCTGTATCAGGATATCATGACTGAACTTCTGTAGGCGTGACTGCATCGAACGTTCGTCAACTTTAAAAAAAAAAATATCTCCAATGACATATAGCTGTTGGCATCAATGCATTCCAGGAGATTTAGCCTGGAGATGTCCGGATGGATAAATATGGAATAAAAATCATGCACTCGTGATTCAGTGTATCCATTGTGTCTATGCCTCATCACAACCTCATCTATAAATGGGAGTAATTTAACCTTCTGGACCTTGGGAGCGAGATTTCACGTCAGATCCCTGTAGATCTGCCCACATCAGTCTGTCACTCATATCACCAATAACCACTCTCTCTTACTCTCTCTCTCTCTCACTACACACACACACACACACACACACACACACACACACACACACACACACACACCCCCATGCAAAACTCATCAGTCACCCAGACAATCATGCATGCTTTGCATTGTCTGGACATGCAAGCCTGTCTTGTACACATAATAGAGTGCAGAGGTTTGCTTCCTGCAAAGGTTTCAACATAGGATAAGTTAGAATAAAGGAGTAAGTTACAAATGAAATATGGCTATACCCTGCAACAATACCGACAAGCAATCTGACAGTCCATGTTGTGCTGTTATAGGAAAATAATCAATCACACAGTGGTGTGATGAAGCCGAGGTCCTGTTACCACTTCCAAGTTGATTATTTTCCTACAAAACCACATTCCAAACCGCTTTTTTCCTCTTACACCACAGAAATCTAGAAACAATTGGACTTAAAAAAAATACAATTAATAAAATGACACCTACATACTTTTTATCCTTTTATAGTTACATTTAAAGTTAACACCTCTGTCCTGAAGACTTTCTTGTGTCAGAAAATTTAAAGTGAAAACTTCTGGGTTTTACAAAGCACTGGAGACTCTTTCCGTGAATGTAAAAACCCGATGTCTCCAAGCTTCACTAAATCAACCAGTATATGCGTTCGTTTTTAATTGATCTGTTTATTTAATCCGTTTTTTTCCTAATCTGTATATTATTATTATTATTATTATTATTATCAACAAGACAGTAAATTAGCTGTTATTATAGAAATGATAAAGTCATGCGATGGAGTCAGAGTTTAGAATTTTATTAATAATGGCAAACAAAAACATGAAGTAAACATAATAGGAATAGGAACAGGAAAGATGTCAGGCGATCAGCAAACAGCAATGCAAGAGGTCTGTCTCAATTAGCTCCCCATGTGGTGAATCAGTATATGAGGTACACAAGTTCAAGCACTGGTAAGGACCCTGGCTCAATTTCCAGCATCATGACCATGTACTTGTATTGTAAAATGTCACCACCAGAATCATATCTTTCTGACATTATATGTTAAATGTGATAAATTTGTTTGCTTAAATCACACGCATTTCTGTCATGGTACTTCAAGCAGGATTGTAGGTTACAGTATCTAGTGAATTTTTAAAATCAATAAACACTTAGAAGTCATTAAACTCAAACAAACCATATACAGAATGTCAAATAAAGTTAAAAATTGCTAAAGTAAGTAATCATTTCAGAGCTACAATAACACTAACAAGCTACTTACATTTGTAGATGGAGTTGGATGAGAGTTCATACACCTTTAAAAAAAAAAATTTAGCTGAGAGGCTTCAGCAAATATAACATCATTTCCAGTAAGGGAACATAGTGAGCGTCGATGCGCCCAGGTTTGTGCAGTGCATTTTTAGGGAGTGCACTGGAAGGATTTTGAGATTGAGACAGGCCTTAAAATGGCCGACTCCTGACTACTGAATTAGGGAGCTGGTTGAGACACACCCAAAGGCAAAATACAAAAACCAGAATAGCAATCACATAATCAAAAGGTTTGATAAGTCAAGCAAGTGTGCACTGAGTGTTACTTCACAATGAATCATTGTGAGAGTGTGTAATTGGAAGCAGGTGTGCATGATCAGTACTTAGGTGAATGTGAATGTGCCAGTGGTGGGAGGTGTTTGGGATTGCAGTCTGTGGTGGCCATGTTTGTATAGGTCGATCTGGAGTATGGGAAGTGGAGTTTCTGGTGTTGGTGTGACACATAACCCTGTGATTTGTCTTGCAACCAGAACTACCATCAGAGCTGTTAAAAATTCTGAAAATTCTGATCAATCAGAATCACGAATTCTGAACCAACCAGGGAGATGATATTATTTTCTGAGGTTTAACATGGCTACAGGCAGTAAAATAAAGAGTAGACTATTCCATAGTATTATGGATTATGACTTATGGCTAAAATGACCTTTTTCTAAAGACATATAATGAACCTTTTGATGAAATGTTGCTATGGTTCTTTAAAAAAAAACCAGGCTGTTGCTGTTTGAAGGAATCTGGGACTGAGCACCGACACCTTCCTCTAAAACAAGCACCACCTGTTGCACTGCAGTGTAACTGAATAGTCCATAAGCAGCCTATTATGTGAGAAATACAATCGCTGTCACTGTTTTCAGAGTTTCTTTGACTCCTGGGCAGACGGACACTGTGGGGATCTGCGGTTAGCCTTATGAAAATCAACCATGGTTATTTTGTGCAAAAGGAAACCGTGGTTAGCAAACCACAGTTGATGTGTCTGGCACTATTTTACTGCTACTGTGGTCACCATGTCATTATTCTAGATAACACAACTGAATGTGAGAAAACGTATGAAGAAAATGAGTCACAACCTCTCATCTCAATGTATGCCTCAGCTGAAAATATCACATTGCCTAAGCTGAAAATATCAAATGAATGTTATTCCTTTTCATGAAGGGTGCCAATAATTTTTTAAATTGTTAGAAAAACTCTAAGGAAAGATTTATATGAACATGTACTACAGAATGGTTTTAATGCAGACCATGAGGCGTCATGGACTGACAAGTGTATATGTACGTGTGTGTGTGTGTGTGTGTATGTGTGCGTGTGTGTGGCCTATTAACTGGAGCCTGCACAGCTTCTACTCTTTTAATTATGGCTCTGAAAATCCAAACCATAAGGACAGAGCGATAATTCCCCATAAAACTTGATTTGTTTAGTGCTTTCAAATGGTCTGTGGAAAATAATTAACCCGATTTGTCGGCGTCAGTTAATTGAGGAGTCTATAAATAATATTAATAGGAAAAACCATTTATTAAAAGCTTTAATTTGTAACAAAAGAAGAAAAAACAACTGAAAAGTTGGGTTTGACATATTTTTGAATCAGGAAGCATGCTTTCAGTGTGGAAGGCACATTTAAATATTGAGCCAAGTGTTGCAGCTGAAATGAGTTGAGATATTTTATTTTGTTTTTGCTCGCTCTTTGAGTCTGTGCCAATAAACCAGGCTCTAGAGCAACACGAACTCTTGCCTGGAGGAAAATCTGGAAAACTGGTTCAGTTTGCTTCAACCATGTTATACAAAGAACACATGGAAAAAAAAAATCAAGAGCTGTAGGAAAGAAGTATGTGTGATATGCATCTCATTTTTTCTGTCATTCTCATTCTCACACACACTCAATCTCATGCCATTACAGCTCAACAGTTGCCACGGCAGCCAGATGTGTGAAGACGAGCAACAACAGATGTTACACGAAAAAAACCCCCCAACATTTTCTTCCTTCCTGCCTTCACTGAAATGAGTGTTAAAGCAGTATGTTACAGTATTTTGATCAGTTCACACATACAGTACAATTAAAAAAAAGAAGATCCAGATAGATAAAGAATAAATGTTATGTCACTTCCATTATACTAAAATAGGACACTCCTAAATATTCAGACTATAAATTCAAATAATTTTTTTTCCATTCTTTTACCCTCTCAAAGACACTAATTAACCCTGGGTTGTGTTCCAGTACGTGCCGCTGTTGGATTACCCTTTCCATTTCCCCTACGGATGTTCCTAACTCTGCTATATTGTGATATATAAAGTCATTTCTACTTTGGAAGTCATGTCTATATACAGTGCCCTTCACTAATAATGGAACCCTTGGTAAATAAATATTAGCAAAGAAGGCTGTGAAAAATTGTCTTTATTGATTAAGTTTTTGATCTTTTGTTAAAAAAAAATCACAAAAATACTGTGCTCTCATGGATATCAAACAATTGCAAACAAAACACAGGTTTATAAAAAAAATATATTTGTTAAATATAGGTGTGCAGCAATTTTTGGCACCCTTTTAGTCAATACTTTGTGCTACCTCTCTTTGCCAACCGAGTCTTCTCCGATAATGCCTGACGAGGTTGGAGAATACATGGCAAGGGATCGGAGACCATTCCTTCATACAGAATCTCTCCAGATCCTTCACATTTCTCCAACCTCGACGCACTTTTCTATATGGCTACCTCTCAAAACCACCTCTAGTATTTATTACCAAAAAGCTTTATTTTGGTTAAATCTGACCACAGAAGCCGATCCTCTTTGAAGTTCCAGTAGTGTCTGGCAAACTGAAGATGCTGGAGTTTGTTTTTGGATTAGAGTAGACTTTTTTTCTTGAAACCCTTCCAAACAACATGTGGTGATGTAGGTGAATTTGGATTGTAGTTTTGGAGACTTTCTGACCCCAAGACACAACTAACTTCTACAATTCTCCAGCTGTGAGCCTTGGAGATTTTTTGGCCACTCGAAACATCCTCTTCACAGTGTGTTGAGACGACATAGACACATGTCCAATTACAGGTTATTCATAACATTTCCAGTTGACTGGAACTTCTTAATTATTGCCCTGATGGTGAAAATGGGCATTTTCAATGCTTTTACAATTTTCTTATAGCCACTACCCTTTTGTGAAGCTCAACAACCTTTTAGTGTACATCACAGATATATTCCTTGGTCTTACCCATTGTTATGAATGACTAAGGGTATATAAAATATACTTTTCTCATGTGAATTCATATGGGTGAGAATAATTGTTGCACACCTATATTTAATAAAGATATATAATATATATTTGGATAAATCTGTGCTTTCTTTGCAATTGTTTGATATCCATGAGAGCAGAGTATTTTTGTGGAATTAAAAAAAAAGAAGATAAAAAGGTTCATATTTACATGTATATAGATTTTTAGATATGTTTTTGCCTTCTTTGCTCATATTTACCAAGAATGAAAATATTAGTGGAGGTCACCGTATATTTAATTTTTATACTTTTACAGTAGCCTTTGCAATTCACAGCTTGCTTTACCTGACATTCATTAAGTACTGTAAGTGTACAGTTAAAGGAAAATAATCAACCATGAGGGGCCGTAATGCAGTCTGACCCAAAGTTACCACCCTGAAGTTGATTCTTTTCCTATAAGAATACATCCAACAGTGTTTAATTCCTCTTATACCACAGCAAATTGCCAACAATTTTTATCTATTAAAGAACAACGATAGTTATATATCTTGAGGAACATCCACAAAATTAACGCTTAGAAGCCTCCTTCAGAATTTCAATTTCCACTTGTTTTGGGCTGCCCATGTTCAGCATTGAATTTATTTGTGATGTCACACTTTACAGTAGTGGTTAATGGCTCATATTAAAAGTAGAGACTCAGGGATTTGCAGTTTTTCACAAGTATTTAATTTGACCTAGCCTACTAGGTTTAAATGTTATAATTTTAATGTCACAGTTGTATATGTTGTTTTACTATCATAAAAGTTTTAGTTGTACTGTCCGTTTTATCTCTGTACAAATGTTATTGTGGAGAGGTGTGAACAGTCACAGTACTCTAGACACAGAAACCCAACAGTGTCCTGACTAATCCTATAACAGACTTGTAAAGTAATTAACTTGTTTATACTGATTGAAAATGTCCGATAAATCAATTTCCATTCTGCCAGTGGAATGGAACACCAGTGTACTGCGAGAAAGGGTTAAATGTGAATTTGCTGTTACCATAGAGACAGTATCTTATTAGAATGAGTGCATTAACATAAACCTCTGAACAACTGTCTTCAAATCTCTTTTCTTCTTCTTCAGAATGAATTGGAGTTGTTAGTTTTCTATAACAGTAGTTCTAGCTGTAATGCTAATCCCAGGTTCATTAGTGCTTTTGCATTAGGAGCGATGGTCCGTCACAAAATGACTAATTTTGTGTTAATAAATTTTGACTGAGCCATAGTAACAAGTGCAGGGTTACACATTTGTAGTACCATGGTGAATGGTGATGATGCACACCAACTGTTGTGCAGTCTCAGTGAAATTCAATATGTGAAAAAAAGTAGAACCACCTGTTTCTGATTAACATTATGCATCTAGAAAAAAGGGTAATATCTAAGATATTGGCTTATTGACGGTCAACTATGGGTAATACCCAAATACAGATTAAGAACTCAGAGACCCATGTCCATCTATGACAAAGATTGTTATATGTATAAAATTATAAAAAAAATTACCAGATTTTTCAACACTGTGAGAATAAGAACATCCATCCATCCATCTTCAACCGCTTACTCCTTCTCAGGGTCACGGGGAACCTGGAGCCTATACCAGGAAGCATCGGGCACATGGCGAGGTACACCCTGGACAGGGTGCCAGTGAGAATAAGAACATACAGAATAAATTACATCAGCCTATGAATTCTACTCGTTATTTTGGTTATGACTAAACAATCTTCAGTATGAGCTGATGAAGCTGTTTTGATGAACAGTGAAATGTTTTGACTATCCAACCCTTGTATGTATATTTTATATATTAAGTATGTATTTTTTTATATATTAAGTATGTATTTTTTTATATATTAAGTATACACCAGTTATGCTCATTGGTAATGTTGTGGTTATCGAGACCAACCTTGAGACCACAAATCAATGGTCTCGGTCTTGTCATAAACTCGAGTGAAACTTTACTCCGTCTTGTCTCTGTCTGCAAAGACTCTAAATATTTTTTTAACACCACTTGAGACTGTAAAATAACTTCCATGAGCCTATCTCAGGGAACACGGGGCACAAGGCATGGGACACCCTGGACGGAGTGCCAACCCATCGCAGGGCACAATCACACGCACACATTCACACACTAAGGACAGTTTATGTCAAACATGTCTTTGGACTGGTGGAGGAAACCGGAGTACCTGGAAGAAACCATGAACATGTGAACAAACTATACGCACACAGGATGGAGGAATCAAACCCTCAACCCCGGAGGTGCGAGGTGAACATGCTAACCACCAAGCCAACGTGCCCCAAGCAATTGAAATGTGCTTGAAAAAATGTATCTTTTCTATAATTATTTGTCATTTCATTTACCTCACCCACCCTCACCCGATGTGTGTATAGGATTACACTGTAGTGCTAGAAGAATGGGCTATGATTAAAATGTCTTCTGTATGTCCTGTGTACTTAGTAGTACAAAATGATAATAACAAAGAAGACTGGCTGTTTTAGTTCATTCAAGAAAGATTTCATGTCAGGTTAGGAAGATACTACAACAAGCATATAACCATTCTCAGTCTTGACATGGACATGGCCAAATGTTGTGTTGGTCTTGCACCTTGGTCTTGACTTGGACTCCTTTGACTATGGTCTTGGTCTTGGTTTAAAAATCCTAAATTTTTCACTTGAACACTTTCATTTAAAACTTAGATGAGGCCCGCTTGTCAGTAACAGTGTATCTGTCAACTCATTGGCAATACTGGTTGTATTAACGTGTAGTTAACAATTATAGTGTTGTAATTTAGTGCCAAACAGCTAGCTTAATCTGAGTGTAAAATTTCTCACTGCAACCCTGCAACTACACTGCAACCCTAATTTACCAGTCATGGCTAATTAACTAGTCTAGCTCTGCTCTCTAGGTTATATTTATAATTAGTAGTGATGTAGATTTGTGTAAGTCTGGTGATGAGGGAGTAGTTTGCATTCACTGTAGCTTTGACTGCAGAAAATCATGAGAATTGGAGCTGCCTGTGTGACTGGACTGCAGTGAAAGTGCAACGTCATGTCAGTTGTTGGTGGACATTCCCAAAATACACACCTTATTGTTTTTACTTCAATAAAGTGTGAAAATGCCCTAAACAGATAAAAGTTTAGATTAAAGTGGGAAGTCAGGAAATAGAGTTCTTAGTTGTCACGATCACAGTATTAGGCCCTGGTTTAACTGATTAGAATCAAGGACAAAGAGAACGCAATAAAGTGTTATCAGATTTGTAATAAAAAGCATTTCACTCTGTGACAAATCTTCACAGTCGTTCCTAATGTGCTTTCTATCTGACATGATAAATAAACATCGTTATGCTCTGTAATGCACTTTTACCTCACACAGTGTGACCAGATACTTATCTTTTTATATTGATGAGCCTCTATGAGTGTGTGTGTGTGTGTGTGTGTGTGTTAGTGTAAGCAGGAGATAATGGCTAACATGGACACACAGGATAAATTGTACCACTTTGTGTGTCTAAATCATTTCAGCTGATGAATGCAGTAGTGTGTTGTTTGGCGCATTTTGTTGGTATCTGAACCTGTCTTTAGTTTGTTTGTCTGTGAGTGTGTGTCTTCTCTCTTTGTTTACGTGTGTGTGTGTGTGTCTGAAGAGAGAAGGTAGTACAGAGTCTGTCTAAAGAGTGACCGAGTGTCTTGAGTTCATCAGTCACACACACACACACACACACACACACACACACACACACACACACACACACACACACACACACACACACACACACACACACACACACACACTATTTGCAGCATCTAAATTATTACTTTTGTAGGAGACACCTCAAGGGCAGCTTGAACAATGTACCATAGTTCATGCGCGCACACACACACACACACACACACACACACACACACACACACACTAGAAATATCAGCTGAAAGTATTACATAGGTCCAAAAAAACATCTAATTTTCAGATTTCATTTTCCAGGCTTCTCAAATCTATAATCCAAAATCAGCCAAGAAATGCTTTGTTTCTAATGGTGGAGTCCAAATCTTCATACAGTCGCTTAAAATTAATTACATTAAAAACCATTAAAAAAATCAGAAGTAAATTTTGTTCAACACACATCTGGCTATGTTTGTTTTCATCATGAGAGGAGAGAGAGAGAGAGAGAGAGAGAGAGAGTTTATCCTCTACACACCCTGATTATTTGAATAAGATGTTCAGATACCTACCTGTTAGATTTTGTTGTTGTTGATGATTTGTTTATTATGTTTGTCATATTTGTGCATAAATTCAGAGATATGTGTATTCCATTTAAATGTATTACTTCTACTTCAATCTACTTGCATTATTTACTTTGGCGACATTGTGATAACATTCATGGAGATAGAGAGAGAGAGAGAGAGAGAGAGAGAGAGAGAGAGAGAGAGAAACGGGTGGAGTGAAGAGTTGCTGAGCTGTTGATCTGTGCATGATTGTTATTTGACAGTTTTTGGACATCTGTCAAAAGCTGAAACAAAAGCAAGATTAAGCAAGAAACTGAAATTCTTCAGGAACTTACTGGGAAATGATTGCGAAAGCTGATTTTCTAGCAGATATGATGGAGAAAATACCACAATATGTAAAACAATATAATCATGAGAATGTTGTTTACAGGAGTGTTTGTTGGAACAATCACTAATGTCATGCACAGTCCTGAGCAAATTAGCGTATCAACATGGAGAAAAGAAAAAAACTTCTGCTAATTTGGAACTTGCTCATTATAAGTAGTGATGCGTTACCAGTTTGACATTGATTATGTTCCTATAACAGTATGTTCTGTGGAAGAACTGCATACAAGTTCAAAATAAAGTTCAAGTACTTAGTGAATAATGACTGGGTCCGGTTTACCTTTCTGAAGTTTACATATGATGTTAATTACAAAGAACGCTCTTATGAACTATTTAGCGTTATGAATGTTTCAATAAACCCATCCCTGAAGTGTTTTAATCCACTTATACCACAGAAATGAGAACAAATATGACAAATATGAATAAATATTTTTTTGATTTTTTTGTCTATTTATAGTTACATTTGATATGGTATCATTACATTTATAGCTATAAACAGTGATTTCCTCACCAGCCTCCCTTTTTAATATTACACTAATTGGACAAAAATAAAATAGCTTACTGTAGCTTGTATGTCCTTAATAATGTTACAAAAGTGCTGAAACGGGAGACTCCTTCAACAATTATACACGATCGGTTTATGTGGAGCATTTGCTGTACATGTCTATGGAAGCTGTTACAACAGAAACCCTAAAATATTTGAATAAGCACATTACCATAAACCTGTGATTTGTCTTGCAGCTGGAACTATTGTCCAAGCTGCTGTTATAGAAAATTAATCTTTTTCCAAGAAAATATACACTCACCTTTTATTGTTTTCCCCGCTCTGACATAGAACGGGTCATTACTTACGGGATTAATTGCATCAGGTGTCTTAAATTAGAGAAATTGACTAGATATGAAGCACCGGGCTTCTCCAGAACAAGGGCTAGGGTTAGAATCTTGCTAAAAGCATCCAAATCTTATTTAGAGACTTCTGTGAGACTTTGTTTAGCTCCACCTGCTGGTATATACTATATCCTTCTCCTACGCTGGAGAAAATAGGTTGAATACTCAGATTGGTTGATTCTACATGTACCTATATTGTACATGTGACTGACTTTTGAATTTTGGATGACCTCCTCTAGGCAGAGTCATGGGCTGTGTCCAAAATGATGTAGTACCCTACTACACATTAGGGCAAAAAGCAGTACGCCAGAGGGGTAGTATGTCCGAATTCTCAGTAGGCAAGAAACAGTAGGCAAGAAATACGTGGATGGTGTACTGCTTCTGGTGAAATTTTGCAGTATGCAACTAATGGACACTACAAGAGTAAAAAAAAAATCCCATAATGCGATGGGACTGGTGCGGACAAGCTCAGAAATAAAATCACAGATGACAGCGTGTCGGACTTTTTAAGTATTAAACCTGGGTTAAACAGGACTTGTTTAACAATACCTTAATCAGGTGTTAATTTGTTGAAGGTTTAACCAAGAAAACAACTGTCACAGCGTTTGAAACCTTTTTGTGATCTCCATCAGGCCTTAACCGGCCAAGCTAATGACAACGAATTTACCTCAGCCTGTTAATCCTGCCCACATTACATTACTAATTCAGTTCACTTTCCTTATGTGCATTTTGCGGTTGCTTTAATCTGGTGGTCTCTTTAAGATTTTTGTGTTTATGATGACCTCGAGGGTCACATGACAGTGCTAACATGGCGGATATAGTATGTCCAGGTTTGTATTCATACTACACACACATACTGATAGAAATGTTCTGTTTCAATGGCTGTGCAGTAGCTACTGCATCAAATGCATTACATACTGTCACAGAGTACCACTACAAATTATGGAAAGGTTCAAGGGAGGGTGAATACTTATTCAAGGCACTGTACATGTTTTACCTGTCTATCTCTTTTCACTAATTCTCTTCTCAAAGTATAACGAATGATAAAATTCCTCACGCTTCACACCGAGCAGACCACAGACTGTGCACCACATGTACAAATACCTCCTGTATGGTTTACTTGGAGCTCTAATGGTGTAGAGAGTTAATATAGTTTCATAAAACTTTCTCTTACAAACTCTAGTTAGCAAAGAAACACTGTTTCGTCTTGTCTTCTTGCTGTTGATTCAGCTCATTGGCTAATGGGCAAACCCTTGTGGAGCTGACAGAGCAAGAAAGAATGCTAGAGCAGGAAAAATACAAAACCTTTATAAACTTTGTAAACTGTTCTTTGAGACAGTACTGAAAATGTTAGTGAATGGTACAAAATGCATTTGAGCTCTAAGGTACAGATGAGGTTTGGACCTGGCCATAGCAATGAAAGGTGGTGTTTGTATGTGTGTGTGTGTGTGTGTGTGTGTGTGTGTGTGGGTATGGCACGAGACCGATCTTCGAGGTGGCAGCTCGTGATAGGAACAGTGACATGCTCCATCCATTCTCCTTGAGCAAGAGCTCCCCTTATGAGGGTTACAATTTTTGGGATATACCTGCCCCAGCATTTGAATTCTGTTTTGGCTGGATGATCGTGGTACACATAAAGCAGGATGAGGTACATAGGAAATCCTGGTCAACCATCACACCCGGTGCCACCTTCAGCCATCTGGACTTGGTCTTGGCACTGGATCATGGTGTTCACCGGGAAGAGAGAGAGAGACAGATACTGCACAAGTCTTCCTCGCTTTAATCCAATATGAAGTGACCTCCTGATTCTCACTTTCAGACTTCTAAGGTCATTAGTTTGGAATCGACATCAAGTGTAATCAATTGGAATCAAGTGAAGCTGTGCATGTACAAGGCCGTTGTCCTGTCCCTCCATGCTCTATGGCTCAGATTCTTGGATCATCTATCAACAGATTGCTAGAAAACTTAATCACTTTCATCGCAAGTGCTTTGACGTATCCATAACATCAAATGTCAGGACAGAATTCCAGACAGAAGTCCTGAAGTCCTGGAGTAGATGAAATTACTTGCAATGCTGAAACAAATTCAGTTGCGTTGGGCCGGTCACGTCAGCAGGATTTTGGATGCATGTCTCACCATATAACGCTTCCTATACTGTGAATTTGTAGCCGGATCATGATCTTGCTGTGGACAGAAGAAACGCTTCAAGGATACTCTGAAGTCAAGAATGAAGGACCTCAATATTGACTATAACAAATGGGAAATTATTGCACAAGACCACAATGCCTGGCATAAAGAAGTGAAACAAGGAACCACAGCCTTCAAGGAAAAAAAGATCGACGAGGCAAGAAATAAGCGCCAAACCAGAAAATAAGCCGGAAATGAAAGATCCATTCACCAACACAGGGAACAACTTGTCTGCCCACACTGCAGTCACAGATTTAGTTCCTACATAGGAGTTCTTGGACATCTGCGCATCCATAGAGACGTTGCTTCATTTCAAACTTGAAATATCCCCCTCATAATGACGACAATGATGGACAAACTTGGTCTTCTTCGAAATTGATGGATGAACTTCCATGTGTGTGTAACAAGGTAGCATTAAGTTCAGGCAAATGTCCATTATCCGAGCAAGTAAAGTGCTTTGGATACTGTAGGCGATCAAATCTTTTGATATTTTTAATTAGTAGCTGTTTAAAGCATTGCAAGTGTAGATGAGTTTTTCCTACATATATCTTCTTACCTTATTGCTGCCATAGCAACAAGGAGCAAAGCTAACAGAGATGCCATTAATGTTGCATCCTTTGCTGAAGTCACACACCACAGGAAGTGAAAAATTGTTAATTCTTTTTGTGAATGAAAGTGCTTGGTGAAATGAAATCCATCCATCCCTGCATCCATATCTGCATCCATCCAGCCATTCAACCAATCGTTTTTATATTTGTTTATCCATCCACCCATTCGTGCTTCCATCCAATTCAACTATTCATTCATTCATCCATCCTCATATTTGTTTATCCATCCCCTATTCAACCATCCATTCAAATGATACATATTTATTTATACATCCATCCATCAATTCATCCATTCATTTGTTTTTTATCCACCCCATCCATCCATTTATCCATCCATCTTTTCATCCATTCACCCACTCCATTCACCAATCCATCTATCCATCAACCCACTCCATCAATACATCCATCCACCCACTTTATCCTCCCATCTATCCATCCATCCTGTACAGTTCAAAATTTAACATGTGGTTGCACACCTGGACAGTTTCGTGTGCTGATTGGTTAGCGAGAGGTCAGTGTTTCCCATGTGAGGCAGTGAATGAGTTCAAAATCAGGTCAGTGTGCAGATAAGCCTCTCCAGACTAATGTCATTAGCAATCGCAGTGGTGGTAGCTTATTATTCCGAGAACTTGGCTTTGAACCTGGAAGTCATGAGTTTGATACTGGATGATAACACGCAAAGCTCAGAAGCTCTAGCTGCTCCAGGGTGATTTATCCCTGCTTTTGGGGAAAGAGAGAGATAATAATTAAAGTCACATACCAGCATTGTCTGTCTCCTCCATCAAGTTCTCAAGCATCAGATCTCACACGAAGTGATGTTTGTCACATAGCATTATCATTTGTCATGAACACAAATGAACCTTCCAGTCTATAGCAGCTGCTGTTATAGAAAAGTCATCAACAACATCTGAGCAATCAGAATCAAGAGTTCAAAAGTGCTGTGGTATAACAGCTTTAACACACTATGATTGTCGAACACAAATTTTTAAAACAGTATTTTGTATTAAATTAGCCATTCCTCTGGCAACAGACCCAGTTGAGAGCAGGGAAACCGGGATGAGAGGAAATGGGGTGATGAAGCAATGAGATGGAGGAGAGAATAGAAAGGATGAGGGGAACTGATGAGTGGGGTTAAGAAGCTTCTAGATGCTTAACCCATCCATTTCTTCCTTCGTCTTCCATCCTGTGCCATCTGGCAGTGTGCAGGGTTAAAGCTTAGGATTTAGAGGCTGGAGAAAAGAGAATTAAGAAATCGATCATGTAAACAGGAAGCCTCATGAATAAAAGTGCTATTCAGTGAATCTAGTATTAAGTGCAAAAGTTAGAATCCCTCATATATGCATTCATGAAGCTAAATTATATGGCAACGTCAGTCAAATGACAGGAACAGGGGGTGATGCAAACTGACATAATTTGGATTTTAGCACTATTAATATCACAAAATATACCATTATGATGAATAAATGAATGTTATCAAAACTACATCCATCCATCCATCCATCCATCCATTTTCAGTACCACTTATCTTACACAGGGTCACAGGAAGCCTGGAGCCTATCCCAGGGAACTTCTGGCATGAGGTTGGGGACACCCTGGATGGGTGCACACACATTCACACTACAGACAATTTAGAAATGCCAATCAGCCTACAACACATGTCTTTGGAATGGGGGAAGAGACAGGAGTCCCCTTAGGAAACCCCCGAAGCACAGGGAAAATATGCCAACTCTGTGTACACAAGGCGGAGGTGGGAATCGAACCCCCAACCCTAGATGTGTGAGGCAAATATGCTTAACCACCATGCCCCCTATGAAACTAAATTGTTTGTAAAAAAAAAGTAATTTAATTTTCTTTTAATTTTATCCTAAGGGTGTGCAAATATTTGCACTAAACTGTCTTTTAAAATCTTGATAAACAAATCATATTACTTGTTTATTAACATTTAATGTTCAGGAATCGGCTCTCAGGTGTGGGTTTGATATTTTGAAAAAAAAAAGAGAAGATTTATGACATTTTTAAACAGCGCAAACTTACATTCCGTGCACGAAATGGCTACATTTGTTCTCAGGTGCTTTCGCGATTTTCTGCTGATTATTTCCACACCACTGATTATCTGATTGATTGGTTGATCACTGAGGTATTTGGGGGATAAATTAGTAAACATCTTAATGAGAATCTCTTAATATATTAAATTACCACTAAATGACTGACACAATGAACATAAAATTGTAATTAAAACAATCAGACTGCTCATTAAGATGGTAGCTTAATGACATCGAACAGGTTTGTTAATTGGGTAAACTTGCATAAATTAGTGAAACAGCTGATTTATTCGCTCGCTTGTTGCCCAAGGGAGAAAGCATTGCGAGCTTCATTTAACGGCCTAATGATGATACTGAACGGTGTTTGTGTTGATGGAAACACCTTCATCAGTAGATTTCCAAGCTATCTCTAAATATTGGACAACATGATTCTTCTCTAATGGTCCTTCAGTAATGTGCCAAAACTTTCAGAACTGTTTTTTTTAAATAGTGTGAAGGACAAAAAGATATATTAGCATTAGTGTGGAAAAAAATGTCCTTTATACTGTATTTTGTATGATATAAACAGGCTAGCATTTCTAAGCACTCCCTCTCTTTTGAGGAAAAGTACATAAAAATTTGCAAGTATACAGAAACATCCACTAAAATACAAACATAAATAATTTTACAGAGAAACTGGAAAGCGCAAACTCCTCAGACTGTTATAGAGCCCTAACAATGGAGACTCCAAAATTCATCAACACCTTCAGACCAATCAGAATCGAGAATTCAACAGCACTGTGGTATAATTCACTTTAGTAGCTAGTTAAGTTTGCTAATGTCATTATGTCATGATTTGGCAATTTTATTCCACTTCCTGTACACAGCTCTCTTCAAGTCATTCCACTGGTTTTCGGTGGGATTTAGATCTGGGCTCTGATTGGGCCATTCCTTAACCCTGATTATGTTCTTCATTGTTGTGCTAGAATGTGAAATTTATCTTCAGCTGTTTAACAGAGACCGGCAGGTTTTGTACCAAAATAGACTGGTATTTGGAGCTATCCATAATTTGCACCATAGAAGCAGCCCCATGTTTGATGCTTCCACCATCACTGCTTCTGGTTATGGTGTTCTTTGAGTGATAAACTGTCTTGTTTTTGCACCAAACATACAGTATCTTTTAGATTTATGGCCAAAATTTCTACCATGTCAGTAAGACATTTTGCCACACGGTTTAAGGTCAATTAGGCATGCTTGGATGTTTATTTATTTATAGAAGGGTGTCCTTCTTATGGGCTAAAAGGCTAAAGGGCTCTAAAGAACTCCCGTAATGTTGCTATAGGTCTCTTGGGATCCTCCCAGAGAAGTTTCCACATTGTCCTTTCATCTATTTTTGAGGGATGTTCTGTTCTTGGTGATGTCACTGTGGTGCCCCATTTTCTCCACTTATTGATGATGGCCTTCATGGTGTTCCATGGTACAGCTCATGTTTTGGAAATTTGACAATGAGATCCCATAGATGTTTTGTATGCTCTATGTGGACCATCGCTTCAAACGTTGGATGAAACCAAAAAGATGTAAAGAAACATTATAAAAGGATGTGCATAATAACTTTCCAATTTAAAATGTATCTCTTTGTTTTTCCACTTACTTTAAAAATGGAAATTCACATTAAAAATTGAAAAATATCTGACATGATTTCTCCATCTGACGATTAATAGTACTATCTCATCTTATCCTATCTTATCTTATCTTATCTTATCTTATCTTATGATTTATCTTATCATGCAACAGACTTTTAATATCCAGTGTAAGTGAGATGTGTGTGTGTGTGTGTGCGCCCTGAAGCTAATGTCTTGTTATTGGACATAGAAATAGCTGTGGCATTGGCAGGGTGAGTGCGGGGTGTGTTGGGGGTGCAGTCAGCGTTCAGAGGGGTATTTTTGGGGGGCTTTCACCCTATCTGACCCCACCACCTCGTCCTCGGAGCCAAAAGTCACTCAGGCGCCACATCACATGAGACATTCAGCGGCCAAGTGCCAGCTTAGATCACTGTGGATCTGCTGCTAATGCGTGTTAGAGTAAGCTCTCCTCTCATCGCCTCCTGAAATCTCTCCTCTCCTCTCTGTCCTCTTTACAGATCTCTCGTGTCCTCGCTTGTCCTCAGCCCGTCTATTCTTTCCTCTTTCTATGTGCTGCTCTTCTTTTTCTCTTCTCCTGGCTCCTGTCCTGCTGTGATGGACAGAGCATTCTCTCGCAGGGAATCGCAACCATCTAGAACAGGACCGGGGCAGAATAGATCACAATCTGATGGGACATTAGTGTCCATGTGTGAATGTGTATTTTTATGGATGATTCTCACCTTTCTGACTCCTTTGGGATTTGAGACCTGTCTCACTCTCACGCTCTCTCTCTTTCTGGCTGTAATGAAGTAGACAGCTCATAAGTCACTACAGAGATGCTGCCTGCTCCCACGTGGGCCCCCGACATGCAGACCCGTGTCCTCAGATACCCCTTCTGCTCACAGGGATGAACAGCTCAGATACCGAAATTGAGCTGATATTTTACTGTCCAAAATATCAGCCAAGCACATCCTTCTGAAAGGGGCACAAATAACATTTAGGATAACCAAAGACATAACTAAGAAATGTTTAAATATGGTAATATGAATACTAAAACGACTTTATAATATATACATATTGATGTCATCTTGATTCTGATTAGTCAGAAGTTCAGTTTCAGTTCATTTTCTGCAACAGCAGTTCTGATGGTAATTCCGGCTGTACTTCAAATCACATTTGAAAATTTTTCATATGTTTCATCCATCCATCATCTATACCACTTAATCATTTTCAGGGTCACAAGGAAACCTGGAGTCTATCCCAAGGAGCATCGGGCACAAGGCGGGGTACACCCTGGACAGGGTGCCAATATTTTACTGTTATCATTCCTATATTAACATTTTAGCTAGCTAGTAATAGGAAAAAATATAATTTATAGATGTTTTATTATAAGTGAAAATGTGCCTCATGGACACTCCACAACATTATATGTATCTATAAATGGATAAAAGTTACATTTTAAAGTTTATTCTTTATATAAAAATTGTTGGCAAATTACAGTGGTATGAAAGAAATAAAGCACTTTGGGACATGCTGTTAGGAAAATTGTTGATTATTTTCCTAGAACAGCACGCCCTTTCATGTTTTATTCCTTACTTAATCATGAAGTACAGTTATGCGGCCATAAGTTTACATACGCCTTGCCGAATCTGCAAAATGTTATTTGCAAAATGTAAAATGTAACACAAAAGAATTTCAATTGTTATTATTTTGTTTACATTTTATCCACTTAGTACTGCCCTTCAAAAGTTACATAAGATGTAAATACATGTTTCCCAAAAGACAAAATAATAACAATTTACACCAATCAACCTGTTCAAAAGTTTACACCCCCCGGCTCTTATTGTATCGTGTTGCCTTCTTGAGCATCAGTGAATGTTTGCACCTTTTGTAATAGTTGTGTACGACTCCCTCAGTTTAACTGGGAGTTTACCTGCTCATGACAAAAAAGGAACTCATGAACAACAATCACAAAACATAAACACGGTTGTTGATCATCAAGGTAATTATTGTGTCTTGTGGAAATAGGATAGCAATGTGAAATAGCATATTCAAGGCAATGCTAAATAATAATAATACAAAAAAAAGAAATGCATTTCCTATAATTTTTAATTATTATCATTTTGCAGATTCTGCATTGTAAACTTATGACCCCAACAGTATACAAAACTCCTACAGCAATGCTACTGTATTTGTTTAATACATAAATTATAAGCTATATTACAGATCGAATACACACACACGCACACATGTATTTGGACCATACATCACATGATATTTTGCAGAATATGAAATTATATTTCTGCTGCAGAACAGTGTACCAGTCTATGTGTGTATTATTGATATCATGGTAACCCAAGAAACTGAAGAAAGCTGTGTTATCATTCACCCACTGCTTAAAATTCACCTACAGTAAAAACAGAGCGATAACTGAGACGACATGACCTCATGGGATGTGCACTGTTTGTGCTGAAGACGTTTTAGAGCCTCGGCATCATCAGCCATTCCTGCAAAGTGCCATTTCTATTAATACCAATAGCTTTCTTTTGGAGACGTTCCAATGATGTGCCTCAGAGAGGCGGGGGGACTTGGGGGTATATAGGGGGATGGGGAGGACGATAAGAGTGTTTGTTGCTGGAGTGTATTGGGTGAATCAGGTGGTGTGGGGTGGATGGGGGTCTATAAATTAGCCAGCTGAGAGAAATAGGATTGGCCTGAGATGATGTAATCCACCTGATGAATTATTGCATCGCCATGTCCCTCCTTCTTGCATGAGCTCATTGCCCTTCATCTGCAGCCTCATATACCAGGATTCATTTCAGCCCGTTAGGTGCAAAAGTTGGCTTCGGGTTTCTGAAAGATATGTCTGGCATGTTTACAGTCAGAGAGTCTGTTGCTTTTTCTATTTTTACATTTACACAAATGTACATTTGATACTTTGAGCATGCCTATGCGTTGGCTAAAGTCTGTTTTAGTGTGATTTAAGCAGTCTTTTAACATTATTGTTAAATCCCTGTTTGAGATCTCAATAAATGGCCGTATTCTATAACAGATGAGCTATAGACCGTTAGGAAAACGACTATGTTCTGTTTAGATCATCCATCAGCCCACAGTTGAAAATGGGGTCGTGAAAACAGAAAGATTTTTCAAAGTGATCATGAGGTAATACATATATTTATTTATGTCCATTAACGTGTTTCGTTTATATTTTGGCTTCACCACTACTGTGTTTGTAGCTGTATCATGAATTTTGCCTATACCATCATCCTATTGGTGGTTTTTAGATGAGTGTCATAGAAATGCTCACACTCAAAAACTTTAAAAAAACAAACAAACAAACAAAAAAAACTTCACACTCCTGGAACTTTGTCATCTGCAATCTTTTCTCGCAATGGCACTAAATGAGCCATGTCACATTACACATTCTAAAACAACTGATTTCAACCCTTGTTATGCTAGTTCCTACTGTGACTAGTATTATATTAGCCTAACAAGACACACTTTTTTTCAAATACTGAAATATATCAGGCCTCTACCTCCATGTTATTATTATTATTATTATTATTATTATTATTATTATTATTATTATTATTATTATTATTACTTTTAGACAAATATCCAAAGTGGTATCCGATTGAGGTAAAGAAACAGATCAACTTATTGCTATTGTTATTGCTACCAGTTTAGCATTGCATAGCTTTTTGGCAAGATGTTTAGTATCTCCAATATCAAAAATGGTTCTTTATGTGCTTTCATAAAACTGGACAAAGGATGAAACACTGCTGAAACTATACATTATAATATCGTGACTCATTTTCCCCTCCTCAGAACATATATCATATTTTGGTGTTACTTTACACCAGTATCAGACTAAATTAAGGGCGTGGCCTAATGTTTGAAGGTGTACACATAGCAGAAGTGATTCAGGTGATAATGCAGTTTCAACATCGAATTGTTTGCTATTTTATCAAGCTGTTAATGTCAAAATGGTGTTACTGAGTCAAAGATGCATTTGATCATTTAAGCTTGAATAATTTTTCCAGAGCTCTTTGGTGTCTAATCTCAGTTGTGGGCAAAATCTCAGATCTGAATATGAAATAGAAATGTGGTGCTTCTTCCAGCTTTACATCAGCTAGAAGGAGCATGGTTAGCTCATGTTCATCTCTCTGAGACACGTTCATCTCTCTCTCTCTCTCTCTCTCTCTCTCTCTCTCTCTCTCTCTCTCTCTCTCTCTCTCTCTCACACACACACACACACCGCTCCAAATGCCTTACTTTGTGTGTGAATCATATCTGAAGTGTTTCTGCCCTCTAGTGGCCAAAATTGTTATGAATAGATTCTCTCTCTCTCTCTCTCTCTCTCTCTCTCTCTCTCTCTCTCTCTCTCTCTCTCTCTCTCTACGTGAAAAGGTTGCTTTGTTGGCATGGCAAATATTAACATTTGTATTGCTAAAAATTGGGTAGAGACAAATTAGAAAATAAATACAGAAAGAAAGAAATAGAAATGTACAAATGTACAAATGTACATACATTCAACAATACAGTGAAACAGAAACACTAGTAACAAGGCTCATAGAACACTGAGAGGAAAACAAATAAAAATAAAAATAAAAGAGAGGGAAGAAAGAACAATTCCCATATAGACACACACACACACACACACACACACACACACACACACACACACACAAAAGGTATGAGTGCATGTGTGCATGTGTGTATGTATGTGAGTGTGTGTGTGTGTGTGTGTGTGTGTGTGTGTGTGTGTGTGTGTGTGTGTGTGTGTGTGTGTGTGTGTGTGTGTGTGTGTGTGTGTGTGTATATGTGTGTGTATGTGAGTGTGTGTGTGTGTGTGTGTGTGTGTGTGTGTGTGTGTGTGTGTGCTTGTGACATGGTCACACATTGTTCCTTCCTCACCTGGTGGCAGGTGTGTGTGTGTGTGTGTGTCCTGTGTTGCTAGTGTGCAGCTCTCTCTGTGCTCCACCAGTAGGTGAGGTAGTTTGTCGGGGGCTGACTGGCAGCTGAATCTGGGGATGATTTTGTTCATTTTGATGAAGAATTCAGTTCGATTGTTCAGATAATCTGCCACGCTGTATTGGCTGTTGAGGGCCAGAGAACACTGCATTTTTCTCTGGAGTTTAGTTTGAGTTTCCCAATAGGCCAAATAGTTTACTTTCAGTGTTTGTGTAATTTGGTTAATTCTAATTGGGTTTGCAAAATGATTCTGTTCCTGAGTCTTAGTGTGGGTCGGTGGTGTGTTAGTGTGTGGTAGTGGGGTTGTAGTGCCTCAGGGGCAGTTGGATGAGGGAACTGGTGTCTCAACTCTTGGTACTGCAGAGCTTTATAATGGTCGCTTTCTTTGAGCTGTCTCTCTCTCGCGCTCTCTCTCCTCACTCTGTAATAATTACAGCACTTCCGCCACCTAGCGGCCATTTAACAAAAATAATACAAATCAAGAATGTAAGAATGAACGTAAACGAGATTGAAAACAAAAATAGCTAGTGAAATATGCGAATACAATCAAAACACAGTTTTTTGTATTGAAGATTAAATGATATAAATTGATATACACCAATATTATGTGAAGACAGACAAATGGATCAAATAAATAAATAAATAAAAACACAGAGTAATGAAATAAAATGGCATACAGTACATTGTTGAATAAATGTGTTTTTAGAAGATTTCACGGACAATTATTTGACAAAATTGGTATGATACCAAAGAGACATTTGGGCTGTTTCACTGATTAAAGTAAAAAGCTTAATATCAGACCGCAAACTAACCTCTATTTCATTATCTGCATTATCTACATTATACATTATTTAATTATCTACATCATTTCTTAATCTTTAAAAGGTCTTGTGCATGTACAAGCAGAAAACTCCAGAACTCTGGGACATAGCATGTAAATATAGTAAAAGCAATGTAGTGAATAAATCAGGATTAAGCATTTGTCACGGTTTCCGCTTTGGTCAGCGTGCTTGGAGAGCCAGAGGAGCGCCCGCTCTTCGAATGTTGACAACCGTGACATTGTTTACTGTGGACACGTGCGTTTGTTTTGTCTCTGTTCTGTCTCCTCCCTGTTGTGTTATTGGTTGATGTTCGGGGGTGTGTCTTTATTGTTCTCAGCTGCCAGCGCTTAGCACCGATTATGTTTGGGATATATACTGCTCGCTTCCCTGTACACCTCGTGGAGTATTGTATAGAGTTCTATAGATTATTTAGGTTAACGTTAGATTAGTTCACTTTGTCCACGCTGGTGTTTTCCGCTCCCAGTTCCCAGTCTTAGTTTCTTGTTTCATGTTCCATGTAACACGTGTATGACCTTGTTTCTCGTTTCCTCGTTGTGATTTCCGCTTTGCCCAGTTTTTGCTAGTTTTGCAGCTGGTTCGTACAGGGTCCTGAGCTCCAGCCAGGACCTCAGAGCTCCAGCTTGAGACCCACGAGGAGGTCTCACTGGCAAAGCTCCTGCTAGAGGCCAACATGGCGACCTCACAACCAGAGCTCGAACCTGAGACCCATGAGGTGGTCTCACCCGCCGAGATTCAGCCAGAGGTCAACGTGGCGACCTCAGAGGTCCAGCTTGAGACCCACGAGCAGGTCTCAGCTCCTGAACTCCAGCCAGAGGTCAACGTGGTGATCTCAGCCCCAGAGTTTCAGCCGGAGACCCATGAGGGGGTCTTAGTGCCAGAACTCCAATAGAAGTTAACGTTCCTGCTAGAGGTCAACGAGGTAAGCCCCCAACTCATGTTCCTGTCCGAGGTCGAAGAGACGACCAACCCAAGCTATGCTCATGCCAAGTTTCTGTCCCAGGTTGAAGAGACGGCTGACACAAGCTCTGCTCATGCCAAGTTCATGACACAGGTCGAAGAGACGACCAAGCCAAGCTCTGCTCCTGCCAAGTTCCTGTCCCAGGCTGATGCCGAAGTCATTAACAAATAAGTTCTGCTCATGTCCGAGTCGGCTGACATAGACGACCAAGTTCTAATCGAGCTCGAGTCCACTGAGAACATCACTCTGCTCACCTGTCACACGGAGGACGTCGTCTGCGTCTCAGCTTCACGGAGGATGTCGCTCTGTGTTCCAGCTTCATGGAGGATGTCGCCCCGTTATTCTGTTCCGATGAGGATGTCTCCCCACTTTTCTGTTCTGCTGAGGATGTCGCTCTGCTTTTCTGTTCCACTGAGGACGCCACACAGTCTTCTGGTTCAGCTGGGGACATTTTGCCCAGGGGGCCAGGACTGCCAGAGGAGTGTTTTGTGTGGGGGGGATATGTCATGATGTCCCCTTCTGGCAGCGCAGTTGGAGAGATGGAGGACGCATGCATGCCCGAGCTACGTGCACGAGTGCTCAGCGAGTGCATTCTCTTAGACCAGAGGTCAACGTGACAACCTCAGAGCTCCAGCTTGAGACCCATGAGGAGGTCTCACTGGCTGAGCTCCTGCCGAGGCCAACATGGCGACCTCACAACCAGAGCTCGAACCTGAGACCCATGAGGTGGTCTCACCCGCCGAGATTCAGCCAGAGGTCAACGTGTCGACCTCAGAGCTGCAGCTTGAGACCCATGAGGTGATCTCGCATGCTGAGCTCCAGCCAGAGGTTAACATGGCGACCTCAGAGCTCCAGCTTGAGACCCATGAGCAGGTCTCAGATCCTGAACTCACAGAGGATGTCACTCTGCGTTCCAGCTTCATGGAGGATGTCGCCCCGTTATTCTGTTCCGATGAGGATGTCTCCCCACTTTTCTGTTCTGCTGAGGATGTTGCTCTGCTTTTCTGTTCCACTGAGGACGCCACACAGTCTCCTGGTTCAGCTGGGGACATTTTGCCCAGGGGGCCAGGACTGCCAGAGGAGTGTTTTGTGTGGGGCGATATGTCATGATGTCCCCATCTGGCAGCGCACTCAGAGAGACGGAGGGCGCACCGAGCGCATGCCCGAGCTACGTGCATGAGTGCTCAGCGAGCGCATTCTCTTAGACTCTCTATAGATTATTTAGGTTAACGTTAGATTAGTTCACTTTGTCCATGCTTGTGTTTTCCGCTTCCAGTTCCCAGTCTTAGCTTATTGTTTCATGTTCCATGCTCCATGTTCCATGTGTATGACCTTGTTTCTCGTTTCATCATTGTGATTTCTGCTTTGCCCAGTTTTTGCCTGTTTGCCGATCGCCTGACCCTTTGCCTGTCTTGAAGACGTATTTGGATTACGATTTGGATTTGTCTGCCTTTGTCTCCTTTAATAAAACTGTTTAACTGCACTTGCATCTGTATCCTATTCCATTACGTCTCACGACATGACAGCATTAAGTATGCTTGTTAAATAGCTTACTATCTTACTAAATTCTTGAATCTGATGAGATGTTTTTATGAAGCATTCTGGTATTATGAATGTGCTTCTTCTAATGTTATCGTTACTATAGTAAAAACTTAGATAGGGACTTATTGAAGATGTACAATCGTTCATGGTGAGGTTTTCTATAAGGGGATGTTTATTTAACTTTTTTGGAAGGAGTCTCCAGTGTCAGCACTTTGTAACAAACAGAGTTAAAACAGCCAAGCATGCTAAAAGGACAAACTTTCCAACATGGGAAAGACTGTGCGGCTTCTTGGTAACATGACAAACTGAGTATTTGTCTTTTTCAAATTGCTGTGATAGGAATAAAACACTCTGGGATGTGCTGTTACAGAAAAACAACATCTCTGTTTTGCGTAGGACTGAGAGTACACCACCCTGTCATTGATTATTGCCTAATAACAGCATTTCAACAAATGTTTTTTTAATTACATAGGTAACAAATACTGGCGATGAGACATTATATTGAATGAGGTTACACACACTAGCATGGAATCATACTATGACACACACAAACAAACTAGTAAATAGCTGACTAGAAAATATCCAATTACATCCCAGTTCCTTCTCCAGCCATTCAATCAGGTAACCTGGCATTTTTCCAGCCAGCCGTATAATAATCCAGTCATAACCTGATTTCAGATTACTGAAAATGTTCCTGAACACTGCCTGTCTGTGTTAGGGAAACTGTTTAAGTCCTATGAATCATTGTAAGAAATAAAGCCATTAAACCTCACATCGTATCTGCCTACAGCAAACATGAGACAAAAGAACAGTCAGTGCCTCTCTTGAAACAATTAACCCACAATAATTATCACGGTACAATCACACAGTGGCGGCTCCCGATCCCTGTGCTCCTGTTCACCATCTCATTAAAGGTGCTGCTTCAATTACAAATTCTTTGGCTCGCGGTGTTAATTAGAAACTCTTAATTAGAATAAGGAAGAGCTTTGACAATGGTTTTTAATTTGAAGTCGAAAGGTGCTGCACTGACGGTGCTTTATGTTATGCTAAAGAAGTAACTTCTGATTTTTATTTATCTTACTAACTCAACATGTATATGAAGGTTTAACTTTAAAACAAGCCATGATATACTATAATGAGCATAAAAGTCATTTCCTGTTCTTCCATGCACATATTTTAGTTTTTTGATTGATATGGACTGCCATTGGACCATTTCTCTCCAAATCCTTCTCATTTCCTCAAGGCCAAAGGTAAATCTCAACATGATTCTACCGCCACCATGCTTCACTTTGCGGAAGATGTTCTCAGGTGAATGAGCACCAAAAAACAAACATTTTTATTTTGGAATCATCAGACCTGAGTCTCTAATGTGATCATTATGACACGTGTTGGAATGAGCTCTTTATTAAATGCACTTGTTTGTCAGCAGTTCACAGTCTCATGGGAACGTTCCATGAGTTAGGATTATCCAAGTAGACTTACATTTTTGTTTGGTTTTCTATTAAGAGAATTATATAAACCGGAAAATACGGGGGAAATGCTGAGAGATGTGTTGCCATGTGACGAAATGCTACCACTGCTAAAATTTCCAATGAGTTAAATGACATAAAATGTCTTTTATAATCATTAATCACTATTATTCTGGTTTAGGAAAGTGTGTTAGTGAAAGGTTATGCTGCCATTACATAATTAAGTTTCATAGATTTAATTACATAGCTCAAAGCTGGCCAAGTTAAAATATTTCTGGCTGTCTGCATTTTCCTGACAGGTCTCTCATTATTACGCATTTTGTCATAAATGAAACTTGTTTAAGAAGATAGACACTGGCTATAAAACTCTGATCATTACACATGATTGATCATTTACACCTGATTTTAGGACACAAATGCATTCACAAAACAGGCTGCTACCATTTACCCAAAGTTTAGTATAAAGTCTAATAGCATAAGCATACGTAATCAGACACACTTCTGATTTTCCCACCAGTTTTTTGCTCAGACTTCTCACCTTTTGTGTGATTCAATCTCAAATGCACATGTATGAAAGAGAGAAGGGTATGTTGGGAGAGTTAAGTCTAAATCGAACTCATGAAATTGTAAGATATCTGTTGAGCTTTTAATGCACCATTTTGATTTGTTGAATTAACAAAATACCAGCGTTTCCAATGTTAATTTGTTAATTTCATGCACTCTCCTATAAAGAAAATGCTTTAAAGGTTTGAAGGATAAGCTGACCAAGTATTCATCATTAAATGTATTTATCAATAAAATATTCATCCCTAGAGATTGCAATGAGGTAATGAGGTAAAAGTAATGTCTCTTCTTATGTCCTTAAAAATGTCCTTAAAAAAAGCTAACTTTTTGTGGACTTACTATGACTTGCGGACTTTACTATGACATTAATAGAGTCATATGTATGTATTTTTATTGGCCTTGAATAGCATTCTATAGTTTTGTGAGTGTATTTACAGCCAAAACATACATTTCAATGTGAAATAATGTGAATGATCACATGAAACTGCAAAACAGTGGTGCTGAAAACTGAATAGTAAACTCTGAATAGTGCTTAAATCCATACAGGTCTGATTACTGAAGTCTGACTACAGCCCTTTGTGAGTTGCAAAATGTTTGATTCTTTAAATTACGCATTTAGGCTAGTACGACACTTTCGTACATAACAAATAAACAAGGTTGATTGGGTTTATGGAATTGGGTTTATATTATTGATGTGGTTTGAGGTGTGTTTTGATTCAGTTTTGGATGTAAGGATGTAAACTTCAGACAATAAACATGTCTTGGCTGAGTCAGGACAAGAAATAGATAGAAAACAAAACAAATAAAGAGTGTGTGTGTGTGTGAGAAAGAGAGAGAGAGAGAGAGAGAGAGAGAGATGGAACTAGAAAAGGAAAAAAAAACAAGAGATGACTGTCCTGCATGTCATTTCTAAGCGAATGCATTAAAAGTGTAATAACAGTTTAAGGATACAATCCATCATGGCTGTCCTTTGCTACAGGGGGAGCATGAGAGAGAGAGAAAGAGAGCTTGAGAGAAAGATACATCTCACAGGTCATCATTTTCTGTTGATTAAATGACAAATAATAGCCCATTCATCAATAACATTAGATGAAAGCCGAAATGATTTATTGCCGTTTGGGTTGGTAATACGGCGGCGCAGCCTGGTCACTCAAGTGCTACAACAGAAATGGGTATGTGTGAGTGTGTGTGTGTGAGCGTGAGTATGTGTGCGTCTGATTTTAAGGCCAGCCGAACACAGGAAACGAGAAAAAGAATGAGCACACCTCGGACACGGTGAGGGGGAAGGTGACACTGTGAGCATGGCAGTCAGTCTGCGGTAATGAAGTTTAAGTGAGTGACTGATGGTCTTGTTCAGCAGCATGCGTTGAGGTGTGTGTAGTTTTGATGTAACTGATTTTATATACACACACACACACACACACACACACACCGTAACTACACTGTTGCACTCTCCATCAGACTCCAACTTTCTGCTCAGAATTTGTCATCAGTGACTGGTAGCACATGTTAACACACACACAATGCCACCTGACAATCCCTGTAGCTCTACACAAAGCCAAAGAAAATGTCTTCTGTCCTTGTCCTTCTTGACATGTCTACAGACTTTGACACTCCTCATTTTCAATCTTGCCACCTTGAAAACTGGGAGTAACAATACACTATATGTCGTTTTGTTATTTTTTTCATGGCATATCTACTAGCCATAGCATGAAGCAGTTCAGTATCTCATCACAGCCTCAACACTGGTGTTCCCCAGGGTTCAGTTCTGGGTCCAGACTTATTCGTATACAAAATCTCTAGGCCCTATGATCAGATCATAGAATCATAGAATCATAGAATTAACTCATTGGCAGAGCTATACCTATTGTACCCTATTCTTTTGTTTTTTTTTTAAATTATGAGATGATCAGTGTTTGGGATATATATATATATATATATATATATATATATATATATATATATATATATATATATATATATATATATATATATATATATATATATTTTATATTTATCACCAAACCTGATTAACAATGGCAATGATGTTCACAACATTTATGAGCAGAATTGGGTTTTCACCAAAGGTAGTTATCAGATTATTTGATTCTGGTCTCAGACCTGTGAAACATTTTTCCACCTAGCTTCTACTACTTATAATAAATGGTAATATATGCAGTATCATAGCATTTAGACCACTCACTCACCACCTATGACTTCCACTAAATATGAATGAGAACACTCATCCACCAGTAATTGTTATGATGTGTGTGTGTGTGTGTGTGGAAAAGGATTGGAACACTTGTCAGTTGATTAACTAACCCTGAACAATAAGAAAGTACAGAATGGGGTTTCTAAATGTCAGACGAGACATTTATTTACATAGAGATATTCTACCATCTTTATTCTCTTCCTGTACCTTTCTCACGTCGTCTTTCCATCCGTCTCTCTTCGTCCATCGCTCCATCCCTCGCTCACTTTCCCGAGTAATTGAAGTCATTTCCCACCTTGAGGATGATGAATGGACCGGGCGTTCGCTTTCTGCCCTTCCACTCCTCAGCGCCTAATTAAAGAAAACATTCCATGATTGCCTATTTTTCCTCATGCGTGACAACCTATTATTCTTCCTACTACCTGATTAGGGCCTTATTATGCTCAGATTTAGATTGATTTAACAGGGCAGGGCAATAAAGCACTCCTTGCCTTGGTTTTAGTGAAGTGCAGGTTCCAGTAGGCCGCTGTAATTGGTATTACAGCCGGGTGAGACGGAGGCGGGAAGAAGGAGGAGGGCGAATTAAATTATAAAATTAGAAGGTCACCGTGTTCAACAGGTGCCGTTTTGGGCACTCAATGAAGCTGTCACTGTCACCAGCCACTTACGCAGCACAGGAGTGTCTGAAACGATAAATCATATCAGTCATATTCGCTAAAGGTGACGTATTTCCATCAAGGCCAGAATGATGTGTTCATCAAAGAGGACAGTGTTATTATAATTCTTAGTTTAAAAAAAAAAAAAAGAAAGTGAACACAAATTGCTCCCCCCCATCTTTTTTATTTTGTGCAGCAGAGTCTGACTGATTAAATTACGAGGTAATGAATAAGGAATTGAAGGAAACAATTTTGAACAGCTTTTCTCCGAACTTGAGCTTCACTGGTAATTTTTTCTAATAAACGCTGTTCTGATGGCCCTATTTGACTTTGGGAGTGTGTGATCACTGACTTGCAATCATGGCTGAGCTTCAGTGAGCGTCATAAATCCAAATGAGTCTCTCTGATAGGGCACGATGTACTACAGCCACACTGACACACACAGGTTTTTGACTTAAAATGTCATTTTGCAAACACACACACACACACACACACACACACACACACACACACCTCAAACAGATCTAAATCTAGACATGCATTGTATAAATGTTCTAATTTATATAATCATGAGAAACTGCAGTCACCTTAATGGAGAATTCTGCAGTAAGTATGAAATTTGTATCAGATGTTTCTTCACCATAAAACCCTGAAAACAGAGTAGATGTTAGGTTAGCTAAAGCTGAAACGAACAACTACTTTGGGGTGGTGACAGTAACTCCGTTTCACCCTGTAATTGATTTATTTCTTATAACAGCACACCCCCAACTGCTTTATTCCTTAATTGCAGACGAGACAGTCTGATAATACAGGATGTCCAAAAATCAGGACACCTTTCATCATTTCCCATCATTAGTTTGATTATCATCTAGTCTAGTCTGACATAAGCTCTTTCCTCATTGACCCAGGGACGGCGGTCGCTTGGAAAAATCGGGACGTTCTTTAACGTGATGTACAGCAGGAGTGGACGCTGAGCAGCCATTTTGCTGGAAATTCAATTATTTGCTTGTACTGCTATTGACTGTTTGGCCCTTAATGTACATAATCTAGGCCTTAATGATGTGCGTTTCCACGTTGAGCAATTTGTTGCGCACACACACACACACACCCACACACACACACTATAATGCTCCATAACCGTTTGTCATCTGTGCCGTTTTCTTGAGGTTATTATATCTGTATGTACTCTCTGTGTTGGTGTGTTTGTGTGTATGTGTGTGTGAGTTCGGGAGAGCGAAAAAGAGAGAGAGAGACAGATCCGTGTGCATGCACGTGAGTGTTATTTCCACGCTCACTCTACTGTCCAATGATTTGTCTTACTGAAGATGAGAAATAACCCAGATAAATATTGAACGTCAAGCCTCTTAAATGAACCTATTACACACGTGTGTGTCGGCGTGCATGAGATCGTGTGTGTCGCCTCATTATAAAGAGTGTTCGGCTTGTCAGTTGTGTGAGAGGAGCTGGAATGATGTGCGATTTGCTTGTCATCTGTGTAATCTAACGTATCAGGAGTGTGTATGGAGGGATGGAGGAAGAGTACTGCTCTCACACACACACTAGATATAGCTTATCTTAATCCAGTGAAGCAGGAAAAATAAACCTCTTGGAAGTGGAGGAGCCTCTTACACACCACACACTCACACACACACACACACACACACACACACACACTCCATCTCTCGCTCTGTTTATTAATTCCTGCTAAATGAGATGTTGCAGGCGTGAGATAGAGCTAAACATTAAAAAATGATTTGGAGCAGGATGGATTAGAGAGTGACGTCTTCGCTGATCACTCACTGAAGACTTCATTATGGCAATTAATGAAGCCCTCAGCTACTTGACCCCACGATCAGACCAGGCCAGGATGCTTCGTGACTGATGATACTTAGTGTGGGGAGAGATAGATAGAGAGAGAGAGAGAGAGAGAGAGAGAGTGAGTCGCATCATACACAAAGTCGCATCATACACAAATGAGAAATACGTACCATATACCAGAGCAAATGATCAGACATTAACACACTGACATTTAAATGTGGCTTAGATAAATAGCTCTAACATATATGTTGATTACCATATATCACTGTGGAATGTTCCAGATTCCAAATTACAGATTTATTACATTTGTCAAACCTGTAGTCCACATGTAAGTCAGTCTCTCCAGGATTTCATGATTTTGCGATCGCAGAAATGAACGCAGATTCAAGTAAAGGCTGAAATTTTTCAAACTTAGGCAGATTTGTGCAGATTATGTGATGCCATCACAGCGCGCATTCCGCCAAAGCCCTCATTGATTCCTGTGTGTCGAACATGAGTACAGGTAAAAGTGGGCGGTGCTGGATTGGTGGTTAAAGCAGCAGCACTGCCAAGCTGCTAGTGTTGGGCCCTGGAGCAAGGCCCTTAATCCTCTCTGCTCAAGGGATCATCATGGCTGACCCTGCGCTCTGACCCCAACTTCCTGACATGCTGGGGTATGCAAAGGTGTTGTATATGTGACCAATAAGTACTCGTTATCATTATTTACCAACAAACATCACTGTGAAAGACTGTGTTAAACTATTTCATGCAATCCCGATTTCGCCAATTCAAGTAGTTATCTGTAAAAAAAAAACACTCAGCAAATTGCATCACAAATTTTTTTAGGCCTTATGACCCTAAGCATGTGAAGGGTTTTTGTGTGTGTATTTCCAGAAATATTAATATATAAATATAATATAAATTGGGTATTTTAAAATGATACACTGATAGTATTATAAAATTAAAAACCCATCATGGCTGATATGCAGGTGTTAAAGCTTTCACCACACTGAGGCTATTCTACTAGACAGGGTGACTTATCCAGTAACCACACTGTCACTGACACACACACACAGTGTTAAGTAAGTGTGTGTGTGTGTGTGTGTGTGTGTGTGTGTTCTCCACTGGGTGAAATCAGCGATAGATGTATGGCACCCAGGTGACCCATCCTTCCTGAGCAAGAATGTCTTTTAAAAGCACACGTGAGATATGTCTCCTGTCCGTGCATTGATTCTGTGCTCAGCAACACACACACACACACACACACACACACAGACACACACACACACACACACACACACACACACACACACTGAGAGAGCAATAGCTGCTGTGCCACTTCCTCATGAATCAGGGTTAAATGCACGATCGGGTCTCAGCGCCAGGAATGATGGGAAACCTCACATGGCTGGCTCGCTTTACTCTCCCATATTAGCCACATTACTGAAACTAATTTATTATACACAGGTCTACACACACACACACACACACACACAAACCGTCATGTAACGAGGTTGGAGATGGATGCAAATGCAGTTAAAGCTTTTGTTTAAGAGACAGGCAGACAAATTCAAAATGTAGGGCAAAAAGAGACGAGGGGTCAGGCGATCGGCGAACAATACAACTTAAACTAGACTAGACAAGAATTGAGAAACTTGAGGATAAAACAGGATCAAAACCATGAAACGTAGAACAAGGATCAAAAGGCTTGGTACGGTATGGCTATAAACACACAGAAACAATACTTCGCACAGAACACAGACACACGGGGGTTTAAATATACAATGATATCAAAGGGCAAAACATACAGCTGTGAAAAATGATGACATGTAAGGGAGACAACCAATAAAAAGACAGGGGTGGAGACAAGACATAAACCATAACAAAACACCCGAGTCTAAAAGTAAACAAAGTTTGACAACCCGGAAGTGCCCTATCATGCTACAGGCTGTTGAGCGCGCTGAGCGTTGGAGCGAGTGGAAATCTCTGACACACACACACACATACGCATGGATAAACACAAATACGATTAAAGAAACATTGCCCCTCATTTTGCTCGCCTTTTATTTAGCGACTGTTTTCTGTTGAGTAGAGAAAACAACGTTTTCCAAGAAATTAACAAACTTAATTTTTATTCTGAATGTATATGATATATATATATATATACAAAATAGCATGGATTTATATGCATTTCCCTTAATACTTTCCTGCCTTTCCAAACCGCCAGGCAGCTAGTTAACCGCTGCTAAACCATCTCACAACAATTTGCTGCATTTCACATAATTCCAGAGATGTTCAATCCACTGTTTCTAGCTGCTATAAGTGATAACAGGAACTCACTTGTCTCACGGATATTCCACTACATTAAATATAACTATAAATTAATAAAAAATGGTAAGTCATTCTTTCATAAATGAAAATGTTTTGGCAAGTTGCAGTGATATAAGAAGAATGGCACGCTTCTGGATGTTTTGGTTATAGGAAAATAACCAATGTTGTGCTGGTAACAATAATTCTGCTTCACCTCTTTCCATTCTTGTTTATTACAAGTAGTGATCATAACACGTTATAACACCAATATCAAAGAAACTGAACTCACCTTTGTATAGAGCAAGATCATGACGTGTCTTTTTAAATAACTGCATTACAGCAGAGAGATCCCACACTACAAAATCGCACTAGTAACCTTCTGAAAGAACTTGTCAGTGTGTTTGTAACTGAACACTAATGCACTAACCAAAGAGGCAGTGAATTTCATCATATATATATATATATATGTATATATATATGCGTAAACAACGTCTTCTTACACACGACTGCTTCTATTTCCATCAAATTTCTTTACATGTGTAAATATTTGTAGGCACATAGAAAGATTCAACCACGGAGACATAAACTGAACAAGTTTCACAGACACAAACAGAACTTGAATAATGAGTCCCTGAACAAAGGGGGGGTCAATATTAAAAGTAACAGTCAGTATCTGGTGTCCACCAGCTGCTTTAAGTACTACAGTGCATCTCATCCTCATGGACTGCAATAGATTTGTCAGTTCTTGCTGTGAATCGTGACACAGAGCTATAAAACTGTAATGCTTTTTCATAAATAATTATAATGATGTGTATAATAGTTTATAAATACTTTATAACATGCTAAGTCATTTTACATATGACCTTTATTGAAACTTGTACTGTACTGAACTAATCTTTATTCACTTGTTGTTGCAGGTTCAATGTATAAATGAGTAATAATTAAGCGGGATTAAGCTCAGTGTGGCCGTGTTTGGTGATTCTGAATAGAAATATCAATGATTCAGGCTCATTTACACTAATCATCTCAGGTGGCTCATCTCAGAGTAGCTCCTGGACATCAAATTAATCCTCCACCAAAAAAAAACAAAAACCCCAAAAAAACAAAAACAAAACAACAACCCTCTATTAATTAACGCTTGTGGCTTTTCATTTCTGGCAGAGCCTGAGACTTGGAGCAGCCGCCGGCTGCCGAGGCGCTGTTGAAGCCGAGCCAGAGAGGAGCAGCTGGATCAGCTCTTATCTCTTGCTTAGTCGTTTTTTTCCCCCTGTAAATGAATTTGAACGATTATCAGCGGATGGCTTCGTCACGAATCACTTGCTTAACATCTGACCCGTTAGACAATTATCAACCCCCGACCCCATCTCAGATCTGCACAACGATGTGCCAGATTTAAGCATCGGCCTCTGAATCGAGCTGCTGGATTTGATGTAGGGACGAGAGGCGGGGTTTGTCTTTTCTTAGAGTTTATGCTGAATTAAGTGAATTAAGAATTAACATATTGATGGTCAGTGTTATCTTTTCTTTAGAAATGAGTTGGACATGTTGGCGGATGAGATAGCAAATGTTCAATCCTCTTCTTATCTTTTTTTTTTTAATGAAGAAATCTAACATCTTGGATCAAGCTGATGCTGTTACTAACACACAGGCTGGAATTTGCCAGTGAGCTTAAAATAAGTGTGTAAACGTTAGCACACCCTTAGGAAAAAATGAAGTAGAGAAAGACATTTGATATGAAGCAACAAAACACTGAGTGCCTTAGGTTTCACAGTTGTATCATAAAAATGAATAAATAGAGTATTTTAAGATATTAATATTATCCGTTCCATTAATCAAAAATGGCATCAGTTAAAACGTTTTCATTTAAGTTAAAAGGTTTGCATTTCACTTCCTTCTTCAGGTACTGGAAATATGGACTGACAGTATTGTTGATAAATAAATGTTCAAAAATCAAATCCTTTTTGATTTTATCTTATTTTATTTCGGATTGTTGTCATCTAGCCGCATGCACCTACATTATATGCTGTAGTTATTGTAATTATTTTTTTTGTAGGTGAACTATTCACTAGATTGCATCTTCCTCTTTTCCTTCAAAAACCATTGGCAATGGTAAAATTTATTTCCTCCTCTGTATCATCAAATGTCTGTAAATATGGCAGATTTCTTTCTCTCTCTCTCTCTCTCTCTCTCTCTCTCTCCCCCCTCTCTCGTATTAAGCCTTGGGTCATAACTCATAACTGTATGTGAATAAAATATTTATTTTAAAAGGAAATTGAATATTTTAAAGCCTCACATGTCATATCAGATGTAAGATATTTCCACTTATGTTTTTTTTCTTATTTTTTCTGTCTTTCAACAAAACCAGAGTCAAAATATTTCTCCAGTGAGCGTGTAGAAAGATGTAGGCCTTTATTCGTTACATTTGGTTAATTTGTCCTATTATCTGGTTATAGTCATATATGGTAAAATTGATCCCAAGTGTAGGATTTAAAAAATAATACTCATTGTCATATTTTTTTTAATAAAAAATAATCTCTATTAAAAACATTCATTTGTTGTATTTGTATCTGTAAGCATTTATAACATTTATGTTAGGAGTGTCAGCGCTTTGTAAATAAGTTTTCCACCACGGGAAAGACTAAGAAGTTTTTCGATAATGTGCTATGTTTTTTTTTTTTCAGTCTTATAACTTCAAGAGAGAGGAAAAAGAGCTGCTGCTGAGGGAATGGTATGTTACATTAAACATAGCTTTAAATGGATAAAAAATATACTATTCCACGTTTAATAAAAAAACAAAAAAAATCTATATATCAGCAATCATAATCAATAGATTTATCTCTCTTGCTATAACGGTCTCTCCTTTTTCCTCTTGTCTCAGTAGTGCTATAACAGCTAGAGTAAAAAAAAAGTAAATGTTTTGCTTTCCAGCTTCCTCATGTACTTTACATTTAACCCTCAACAGGATCAGTGTCACGATCAAGATGGCCGCTTGGCTTCACCTTACCAGCTTGATGCCACATTGATACGTTGATATGCGACTCATAAAACCTCTGGTGCATTACCTACCATGCTAACCACATTGAAAAAGACATTTTGTACAATAAGCAGGCTCCATATCTCCACTAATGACAGCTAATTTCAGTGACACTTGTGTGTTTTTAAGCAAATGTATTGAGGCGAGGTGCACTTCCGCGCTAAGTGGTGGCTAACCCAATAAGAGTGCAGTTTTCTGTGCGTCGGCTGCTTAATGTGAGTTCGAGACGCCGAGCTCAAGTCCATAATGCAGTGCCTCTCTGAACGTGCAACACTTCTTCATGGCCTTCTTAAGACAATCTGTCTCGCTGCTCTCACTCGTATAGCCACCGATTGGACAGTGGTCAGTAGAGAAAGATACAGCTCATTTTTGCTCTCGATTTTTGCTCTCTGTGTTGCATGAGTATTCTCTCGTCGTCGTCCATCAGCCCCCGAACTTTTCCACCGTTTGTAGTAGTACAATGTGGAAATAAAACAGAATTACCTAGGATTATATGTCATGACTCCATACAAAGTAGGCCACAATACTGAACTAAAAAATCTATCTCGTTCGAGAAACTCTTTACAAATATTCACCCTCATTGCTGTAAACTATCTAAACTAGTTACAGTGAAAGTTTAATGGAGTTCAACTGTGTGCAATTAAAGCATCACATGATCTCAGTATTAATTCACTTACAGTGCCTTGCGAAAGTATTTGGCCCCCTTGAACTTTTCAACCTTTTGCCACATTTTAGGCTTCAAACATAAAGATATAAAATTTAATTTTTTTGTGAAGAATCACCAACAAGTGGGACACAATTGTGAAGTGGAACGAAATCTATTGGATATTTTAAACTTTTTTAGCAAATAAAAAACTGAAAAGTGGTGCGTGCAAAATTATTCGGCCTCTTTACTTTCAGTGCAGCAAACTCACTCCAGAAGTTCAGATAGGATCTCTGAATGATCCAATGTTGTCCTAAATGACTGATGGTGATAAATAGAATCCACCTGTGTGTAATCAAGTCTCTGTATAAATGCACCTGCTCTGTGATAGTCTCAGGGTTCTGTTGAAAGCGCAGAGAGCATCATGAAGACCAAGGAACACACCAGGCAGGTCCGTAATACTGTTGTGGAGAAGTTTAAAGCCGGTTTTGGATACAAAAAGATTTCCCAAGCTTTAAACATCCCAAGGAGCACTGTGCAAGCGATCATTTTGAAATGGAAGGAGTAACAGACCACTGCAAATCTACCAAGACCTGGCCGTCCCTCTAAACTTTCAGCTCAGACAAGGAGAAGACTGATCAGAGATGCAGCCAAGAGGCCCATGATCACTCTGGATGAACTGCAGAGAACTACAGCTGAGGTGGGAGAGTCTGTCCATAGGACAACAATCAGTCGTACACTGCACAAATCTGGCCTTTATGGAAGAGTGGCAAGAAGAAAGCCATTTCTCAAAGATATCCATAAAAAGTCTCGTCTAAAGTTTGCCACAAGCCACCTGGGAGACACACCAAACATGTGGAAGAAGGTGCTCTGGTCAGATGAAACCAAAATCGAACTTTTTGCCCACAATGCAAAACGATATGTTTGGCTTAAAAGCAACACAGCTCATCACCCTAAACACACCATCCCCACTGTCAAACATGGTGGTGGCAGCATCATGGTTTGGGCCTGCTTTTCTTCGCAGGGACAGGGAAGATGGTTAAAATTGAGGCGAAGATGAATGCAGCCAAATACAGGACCATTCTGGATGAAAACCTGTTGGAGTCTGCAAAAGACCTGAAACTGGGATGGAGATTTATCTTCCAACAAGACAATCATCCCAAACATACAGCAAAATCTACAAAGGAATGGTTCACAAATAAACGTATCCAGGTGTTAGAATGGCCAAGTCAACGTCCAGACCTGAATCCAATCCAGAATCTGTGGAAAGAGCTGAAAACTGCTGTTCGCAAACGCTCTCTATCCAACCTCACTGAGCTCGAGCTATTTTGCAAGGAAGAATGGGCAAGAATTTCAGTCTCTCGATGTGCAAAACTGATAGAGACATACCCCAAGCGACTTGCAGCTGTAATCGCAGCAAAAGGTGGCTCTACAAAGTATTAACGGAAGGGGGCCGAATAATTTTGCACGCCCCACTTTTCATTTTTTTATTAGTTAAAAAAGTTTCAAAAATCCAATAGATTTCGTTCCACTTCACAATTGTGTCCCACTTGTTGGTGATTCTTCACAAAAAATAAAAATTTGATATCTTTATGTTTGAAGCCTGAACTGTGGCAAAAGGTTGAAAAGTTCAAGGGGGCCGAATACTTTCGCAAGGCACTGTACACCTAAAAGAACCCAGAGTATTTTGTTAAAGAGCATACCTAAACAAACTGCAATTCTCCCACCACCATGCTTCACTGTAATCATTTAGATGTGTTGGTGCCTATTTTAGTGTCTTAGTGTTTAAAATCCCACTCTTCTATATACATTTTTAATAGGTTTTAGGTCTGGTACTTTTGCAGGCCAGTTAAAGCGTTCCATCATGCTCATTGAACATATCTTACACTACATAATACAGTACGTTTTCTCCAAATGACATTAAATGAGCTAGCTAAATAGTCTAATACTGTAACCACTTCACTTACAGTAACTCTCCAAAGTTTCACTACAGTACTGTAGTCTTCATTGAGTAATATATCTTTAGATAAATAAGTCATAAAACCAAGAGTTTACATCACATAGGGAGATGTTATTTGTTTTATCCAGGCCACATACCCCGTCGATGTTCAAGTCACATGTTCAGTCACATGCTTGTACATGTTTCCGATTTTGCAAAGCTTTTATTTATTGGTAACAGATGAAGTGTGTATACAGCTCTCAGGATCCTTGAGTATCAATCTGAAAATAAGATAAAAATGTAAATCTAATCGTTCATACAATATGCAAGGTCCAAAAAACTTTTCCTTTTCTGCTTGATGAAGTTCCCATGCCCGAGTGCGAGTTCTAAGAGCCTGTGCATTTCGATAATGCAGCTGTCATCTCCACTCGGCCGTGTGGGATGCTGAGTGAACGTGAGGCTCGCTCCCTTAAAGCAGCTAACAAATGAACACGTTTTCCCTGCATAAAGCACTCGCGACACTGATGAATGGCTCCGCAGATGAGCTCTGAAAATCTGATGGATTTGTGATCTTATAAATGCTTAGACAAACTAATGCATGTAATTATATTTTCTATTCAAAGTCTATTGCTAGGCATCTTATTACAATGTCATTAGTCAAAAATGCCCCCCCCCCCCTCGAAAAAAAAAGATACAGTTTGCACATTTTTTTTCCTCCACTGGGCAATTATGAGAAGTTGATTTCTTTTGAGTGGAATGGAAGTGAATTGAATTTGTTTGCTTTTGTGCTGAGGACGTGATTGGACATTGTGGTGTAAGTGTGTGTAATTGGGGAGAATCTTATTTACTGGGTTCATTTGGATTAGCTCGTGACTATACACACGGCAAATATAGGCTGTGCATACTGATGGACAAGTAGTGCAGTAGCAATGCATGATTTGCTTAGTGTGTATATCTACTGTATGTGTGTGTGTGTGTGTGTAGTTTATCTAAATACTGTTGCGTGTACTTAACCCTTTACACTCCCTGAGTTCATCACGTGTCTTCAGATTTCTCACCTGTTTAACTACAAACCTGCAGTTCACTGCAGTTTCTAAATAATTCGTAGTTGTTACTAAAAGGTGAGTGCTACAACAGGAAAATGTTTACCCCATCAGCAGCAAAATTGTCTGGGTGTGCAATCACAGCGAAACTAGCCAATAGTGAGCATTTGTGACCTCATGTATGAGGAAGAGGGCAGACTGCGCTTTTTTCCCAAGTGTGTTAAGCTGATGCAGAATGAGCAGCAGCTTGAAAACATGTGGTTGGCTGTCTCAGAGGAAGGACGTGTTAGCCTTGTATGTGTAGTGTGATAGGGCAGAGCTGGCTCGTGAGCAGGAATTGTCAACTTGGCATGCGTGTGTATTATTACACATTACCATATGAATGCTTACACAAGTTGTGAGAAAAAGATATTTTCAGTGTGTATATGTACAGTATTTGTGATGGTTTGGCTTAAGCTAGTTAGTTTAGATGTGTGTGTATGTGTGTATGTGTGTGTGATCTCTTTCAGGCCAGAGATCCTTTACAGTCGCAGATCCTCCATGAAGTTTTTTCACTAATACTATCATAAATGAACTCTGATTACTAAAGACAGTAAAGTAAATGAACTAAAGAAAACATTTCAAATGGAAAACACACACACACACACACACACACACACACACACACACACACACACACACACACACTCTTTGCTAAGAATAGTAGCCTTCCCTATGATTTTCTGTCCTAGATCTCTTTTGATTTGATTTCTCTTTTGATTCAGTGTGTATATGTAAGCATGTGTGTGTGTGTGTGTGTGTGTGTGTATGTTTGGAGGCAGTACTAGGGGTCGTATTGACTTTATGTTTAATTTGACAGACTGCTCTATTCTGCCATGCTGCTTCAAAGAGTGGTTTCACTATACGCCTTGCACGGCCATCATCTCTCTCTCTCTCTCTCTCTCTCTCGCTCTCTCTCTCTCTCTCTCTCTCTCTCTCTCTATCTCACACACACACACACACACACACACACACACACAGATAATGCACACAAATAATATAACATAACACTTTTATCTTATTGTGTACAGGAGTCCATACAGTCCATAGTCACTCTGCATGACTGGCAATTTTAAAAAGAAAAAGATAAAACCACATAAAAAAAGTATAATTTACATTAAAAAAATTCTTCCAGTCTTCTGCTTTTGTCTTGGTCCTGATTCCGAGTCCCTCCTTGAACCCCCTTTTTGACAAATGAGATGCTCGGTGAACAATTATCGCCATCGAGATGGCAAACGTGTTAACAGAATTCATCTCTGTCTCCTTGTGCGTTTAAACCCGTATTAATCACCTGATTAATGGCTCTTCTATTACTCACCAGGGGCCATTGTGTTCCTCCACCGCTTAAACGCACGGCACCCTTAAATGATAACATTTATAACATTTGCTTAATGTTAAACAGCTTTGATGAGGACGGGACTTTTTTTGTTCACTGACATGGGCTTTTAGTAGTCTTATTAAATACGTCCCATTTTGGGAAAACATTTCTGATCATTTGCTATTGAACCCTTTCACACATAAATGATAAAACATAGTTTTCACCACCAAAGCTGCCACCAATAATAACAATAACAACAACAACAACAACAACAACAACAACAACAATAATATAACCAGCACCACCAACAATAATAGCAACAACAATAAATAAACCACCCCCACCGCCATCAACAATAACAACAACAACAACAATAAATAAACCACCCTCACCACCACCAACAATAATAACAACAACAATAAATAAACCACCGCCACTACCACCAACAATAATAACTACAATAAATAAACCACCACCACCAACAATAATAACAACAACAATAAATAAACCACCGCCACTACCACCAACAATAATAACTACAATAAATAAACCACCACCATCAACAATAATAACAACAACAATAAATAAGCCACCCCCACCACCACCAACAATAATAACAACAATAAATAAACCACCGCCACCACCACCAACAATAATAACAACAGCAATAAATTAACCACCCCCACAACCACCAACAATAATAACAGCAACAATAAATAAACCACCCCCACCACCATCAACAATAATAACAACAAATACAATAAATAAACAAGCCACCCCACCACCATTAATAATACCAACAATAAATAAAACCACCACTACATACCTTAATAATAATAACACAATTAAATAAACACACCTCATCAACAATAATAACAAGAATAATGAGATAAGCACTCCCACCACCATTAACAATAATAACAAACAATAAATAAATCACTACTACCATGAACACATGAAAGGAACAGTAATAAATTGGCACCACCCTACAACCACGGTCAACACACACAGCAACACAAATAAACCACTCCCACCACACTCAAATAAGAACAATAACATAACAGTAACAATAAATAAACCACCCTCACCATCACACCAACTACATAACATCAACAATAAATAAACCACTTCCACCACTCACTTGGGACAATAATAATTACAGAATTAACCGACCCACAACAATAATAACAACAACAATAAATAAACCACCCCACCAACAACAATAATACCAGCAACAATAAATAAACCACCCCCACCACCAACAACAATAATAACAACAAACAACAACAAAGAAACCACCCTCACCATCAATAAATAAACCACCCTCACCAACACCAACAATAATAACAGCTACAATAAATAAACCACCCCACCACCACCAACAATAAAAACTACAATAAATAAACCATCCCACCACCAATAATAACAGCAACAATAAAGAAACCACCCCACCACCACCAACAATAATAACAACAACAACAAAGAAACTACCCTCACCATCAATAAATAAACCACCCTCATCAACACCAACAATAATAACAGCAACAATAAATAAACCACCCCACCACCACCAACAATAAAAACTACAATAAATAAACCATCCCCACAACCACCAACAATAATAATAGCAACAATAAAAAACACACACCCCACCACCAACAATAATAACAACAACAATAAATGAACCACCCCACCACCACCAACAATAATAACAACAACAATAAAGAAACCAACCTACCCCCACCAACAATAATACCAACAACAGAAAAATATACCACCCCTACAACCACCAGCAATAATGCCAACAACAATAAGTAAACCATCACCACCAAAAACCACCTCCACCACCAAGAAACAACTCAACCTCCACCAACAGCGGGACCACTTCCACAATAATAATAATAATAATAATAATAATAATAATAATAATAATAGTAATAGTAATAATAATAATATCATCACCACCAACGACAAAAAACTAAAAATCATTAAAAGCAGCTGATCAGGAATGAAAGAACATCAAAGGAATCAAATGGGACAAATTTTATTACTGTGGAAGACTGACAGGTCTTTAATATTACACAATTATAAGGGTTTTTTCTTTGATGTCCAAAATGATTGAAAATACCATTTGTACACATACAGCACTGGTGCAGTTTAGGATTGAACTTATAGGATATCATATATTTAAAAAAACACAAAAAACCTTAATGATTATTTTTAGACAGAAATGGATAAAAAGTGCTTCATCTGTCACCATCAGCCATGTTGGATTTGGAGGAGCAACACTTAATGGAGTAAAATAATTATGCATCTAACACTGGATAGATTTCTAATATATACCTCAAATTAACAGTCGATGAATGTGGTACATGGTATCATGGTAACCCTAAACAGAACCCCAACCCAGAACCCTAAGCCTAACCATAAACCCTCAACCCTTTACTCCTAACCTTAACTTTAACCCTAACCCCAACCTCTAATCCTACACAGTTATAGTATTTTTTTTTTATAGAAAATTAGTATATCAATAGTCTATTAAACAACAAGAAGAAGAAGAAGAAGAAGAAGAACAACAACAACAACTTAGTTATGGTGGTTAGCACATCCGCCTCACACCTCCAGGGTCGGGGGTTCGATTCCCGCCGGGGCCCTGTGTGTGCGGAGTTTGCATGTTCTCCCCGTGCTGCAGGGGTTTCCTCCGGGTACTCCGGTTTCCTCCCCCAGTCCAAAGACATGCATGGTAGGTTGATTGGTAGGTTGGTAAATTGTCCATAATGTATGAATGGGTGTGTGAGTGTGTATGTGATTGTGCCCTGTGATGGACTGGCACCATGTCCAGGGTGTACCCCGCCTTAAGGAATAAGCGGTTGAAGATGGATGGATGGATAATAATAATAATAATAATAATAATAATAATAATAATAATAATAATAATAATAATAATAATAATAATAATAATAATAATGCACTACACACTAAATAACAGTATTAAATATTGTTTAAATATACATAATCCTGATTAGTTTGTTATGACCAAGCTATTTTCAATTACTCTCAGTAGTGAGAGTAATTTTTCTCACTTACAATATGGATTAGTTACATTTACAATATAGATTTATTACATAAATTGTTTAAAGTATTTCTTCATAAAAAAGTTTAATTTAAAATATAAAATGTTTATTTTGCTTATTAATTAATCATTTTATTTTTCAGGCTTGATGTGAGGAATTTTTTGACAACATTTATAGCAAGGAGCAGCAACAGAGCCAACCAATTTGATATATATCTTACTTTTGTAATTTTATTTGTATCAATTCCTTTATTTGTTTGGGTTTTGTTGTAGCACCATGTCTAATTTTAAATTAGCCTAGTTTCCCTGTTATTAGTAAGCTGGGTTGAGATATATTTTGTTGACCTTTTTGCATTGTCATATTTATTTTTTGAAATACAAAGATTATGGAATCTTAGTCTAAAGAAAGACACATTGTTTTGTTTCTTATATAACAGTATTTTTTCATAAATTATTGAGTGGTTTTAGTTCAACCCTTCCTGATTCTAATTCTTAGCTTACTTTATTTCGTGTGCACATCCTTATTTTATTTATACTTCATCCTATTATTAAGGTAGTTTGAGGTAATTATTTAGTCAGTAAATGTGTTTTTGTGGTGTTGGAAGTTAGAACATTTGGAATTATTATTTAATTTTTTTTTTAAATCAGAGGTGAATTGCTGTTTTTCTTTTATACTAACTTTGAGTAAATATAGAAATGTGAACTGTGATGTTAAAACACATGAGTTAAAACACTGGATTGTACCACATGAGTCCACGAGAGGGTGCTAAACCACTTCACATCTTCTCTCTCTCTCTCTCTCTCTCTCTTTCTGAACATAACCTGGTATCTCACTCTCTTTCTCTCTTTCTCATCTTTCACAATGTTCAAAAACAATCCTAATTGGTCCTTTTTTGCTCCTCCGCTGCTGACGGACACGTGTGTGTGTTCGCTTGCCCTCTCTCAGACGTACAATTTAATTCTGACAAATGTGATGTTTGAGTTAAAATGTTAATAGGGGAGCAGGACTCGCAGAAGTAGACATCAAAGAGCATGCATTAATATTTACGGCTGCCGTGATTTTTTTCTATGTTCTGTTTAGTCTCCTGGGGAGAAGGAGAGGTTCGAGCCGTGCAGGAGCTCCTGTTTTTCTTCATGATTTAATAAATGGTGATGTTCTCTCTCTGTGAAGGTGAAGCACTCACTCACTCTGTCTCTCTTTTTTTCTAATGCTCTCTAATTGGAGCGAGGGCCGTAGAGCGAGATGTGGGGTCTAACTATGCCAGAGATGAAACACAGATGGAATTCAGAGGGAAATTAGCACAAAATTATTCCACTGAGGAAAGTGATCCAATATTACATATCTGTGAGCGGCAAAAGTATGTGAACATTTGCTTTCAGTAACTGGTGTGACCCCATTGTGCAGAAATAACTTCAACTATGCATTTCCAGTAACTCTTGATTAGTCCTGCACATCGGCTTGGAGAAATTTTAGCCCATTACTCAGTACAGAACTGATTCAACTCTGGGATCTTGGTGGGTTTCTTCACATGAGCTGCTTGCTCCAGGTTCTTTCTTTGAATTTACCCTACATGGATCAATAAAGGTATGTTTTATCTTATCTTATCTTATCTTATCTTATCTTATCTTATCTTATCTTATCTTATCTTATCTTATCTTATCAGATACATTTCTATTTGATTAAGGTTTGACTTTAACTTGGCCATTCCAAAACATTAACTTTATTCTTCTTTAACCATTCTTTGGTAGAACAACTTGTGTGCTTAACATCGTTATTTTGCTGCATGACCCACTTTCAGTTCATTTTCCTTTTGAATTCACTGGTATAATTCAGAATTCATTGTTCCATCAATGATGGCAAGATGCAGCAAAACAGGCCCAGACCATGACACTATCACCAGCATCTTTCACAGATAAGATAAGGTTCTTATGCTGGAATGCAGTGTTTTCCTTTCTCCAAACGTAACGTTTATCATTTAAACCTTAAAGACCTATTTTGGTTTCATAAAACTTTTTTTCCCCCCTTGATTGAAATCACCTGACTCTAATTTCCCCTTCAAATTAACTGCTGTTAAATCCTAGAGGTTCACATACTTTTGAATATTGGATCATTTCCCTCAATAAATAAATGACCAAGTATAATATTTTTTATCTTGGGAGTTTAAGTGGGTTCTTTTTGTCTCCTAGGACTCAAGCACCTCTGTATATAAAGTAAGTTTTGCACTTTATATTGCAGCACATTGAATTCTCCATTCTGATTGGTCAGAAAGTGTTGATTACATTTCTATAGCAGCAGCTCTGGCAGAATAATTAATCCACTTCTAGTTCTAGTACATTATTATTTCTATAGTAACAGCTTACACGTGGACTTGTATACATTTTAAAAAATGATTAATTTGACGATGTTTTCTGTGAGGATATGGTTACTTTTAGAAGGAGTCTCCGGTTTCAGCACTTTGTAACAGTCAGAGCTAAAGCTGTAATTTTCATTTTTCGACATGGGAAAGTATTTGAGACAGAGAGCTTTGCATTTTAGTTTCTCAGTAACATGACAATCTGATTTTTTTTGTCTTCTTAAACTAAAGAATCTGGACAAAAGAGAGACTGGTGATGGGCCAACTGTTTATATCTTCTATAAGGAAGGAACTAACTTGTTTAGCAGACATTCCATAACATCTGACAAAAATATCACTATAAATGGATTAAAAAAAGTATGACATGTTGTTCATTAATAACTAAAAATGGCAATCGTTGGCTAATTCCAGTTGTACAATAAGAATAAAACTCTCTGGGATCCGTTTTAGAAGATAATTAACCATGCTTTTTGTTGAGTCACTTAAGAGCAACTCATCACTGGAGACAGAGCAAGATACAGAATTTTTTATTACTACATATAATGATTTTTATTATTACAAAGAATCTTATAATGCTGAGATCACAAATGATTAATGCAGAAATATTATGTTATTATGTGTCATATTTTCAAGTCTTCACCTATTACATGTCATTTTTGTTATGTGTTTTTTTTTCTAGAAGTTGTCAATACTTGAGAAGAGAAACTTTATAATGTGAATCACCAACATCCAACTAATCATCACAAAGAGGTGTCTCTATTTACCTGTCAATCTTGTTATCATTCAATAGCTTTTACGTAATATTTATCATTAATTATGAATTTGTGATACTTGTTTGGGGCATGTGGCATTGAAGAAGCTGTAATGGCTTGGATTTGTTTCAAAATAGCTCCTTTTAACTAAATTCACTGATTACACCTTTAACTGCTCAGGCCTTATGCTTAGATTGGATTCTGGTTCAGCTGTAAATAAAAGACAGATGAATAATGTAAAGAATTAGCTTGGTTCTGATGATTTAAGCAGACATTATAGGTTTATTACAGGCACACAAAAAGAGCCAGCATGATTTTACTGATGTTCTCTGGATGATGATTCACTCCTTTCCACTTCTTCACTGCTACCTCTGTCCTTTTATCCTCCTTTATTCCTGACTTTAATCTTCTCATTTTCCCCAGTTAAATAATCTTTCTCTCTTAATCGGTTTCTCTTCCTGTCAGCTACAGTAACCAGGTGAAAAATGCTACTACTGTGTGTGTGTGTGTGTATGTGTGTCCTGGACTAACCATCTGCCAGAGGCTATATTGTGTCTGTGTGAGGCAGCGGCACTGTTGACATGGGCGTTAAAGGCCAGGTAGTGGTGTGACTGTCAGAGTCGATTTAAAGGGCGCTCACTCAGACAGAGAGAAACAGAGATCTGTGTTCAGTTCAGTATCCTTTGGAGTGTGTTCCCAGCCTGTATTGTCTGCTCACCTGTCAGTTCAGAGCCAGCTAACCGAGGCCTGTCTGCTGGAATCGAACTCACTAAGCAACACACACGAGTGTGATGTGTTCATTTATCTGAGAAAGAGAGAGAAAGAGAGAAAGAGAGAGAGAGAGAGAGAGAGAGAGAGAGAGAGGGGTTTGGTCATCGCTGAACATAGCATTAAAGCCATAAAAATTCATAACCTACATAAATGTTGACATCATTCTATATACTGAGCAATGGGGACCCAAAATGACCCAAAAAGTATAAATATTTTTATTTAAAAAAAATGCACACTTGACAGAAATGTCCCAAGTTAAACCCAAATTCAAGTGACGAGATACTATGTAACATGTTCATTTAGCTTAACTCAATATTAATATAAATTTAATTGTGGATCCATGTAAAAGTTGCCTCATACAGTTGCAATCAAAATTATTAAATCCCCATTGCAAATCTGGCTTATTGTCAGAATCGAGAGACTTTCAGCTGCTTGCAATGAACAAATCAAACAAAAGCCATTGAAATAGTTCAACACAATAAATGTGGTTTCCCCAAATTCAACTGACAATGCAAATTTTGAAAGTAAATCTAATTCGCTATGGGGGTTGATAAATTTTGATTGCAACTGTATGTGTATGTATTTTCTGTTATTCAAAGGATCATTAGTTAAAATAGCTAGTCAATTTGCTCTGTACACATTAGCTATCTAGACTACTCATGTAGGGCTGTATTCATAGTTAGTATTATTATTATTATTATTATTATTATTATTATTATTATTATTATTATTATTATTATTAATATTATTATTCAGACTGTTGATTGCAATATGATGTAGGCTAAAAAAATACAAAAGACAATGACACTATAGTTTAGACTAATATAATATGTCTAATATATTGTATATATATTCAGAATGATTATCATTTTACAGGATGTGAAAAGGAACCAAGTCGTGACCTTTATCACCATCATTGCAAAATTCTCAGTTTAACAATATTGGTTCCACTCACATTTACTGGCTCTCTGTCTATAAAATAGCAGAACATCTTAATTTCTACACAGCAAACAAGATATAAGCTTATATTTTGTGACATAAAAACAAGATGCTTAAGCAGGAATTTGTGTCTTTCTCAAAGGACAACATGCCCATGGAAGGATAAGCTGACCTTATCCTTGTATTCTCTTGTTCTGTTACGGTTATGTTAATGCCTCCATGTTAGTCTTTTGTTGAATGCCTTTCCACATTTATTTTTTTGGTGTACTTCCTTTGTTGAAATGTTTCAGGGTGAAATATTTAACAGTCAGACAAGAAAAATGAGAAGTTAGAACTGTGTGATCAAGGTTAGTTTTTGGCAAACGCTGCCATGTGCACATCACACAACAATGTGAGTAGCACTTAAGTATTATAGTAGGGCATTAACTCCTTTGTTAAGTGAGTGCAACTCAACTCTGAATACGGATAGGATGCAACTTTTGGGTTGTGCCCTGAGTCCCCTGCTCTGTTGCGTAGAACAAGAGGTATGGAAAATGGATGGATGGATGGATGGAAGCAAGCAACTCAAACACAAAATGTTTAGTTTGCTAACTAATCCCCTAACAATAGCCACAACAAAGGCTGGCTATTATATACTAGATAGCTATATAATTAGGGAACAACTAAACTGTCTTATCTGTCTTGAATCTCTTTTAGATCAAACTTTTTCACTCTTGTATTTTGCTTGATTTTATCCACCTGTCTCTTATAAGATAGGATAACATGTACCTTTATTGATCCATGTAGGGTAAATTCTAAGCATTATTAGAGCTGTAATCACGCAACATTGTCAAGTACAAGACAAATTCAAGACCTGGACTAGCTGATGCTGAGTCTTAAGGATTTGAGGCCAAGTCAAATTAAGTCCAAATGAAAGCAAGTCAGGCTTGTGACTGAAAAGCTTCAAATTGTTTTTGAGGCCAAGCCTTTACTTCAACTAGTTGGCTTCATTTGTACCAGTAGCCAATGATTAAGCTGTTTTTTGAGTTCTTGTCAAAGAATCTAGGACAAGCCAAGATTACAATTAGCTAGATCAATGCGCATGACTGAGACCAGTCCGGTCCAGGTCAATACAGAAACCGAATAGAGATATACAGCACTAAGCACTATTATAGTCTAGAATCTCTATTGGACCAAACTGAAAACTCTGGCTCATTTTGTATCTTACTATTACTTTCCAGGGCATCTTGGAACAGCTCATGAACTCATGATATAAAATAAAATGATGCAATTTGATTAAAGTAAAAAAGAGATCTGTAGCAGCACATTTGAACTGATCCATATACATTTCTCTACACTTCCTGAGCTGAATATTACTGATGAAGCTTTGCTGGGCTGGATGTGGATGTGAATGTGCGAGGGCTGCCAGATATCCCATAATCCCCTTGTGAATCTTTGTTGTCTGCCAGAACAGAGATAGAGGCGTCAGCTCAATGAAGGCTGGACACTTCGGTCCACAATGTCCTCTCAGCCTGTCACCCTGTCGTGTGCGAAAAAGCCCTGCAAATTCTTGAGGCTGTGATCCTGTGTGGAGACAATGATTTCAGAAATGGACATTAGAGAGGGAAAAAGAAAGAAAAAGAGATTGTACACCTGTTAAACAAATGGGAACAAGACCAAAATTAAGACTGATGCTGCAGGTTTAATCCTAATCTGTGGACACTGAGCCACTTTCAGAAGACTTCCAAAGAGTCAGATTAACTGTCTCATATTTTAGTTCCATAGTGTGTGTATGTTGTGTGTGTGTGTGTGTGTGTGTGTGTAGAACACTGATGGGATGTCTCTCAGGCACTGAATGTGTCAATGGGTGGTAAATCTGTCTCCCAGTGCATGAGCTCTGTCTTTCTCTCTTTCTGTCCTTCTCCCTCGTCTCTCACAATCTCCGTCCAGCGGCAGAGTTGCTATCCACGGCTAATCTGTTTTCCATTTTTAAATACTCCATCTCCAAGCTTTTGGAAGGGCAATCTAGTCCTTTGGATCACAGCTCTAAACTCAGCCTTAAAAAAATCCTCTTGTGATCAAGGCCTGAGTCGCTCTGAATCTCAGCTGTGTAAACCCAAAATAGTTTTTGAGCTACTGGGGATCGTGGCTTATTTTGTATCTTATTAAGTTAATGTTGATGTGGGACTGGCAGTGTTTGTCACTTCACAGTTTAAGGATATTGCAAATCAATTTATTAGATTAAAAATAAACTTGGCTTTGAGGTTGGCATGTCTGTAGTGGAATATTTTATTGTTTTTTTGAGGCTCTGTCTTTTCTTCCCACAAAAATAGAGAATTTGTTGCTGGCCAACTGAAATCCAATTCTGTACGCTTTCTTATTGTGTCATGTCTTCGGGGGGTTAAAAACCACTAATATGAATGAGTGAAAGTGCAACTTTGGAGCAGGACATGATAAGAACTGACTTAAAGCAATTGCAGAGTCAAAGTCCTCAGGTAGAATCAAAGTTCTCTTTTTGTATGATCACAAAACATTACAACATGATTTACTTTATATACTGTATAACATAAGGAATATTTTTTACTATAAATATCTTAGCACTCTAAATATCTCTTTGTTTCTGTATATTTGCTATAAATTTACACTAGGTTAGATGAAAGCTGAGTTTTCCAAAAATGTTGCACTACTTTGGAAATGCTGTCTTACATTGCTGTGGGGAAACTGGGTGCATTTCAGCGTCTTTAATTTGGACAAAAACATATATATTTGTAGAATTGTATAATAAAGAGAAAATATTTTTTAACCCCTAAACTAGAAAAGTACAATAAGTAATATTCTTAATATTTCTACAAGCAAATACCATAATGATGAATTTGTACTTAATTATTGTATTTAATTATGATTTTTAAACATTAGTTAAATGGTTCTAGCACTGAATTTCAGGATTGATGCTTTAAAGTTAGGTTAACTCACAACACATTTATTATAATGAAATTATGAATTATAATTCATAATCACATTGATCACACTTTCTACCATCTGGGATGACCTTAACCTAGATTCTATTCTTTGTTTTACCCTCTTTATATATTATATAAAAAATCTGTCACAATTTCATATATTTTTTTAATGACACTATGGCCATGTATAGACAACTCCACACTACCATGAACCTCGATATAGTATCCTGTAACTGAGTAAAACATAAAAAATAAAAAAGCAAAACAATAGGAGGTGCTACATCAAATGCTATTTTAGAAGCTATTGAACAATTAGGGTGGAAGCCATATTGTTAAATTAAACCAAATTTGCAGTGATTAATGTGATGCAAATTTCTAAATGTCCCCTTGGGGATCAATAAATACATATATATTTTCTCCATCAATCTATCTATTATTATCAAATGTTTTGTCCATTCTCTGTATACGCTATTTACAGTAGGAAACAGTGGCCTCTCTGTAAATACATAGTATATATCTAAAAAAAAATATAAAAATACTAATCCTAAAAATACTAATCAGTCATTGCTATTTTTACATTTGACCTTTAAAGAAAAAAATTTCTTCTTCTTCTTCTTCTTCTTCTTCTTCTTATTATTATTATTATTATTTATTAACAACAGTTGCCATTTATACAGACATACACTAGTTCATACAGTATGTATTGGCGTGCAATTTGAAAAGAAAAAAGAATTCTTATGCATTATGTATTCAGTGTGTTTGTATGTGTGTGTGTGTGCTAAAGAAAGAGAGAGAGAGAGAGAACGAGGTGGAGAAAGCGAGGTTTTGTAAACATGTGTCTATCCTAATAGAACCTCAGCAGCATTTTGATCCTCTAACCCTTCCTCTACCTGTAACAGCACCGACTTCAAAGCCGTCAAGAGAAACAGCCAAGGCATCTGAACATGTTTCTACTCCTCCCCTGCTGTTTCTGTTTATCTCACACACACACACACACACACACACACACACATGCACACACACAAACACACACGCACACACACTTTTCTGCTGTAATGGGCCGAGATTTAAATAAGACATGACCCCAGAGCAGAGCAGCATCATCACAAATAACACAACGACTCGCTCTGTGATCCGAACAGCAGGCCAATGATTTCTTTCTCTCGGCATCAGCTGTTTTGGTTTTTTGTTTTTACAGGAATTAATGCGACACAATTTAAATGAGGAGAAAATAAGCCTTATTTTTTCAGAGTGTTTTGCTTTGTGGTTATGGTTTTTTGAACACAAACTTGAAAAGTAGAAGATACTGTTTTGTTCCCATTTAATCCTTCACCAGTACTGTCATGATTAAAATGTTTAAAATGGAATTACATGATTTCTGAAAAGAGTTTTTATTTAATTAGTTCTGACAAAGTGCTTTGTTGTATGGTGTATGACATATATACCCAGACCATTGCAATTCTAAATATAAGAGAAACATGCTAAGATGTGTGTATATATTGTCGCGACGGACTGACACTCGGCGCGAGAGGGAAGAAAATCGCTCCTTCTCCGACTGCCATGCCGGCACGAAGCAGGCAGCCCCGAGCCGGACCCCGCGCTAACCGGAAAGGACGCCATGGCGGGGAGGACCCGCCGATGCCGTAGCGTCCGAGGATTGGACGATCGGTCGGAAGAATTCCACCACTCCCTAACCGGAAGGTGGAAATAGAAGGACGCCCTTCCGCCCCAGGAAAGTTAAATACTGACTCACCGAAATGGTTAGCGTCCGGAGCGGATACAGGAGAAGGTATTCCCCACGCACTCGCGTTAGCGTGACTAATCTCTCTCTCTCTCTCTCTCTCCCTCTCTCTCTCTCTCGCCATATTTGGTGCAAGGTACCAACACGGACGAGGACGACGCTGGCGGAGACGACACGCAGCGCTGAGGGACGGAACGAGAACCCAGAGGCTTCTCCCGGGATTCCGACCCGACCACGCCAGCGTCACGACGTCAGGCCGCCTCCCCAGCCCCACACACACACCCACACAAACCGGCACTCTACCAGAGAGAAAATAAAAGACTCAGCTTTTGCCCTACTCCAGCCTCCGTGTCTCTGTGCTCCGCCCTTTCCCGCTACACTGGACGAGGATGCAGGCATGAGCACAGACCCGCCCTTGCATAATAAAAAAAAATTTCCGACAAGGAGAGAGAGAACATGGACCAAACCTTGCAGCAGCTGTTGCAGACCAGTCTCCAGCAGCAGACCGCCACCCAGCAGCTCACGGAAGGCCTCCAGGCGGCGACAAAGACCCTGGTGGTGTTGCAGTTCGAGACCACGCCTCTCCCGGACCCGGGACGTGAGCTCCTCCGCCGCCTGCTCCCCCCCCTTGCGCCTTGCACTGATGAAGACCCTCTGGCGTATTTTGAGACATTCGAAACCAGGGACGACTGGCCTTAGGTCCCCTGCTCACCAGAGAGGCTCATGAGGCCTATTACAGTCTCAAGCCGGAGGACACGGAGGACTACACAACCATGAAGGAGGGAGTCCTGGCATGGTGCGGCCGAAGCTCTCACCAAGTGCCGGCCGAGTTTCATCGCTGGGTCTATCAGCCGGGGGCTCAACCCCGCTGACAGCTAAACGCCCTCATCCGGCTCACCAAAAGGTGGCTCCGCCCAGACCAGCATACGGCCATGGAAGTGGCGGAAGAGGTGGCTATGGATCGGTTCCTGAGGGCATTACCCCACGTGGAACGACAAGCCGTGGGGGTTTAAGCACCGCAAATGCCCCAGGAGCTCCTGACGGCCCTGGAGCACGCCACCGCCGCCCTAGAGCTCGACCTGCGTGGCCCACAGCCCTCGGACCTACCCCTAGGGACCTCTGGGGCCCGGCCTGATCGGCCACGCCTAGCCGGCACCTGGCGAACCCGCTGGAGGTCGCCCACCCAGGTAACTCTCACCGATGAGCCCATGCCCACAGAGCTGGAACTGGGGTCCCCCGGGCTGACCCAGAAAACTTGGCTGGCCGGCTGTGCCCTCCATACGCGCCAGCTGCTGGATGGGCCCACCCAGAAGGTGTGGATCGAAGGGAGGCCGATCACTGCTCTGTTATCGAAGAATCCAACAGCCCCTGGTTCAGCCCCATCGTTGTAGTGCCAAAACCCGACGGGAGCATTTGGCTCTGCAATGACTTTTGCAGACTGAACCAAGTCTCAGATTTTGATAGCTACCCCCTCCCCCGAGTGGACGACCTTGTGGAGCACCTGGGTTGGGCCCGTTTCATTTCCACCCTGGACCTCACCAAAGGGTACTGGCAAGTGGCCCTAGCGGCCGACGCCTGACCCAAGACGGCACCTCCACGGGCAGCACCTCCACGGGCCACTGGCAGTACCGGGTCCTCCCCTTTGGACTACATGGGGCACTGGCCACCTTCCAACGACTGATGGACATCGTCTTACGGCCCCATCGTAGCTTTGCACTGGCCTACTTGGACGACGTAGTCATCCATTCCTCCACATGGTCGAACCACCTGTTCCATCTGGGGGAGGTCCTAAAGGGACTCCGAGAAGCTGGCTTGACTGCCAACCCCAAGAAATGTCACCTTGGGCTAACCGAGGCACAGTACCTGGGATACCGCATTGGGCGCCGGATGCTGAAGCCCCAGGCAGAGAAAGTTGAAGCGGTGAAAGGCTACCCTCGGCCCACGTCAAAAAAACAGGTACGTACCTTCTTGGGGTTGGCACCCACACAAACCTGCACTCTACCAGAGATAAAATAAAAGACTCAGCTTTTGCCATACTCCAGCCTCCGTGTCTCTGTGCTCCGCCCTTTCCCGCTACAATATATATATATATATATATATATATATATATATATATATATATATATATATATATATATATATATATATATATATATATATAAATAATGTTTGCATGTTCTCCCCGTGCTGCGGGGGGTTTCCTCCGGGTACTCCGGTTTCCTGCCCCAGTCCAAAGACATGCATGGTAGGTTGATTGGCGTGTCTAAATTGTCCATAGTGCATGAATGGGTGTATGAGTGTGTATGTGATTGTGCCCTGCGATGGACTGCCACCCTGTCCAGGGTGTTCCCTGCCTTGTGCCTGATGCTTCCTGGGATAGGCTCCAGGTTCCCCACAACCCTGAGGAAGGAATAAGCGGTTGAAGTTGGATGGATGGAATTCTTCAGTCAAAGGTACAATTTAAGCTCTTGTTTGTCCATTCAGAAATGGGGCTACTTTATCAAAAGTATTTGTGGCAATCCTTTACCAAAATATGTGTGTGGGTTTTAGACAGATAATCACCAGTGTTGACCTTCAACTTCAGTGCTTGTCCAAAAAAAAAAAAACAACAAAACAAAAACCCCACAATATGAAACAAAACATCACTCACATAGTACACTGTAATTTAGTGAAGTCCCTGTAGTTTTTCTACAAAACAACAACATCAACAAATATTTCCTATAGGGTCCCTGAAGCTTTGGTGCTTGGACCCCTTGCAAAACAACAACAACAACAACAACAGCAACAACAAAGATTTACAATAGGGGCCCTGTAACTTTGGTGCTTGGACCACTGGTAACAACAACAACAACAACAACAACAACAAAGATTTACTATATTGTCCCTGTAGATTTGGTGCTTGGACCCCTGGTAACAACAGCAACAAAAACAACAACAAAGATTTACTATAGGGTCCCTATAGCTTTGTTGCTTGGACCCCTGGTAACAACAACACCAACAACAAAAACAAAACAAATTTACTATATAGTCCCTGTAACTTTGGTGCTTGGACCCCTGGTAACAACAACAACAACAACAACAACAATAACAACAAAGATTTACTATATAGTCCCTGTAGCTTTGGTGCTTGGACCCCTGGTAACAACAGCAACAAAAAACAACAACATAGATTTACTATAGGGTCCCTGTAGCTTTGGTGCTTGGACCCCTGGTAACAACAACAGCAACAAAACAAAAAAACACAAATTTACTATATAGTCCCTGTAACTTTGGTGCTTGGACCCCTGGTAACAACAACAACAACACAAATTTACTATATAGTCCCCGTAATTTTGGTGCTTGGACCCCTGGTAACAACAGCAACAAAAAACAACACAAAGATTTACTATAGGGTCCCTATAGCTTTGTTGCTTGGACCCCTGGTAACAACAACACCAACAACAAAAACAAAACAAATTTACTATATAGTCCCTGTAACTTTGGTGCTTGGACCCCTGGTAACAACAACAACAACAACAACAACAATAACAACAAAGATTTACTATATAGTCCCTGTAGCTTTGGTGCTTGGACCCCTGGTAACAACAGCAACAAAAACAACAACATAGATTTACTATAGGGTCCCTGTAGCTTTGGTGCTTGGACCACTGGTAACAACAACAGCAACAACAAAAACAACACAAATTTACTATATAGTCCCTGTAACTTTGGTGCTTGGACCCCTGGTAACAACAACAACAACACAAATTTACTATATAGTCCCCGTAATTTTGGTGCTTGGACCCCTGGTAACAACAACAACAACAGCAACAACAAAGATTTACTATAGGGTCCCTATAGCTTTTGTGCTTGGACCCCTGATAACAACAACAAAAACAGCAACATAGATTTACTGTAGGGTCCCTGTAGCTTTGGTGCTTGGACCCCAGTAAAAAACAACAACAACAACAACAACAGTAATAACAACAACAACAACAACAACAACACAGATTTTCTATAGGGCCCCTGTAGCTTTGGTGCTTGGTAAAAACAACAACAACAACAAAAATAACAACACAGATTTACTAAAGGGGCCCTGTAGCATTGGTGCTTGGACCCCTGGTTACAACAACAACAACAACAACAAAAACAACACAGATTTCTTATAGGGTCCTTGAAGCTTTGACACTTGGACCTCTGGTAACAACAACAACACAGATTTCCTAAAGCGTCCCTGAAGCTTTGGTGCTTGGACCCCTTGTAAAACAACAACAACAACAACACCAACAACAACAGCAACAACACAAATTTACTATATAGTCCCTGTAACTTTGGTGCTTGTACCCCTGGTAACAACAACAACAACAGCAACAACAAAGATTTACTATAGGGTCCCTATAGCTTTTGTGCTTGGACCCCTGGTAACAACAACAAAAACAACAACATAGATTTACTGTAGGGTCCCTGTAGCTTTGGTGCTTGGAAGCCCAGTAAAACAACAGCAACAACAACAACAACAACACAGATTTCCTATAGGGCCCCTGCAGCTTTGGTGCTTGGTAAAAACAAAAACAACAACAACAACAAAAATAACAACAACACAGATTTACTAAAGGGGCCCTGTAGCATTGGTGCTTGGACCCCTGGTTACAACAACAACAACAACAACAACAACACAGATTTCTGATAGGGTTCTTGAAGCTTTGGTGTTTGATCCCCTTGTAAAACAACAACAACAACAACAACAACACCAACAAGAACAACAGCAACAACAAAAATTTACTATATAGTCCCTGTAGCTTTGGTGCTTAGACCCCTGGTAACAACAGCAACAAAAACAACAACATCGATTTACTATAGTGTCCCTGTAGCTTTGGTGCTTGAACCCCAGTAAAAACAACAACGAAAACAACAACAGCAACAACAACAAGAACAACAACAACACAAATTTACTATAGGGTCCCTGTATTATTGGTGCCTGTCCCTGTAGTATTGGTAACAACAACAAAAACAACAACATAGATTTCCTATAGGGTCCCTGTAGCTTTGGTGCTTGAACCCCATTAAAAACAAAAACAACAACAACAACAACAACAACACCACAGATTTCCTATAGGGTCCCTGAAGCTTTGGTGCTTGGACCCCTGGTAAAACAAGAAGAAGAAGAAGAAGAAGAAGAAGCAGAGGAAGAAGAAGAAGAAGAAGAGGAAGAACAACAACAACAACAACACATATTTAATAATAATAATAATAAACTTTATTTTATAAAGCGCCTTTAAAGCAGCTTCTCAAAGCGCTGTACATAAAAACACAAATCACAGAATGAATAAAAGTTAATTAAAACGAATACAACAACCGTAATGAAAAACAAATATAAAACAATCAAAAATCATGCGAGTCTAAAAAAGTGTGTCTTTAAAAGAGCTTTAAAAATGCCAAAGGACTGAGCTTCCCTGAATTCAGGGGGAAGAGAGTTCCAAAGTGATCGTAGACAGAGCGTAGACAGAAAAAGCCCTGTCACCCAAAGACTTAAGGTGGGTTAGTGGAACCGTTAGTAGATTACCCTGTGAGGAGCGCAGTCTGCAATGTGGGGTGTAAGGGATTAATAAGTCAGTTAAATATTGTGGAGCCAAACCATGTAATGCCTTGTACAGTGGTGTGAAAAAGTGTTTGCCCCCTTCCTCATTTCCTGTTCCTTTGCATGTTTGTCACACTTAAGTGTTTCGGAACATCAAACCAATTTAAACAATAGTCAAGGACAACACAAGTAAACACAAAATGCAATTTGTAAATGAAGGTGTTTATTATTAAAGGTGAAAAAAATCCAAACCATCATGGCCCTGTGTGAAAAAGTGATTGCCCCCCTTGTTAAAACATACTATAACTGTGGTTGTCCACACCTGAGTTCAATTTCTCTAGCCACACCCAGGCCTGATTATTGCCACACCTGTTCACAATCAAGGCATCACTTAAACAGGAGCTGCTTGACACAGTAAGGTCCACCAGAAGATCCTTAAAAGCTACACATCATGCAGATACCCAAAGAAATTCAGGAACAATTGAGAAAGAAAGTAATTGAGATCTATCAGTCTGGAAAGGGTTATAAAGCCATTTCCAAAGCTTTCGGAATCCAGCGAACCACAGTGAGAGCCATTATCCACAAATGGCGAGACATGGAACAGTGGTGAACCTTCCCAGGAGTGCCCGCCCGCCCAAAATTACCCCAAGAGCACAGCGACGACTAATCCAAGAGGTCACAAAAGACCCCACAACAACGTCCCAAAGAACTGCAGGCCTCACTTGCCTCAGTTAAGGTCAGCGTTCATGCCTCCACCATCAGGAAAAGACTGGGAAAAATGGCCTGCATGGCAGAGTTCCAAGGAGAAAACCACTGCTGAGCAAAAGAACATCAAAGCTCATCTCAATTTCTCCACAACACATCTTGATGATCCCCAAGACTTTTGGGACAACATTCTGTGGACCGATGAGACAAAAGTGGAACTCTTTGGAAGGTGTGTGTCCAAGTATATCTGGCGTAGAAGGAACACTGCATTTCATAAAAAGAACATTATACCAACAGTAAAATATGGTGGTGGTAGAGTGATGGTCTGGGGCTGTTTTGCTGCTTCAGGACCTGGAAGACTTGCCGTGATAAAAGGAACTATGAATTCTGCTGTCTACCAAGAGATCCTGAAGGAGAATTTCCGACCATCTGTTCGTGTACTCAAGCTGAAACGAACTTGGGTTCTGCAGCAGGACAATGATCCTAAACACACCAGCAAGTCCACCACCGAATGGCTGAAGAAAAACAAAATGAAGACTTTGGAGTGGCCTAGCCAAAGTCCTGACCTGAATCCTATTGAGATGTTGTGGTATGACCTTAAATAGGCCGTTCATGCTCGAAAACCCTCTTATGTAACTGAATTAGGACAATTCTGCAAAGATGAATGGGCCAAAATTCCTCCAGGACGCTGTAAAAGCCTCATTGCACGTTATCGCAAACGCTTGGTAGCAGTTGTTGCTGCTAAGGGTGGCCCAACCAGTTATTAGGTTTAGGGGGCAATCACTTTTTCACACAGGGCCATGATAGTTTGGATTTTTTTTCACCTTTAATAATAAACATCTTCATTTACAAATTGCATTTTGTGTTTACTTGTGTTGTCCTTGACTATTGTTTAAATTGGTTTGATGTTCCAAAACACTTAAGTGTGACAAACATGCAAAGGAACAGGAAATGAGGAAGGGGGCAAACACTTTTTCACACCACTGTATGTCAACATCATGATCTTAAAATCAACACGGAACCTGACCGGGAGCCAGTGTAAGAACTTCAAAACAGGAGTGATATCTCCTGCTTCCCGTCAGGATCCGACAGGATCCACAGGATCCCAGTGGAGCCGCTTTGTGAATCGTTTTCCCACTGTTCAGGCACAGAAAGTTATTATTCATCCATGTTTTTATCTCAGAAATACAGCCTGAAAGATAACAAACATCAATGCTTTCACGAGATCTTGAGTGAATGTAGATTTGGGTATCGTCAGCATAAAAGTGATAATGGAGGCCAAGTGTTCGCAGCAGATGCCCAAGTGGAGATAGATAATTATTGAAGAGTAGAGGGCCTAGAACTGAACCCTGAGGAACACCAGTGAGCACCGAGCAAGTGTCAGATCTAAACCCACCCATAGAAATTAACTGGGAACGGTCAGTAAAATAGGATTTAAACCAGTTTAAAACTTTCCCGGACACACCAAAAACACTTTCTAAGCAGGTAAGTAAAAGACCATGATCCACAGTATCGAAGACGGCTCTAAGGTCAAGAAGAATAAGAAGTGAGGTAGCTCCAGAATCAGAGGCCATCAACAGGTCATTTGTAACTTTGACCAACACAGCTTCAGTGCTATGAAATTTACGAAAACCTGATTGAAGTGGTTCAAAGAGGTTACTGGTTGTCAGATGACAACATGCTCAAGTATTTTTGCCAAAAACGGAAGATTTGAAATGGGGAGAAAATTGTTAAAATCATCCACAGAAACATTTTCTCTCTTAGTGACAGGTGTAACAGCAGCAGTCTTCAGTACTGCTGGAACAACCCCAGTCTCCAGTGATTCATTTATAATGCTGAGGATAGCAGGGCACCACACAGCAAAGCACAATTTAAACAAAATCGTATTTACTATATGATCCCTGTAGCTTTGGTGCTTGGACCCTTGTAATTACTGAGAGTAAACATCATATTGCCATGTATTTTTAAACATTTATTTCAAAACCAAACACTGTCCATGTTTAAACGATTGAACGATTGACTGATTATAATTACATTAAAGTAATGGTGTACATTACATTATATGTGGTGTATCTGTTCTTACTTTCAAAGTGAGACATTGTTTTCCAACACTGTTATTTGTGAATGCAATAAGACAGAGGAACTCCAGGAGTTGACCAATATCTTGATGTCCATTTCCAGGTCTTGGCACCAGTTATTGCAGCATTGGCCTCTTTTCCGTTTGAGTTGCCGATTACCCCTCATGACAAGGGTCCTCCTGCTTGGATATTGATGAAGGTCTGGAGCATGTTGGTAGTTGACACCATGGTCCACCACATCTGCGATATTTTATATTCCCCACGTGATTTTTAGTAGTCCTGAGCCTGCACATTTTGGTCCTTGTTCTTGCACACTATTCAGGAAATATATTTCCTGAATATTCACAATTCACCAACTAGTTGATGATTGAATCAGATGTGGCTTTCTTCAAAACCAAGGTTGTGGAATCGCTGTGTTTATGCAATCATCCACAGGGTGTCCCAAAATTCTCCATACTTAGGGGACTGTGTTTGTCAGCACCACGTCAGTTGTACCTTCATCAGTGGAGGTTCGTGGATGTCCACTTCTTGGTTGGTCTGCAACACTTCCAGTCATTTGAATTTGTTAATAAGTTTGGCAACAGTGTCGCAACCTTGCGACAGCTTACCGATCCATCCAATAGAATGATATACATTCAGCAAAAATGAAATGTCCCTTTTTCAGGAGACTGTATTTCAAAGATAATTTTGTAAAATCCAAATAAGCTTTACAGATCTTTAGCAGAAAGGATCTAAACAATGTTTTTCATACTTGTTCAAAGAGCCTTAAACAGTTATTGCACATGTACCTGTGGAAAAGTCCTTAAGACAGGAACAGTTTACAGGCTGTAGGCAATTAAGGTTACAATATCTTAGGACTCTGAAGAGACCTTGCTACTGACTCTGAAAACATCAGAAGAAAGATGTCTAGGGTTCCTGCTCACCTGGGTGAACATGCCATAGACTTGCTGCAGGGAGGCATGAAGACTGCAGATGTGGCCAGAGCAATAAACTGCAATGGCTGTAATGTAAGACAACTAAGACAGTGTCTCCCTATAGGGAGACAGGAAGGACAGCTGATTGTCCTTGCAGTGGAAAATGTAACTTTAGTTAATGTTTTTACTCACAATAATTACTCAGTACTTTGCAGTTTAAAAAATAAAATAAATAAAAAGAAACTTCAGCAATCGTGATAGAAAAATATATAATTTTCTGATAAAAAAAAAATCCCAATTGCGGCAATATTTTGTCTAGGAAATCAGCCTGGAAATCTTGATTAAATTGAGGTTAGACACGTATAATTAGTCACTTCTGGTTCAAGCCTTTGTTTTCAAACTACAACAGGATAATGCATTTGAGCAGAGAGCAGAGAGAAAAGCCAATTAACATCGGCAGAAAAAACGAGCATCACTAAGTGGTCAAAGTGGAGGAGGACAATCGCTCTGAAAGCTGCTGTTTCACTTCGAACACTCATCTTAAATCACACACAATAGCAACGTGGATCTGTGCAGCATATAGTCAGTGAGTGTTACATGGATTTAAGTTTTAAAATCACTTTATTAATGTATGCAAAATGTAGCAAATCCTGGGATAATTAGAGATGTTCCTGTAATAGTTGATTGGAGTTAAACTATTATATATTCTTCATAATGTATGTTGTATATTCAGAAGTATAGTCCATATTTTGGATGAACATGTGCTTTTTTTAAATGCTATTGATTTTAGATGAGGCTTTAGATTTGTATTAATAACCTTATATATAGTAATTATATTTAGTGAATTATTCATTCCTAACCTTCATGCTGTGTTTTTAGTTTAATTTGATATTTAAAATTAAAATTAATCTTCATGGCCATTCCATGGACTAAAGTTATCTCTTTATGTTTAATACCAATAACTCTAATAATATTAGAAATTCTTATCTGAATTCTTACTTATAAGAAACTGTTTTATAGACAGAGAGACAACAGTGATTACAATCCACTTTTGGTTTCATATTTATTTTTGATATGTATCATTAAAAATTTTTATGTAATAAATTTTAACCAGGTGCATATCTAATTAATTTATTTCAATGACTGAAACTACAAAAGAGAGAGAGAGAGAGAGAGAGAGAGAGAGAGAGAGAGATATGCAGAGAGATAGATAGATAGATAGAGAAATAAATATATATAATACATGTTACAATGGTAAATAGTGAATAAAACATGAAGTAATAACATAAAAATAATATTCTACTTGGTTTTATGTATTTAAATAAGGTGAAAAAAAGAAAAATAAATAAGAGAGAAAAAAAACTGTATTCACCTGGCTAAATTTCTCTAATAAACAGTTATCAAAAGGTATTTTTTAAAAATATCTCTTTTTTTTTTTTTAAACATTAATAAAGCCAAAACTTGGATCTATGGAATTTATGGATCATGAAGCTTACAATTTTAATTTAGGGTTACTTTTTTTTTTTTTTTTTTTTTTTTTAAATCTTACCTCCTCGAACTTGATCAGACAGGGACAGAGAGATGAGAGGAAAGGTGGAGATGAACAGGAAGATTGCAGAAGGAGGAGCAAAGGAAAGAGATGAGATAGAGATAGAGAGAGAGAGAGAGAGAGAGAGAGAGAGAGAGAGAGAGAGATGAGGTCGAATGAGAGTAGCAGCTAAAACAGCATTATGAGCTTCTCTGCAGCGGGAGCCCATTTGTGTCCATTTGCATGTGGCACGGGCGGCAGCTGTTGAGGTGTAATGAGCGGTTGTCACAACACGCGGGAGGAGGGCCTCAGTCGCGCCGCGTTCCAAATCAACCCCTGTCACTCTGCATGGCCAGACACACACTGGCAACCTGCAATTCCCTCACATACTTCCTTCCTGCGCCGCTGGCCTAAATGGCCCTTTGAAAGAAGTAAATCTGCAAAGTTGTGTTTAATAACACTGAGAGTGAGAGTGATATTGGAATGCTTTATGTGTGTGTGTGTGTGTGTGTGTGTGTGTGTGTGTGTGTGTGTACGTGTGTGTGAGAGGGGTTAAGAGGGATTTGTGATGTTTTGCCTCTTGCATGCTCTAATCTATGCACTGAAGCACTGAGGAAAAAAACAATAGGGTGAAGTTTGCGTTGTTACATGTCTGTCGTGTGGTGTCAACGCTCCGTCGTCCGTCAGTGTGAATTGTGCTTATTTAGTCAGTGGGGAATCACTCACATGACGAGAATGACAGCGGCCAATGATAGGTGTGTGTTCATGGGCTGGTGTGTGTGCTGTGAGTTGTGTGTGAGCATGGGGTTTGAATATTATTTGAATTATTTGAAGCCACCTATCTGTATTCTCTTTATGGTATTCACAATCATGCTAGTTCTCGTAATGTAATTTTGTTGAAACACATTTTTACTAAATAACCCTTGTGGCTAGATATATGCATCAATTTATTTTCACATGCTTTAGAAATGAACAGATTTCTAATATTTTTCAGTAGTTGAATCTTAAATGGTGTTGTCTTGGCCAAATAGTGCACTATGTCATACGTTATACTCTATATAGTGAATGGGATACCATTGGGGATTTAGCCTTTTTATATGCCAGAGGGTTGAAGATGGAGAATTCTTTACATAAATCCCAGGTCAAGAAAGGTATAATAAATACATAAATAATAGTTTTACATACTTTAAGACATAAAAACAAGCAAGCAATCAAATGAACAAGCAGACACATAGACAAGCAGACAAATATGCAGCTAAATATATAAGTCAAATATATAAACAAACAAACAAACAAAAACAATCAAATAAATACAAAAAACACACAAGAATCCCCCCAAATAAGCAGACAAACAAGCAGATAAATAAATGAGCAGCCAAATAAATAAATAAACAAGCAAAAAGCAACAACAATAAAGTAAATAAAAAACTAGCAAAAACAACAACAATAAAATAAATAAAAAAACACACAAAAAACAAATGAGCAAGCAAACATAAGATAAATAAATAAGCATCCAGATGCATAAATAAACTAATATAAACAAAACCATAAAAATGAAGAAACCAATACTAACTAAAGAAATAGACAAATTCAATCAAGCAAACAAATAAACAGACAAGTAAATAAGTATGCAAGGAAACAGCTAAATAAATAAGCAACCAAAAAGATAAAACAGATAAAACATAATAAAATTACAATACAGTAAAAAAGAATTAAACTTTTAAAAATTCAGTAAAACAAACAAATAAACAAACAAACAAACAAACAGGCAAACAAGCAATAATACAAAACAACAAACAAATCAAGAATAATTAAACAAATAAACAAACAAACACACATAAAAAAATGAGACAATATTTTAAAGAAATTAAAAGACAAAACAACAGGCTATAAATATTTTAGAGACATTTTCTTCTACAGTTTAGCATGCTCTAAACAGTGACTTTTTGACCTCTTTATTTTTAAGTATGCATGTGAACTTTCACTTCTGAATGCCACAAAAAGCACTGTGTATCAAGGTTCAGAAAACCCTTAAAACCCTGGAAACCCTTTCAGAAAGGGTTAAAGAATGCAAAAATTGGGAGTTTCTGGAGAGCACATGGTATTTTCTATTTTATTTTAAATGCACCAATTTTGAATGAAGACAGATAATAATGATGAGACAATAGATCAGGAAGGACAAGACCAGGACATGATCTTGTGATGATGGAGGACTGATAAATGTGAGTCAGAGTCCTTAATCAGCTGAAACATTTTGCTTTAGAAAGTCATCGAAAGGTGGGAAAAGCGAGCAAGCACAAACTCCAAGCACAAGTTGAGCACAGACGCAGGAACCCACCAGCACTGGAGCAGTTTTTGTGCATCACGTCTGATTAATGAATTCATTTGAACACAGCCGCGCCCGTATCAGCAGGCGCACATTGATATGCACAAACAGAAACATAAAGCAGAAATGGAAATAACTCGGCTAAGTTTTCTTTGAAATGCCCCCACAAGGCAAAGGCAAAAGCAGAACTTGGCTCAACCTGAGAAAGGAATGGTGGAAATTAGAGAAAAAAAGTGAAGGGGGGGATTGTTGCAGTGAAACACATTTCCAATATAATTTGTCACTGATGCATAAATCTCGCTGACAGCCTTGCGTCAGTGTAATGATGTCGCCGCACGCGGAAGGCTGTGTAAACTTGCGCAGTTGCAGAAAGCTGAAAAAGAGAGAGCTAGACGGAGGGTGGAAAAAAAAACCTATATGTTGAGCATCACCTTATTTGCATAATTTAGTGAAACCCAATGAGCCAGTGCGGAGTGTACAGGCAGGAGTAATAAGCGTTCGGGAAGGGGAGGGGAGCTCCGAGAACTCTAATGGTTCGCCTATGGGGATTTCAGCTCTCCATGGGGGATGAAAATGAGCACTATTTTTCAAACAGCAGGGGTAAAGGTTTTAAAACCAGAAACACATGCCGGGATAAAGATGTTAATGCCATGGGGTGCAACGCAGGAGAAGGGGGGAAAAAGCGATTGGCATCAAGAGGAAGAGAGAGCAAAATAAAAAAAATATATAAGCACCGTAATTTCGGCATTAAGACGTAATAATCGTGTTTCACTTGAGATATTAAAACGGTAACCCGCGTTGTCTCGTAAGGCAGAAATAGATAGATAAATAAAGGGAGGAGAGCGTCATCAGGTAACACGGCCTAATGGAGCAGTGAAACAGTGCAGCTCTCACTCAGTGTGTGTGTGTGTGTGTGTGTGTGTGGCACACAGGCCTCGGGAGTAGATCTTAGGAATATAATCAGCACTTTCACTTATGAATAAATAGTTTTTCTGACTTCTGTGAGGTGGAGTTTTGTGTATATGAAGCAAGAGACAGAGAACATAAGGTAGAAGATGAAAAATAAATAAATAAATAAATGAGCTGCTGTCTCTTTTAATAGTTTTGACAAGTTCTGGTGATAAAGTAGTCTGGAAGTATAGAAAGAGGGATACTGTAGTTGTGTTTCTGGACCAAAAAGATCTGTGCACATGTAAGTGTGTGTATATTACTGAATTCATGTATGTATGTATGTGTATGTATGTATGTATGTCAAAGAAACTGTCATGTAGATACAGCGGGGGAAATAAGTATTGAACATGACAACATTATTTTCAGTAAATATATTTCATATGAGGGTATTCACATGAAATTTTCCACCAGATATCATTATTAACTCAAGAAATCTGCAAATATAAAGAATTCACAACATTAAAGTCCATAAATAAAGTTTGGTGCAATAGAGTGGAATGACACAGGAAAAAAAGTATTGAACACACTAAGAAAAAGCAGATCTCAAATGCAAGGTAAGGCAAGTAACTATCTGAAATACAAGTAATTGTACCGCCTATCTGTGCAAATTAGTAAATTAGTAAATTTAGTTTAGTAAATTTAGTAAATTTAGGTCAGTAAATTGATGGTCTATAAAAAGGCTTTTCATTACGAAGGTGTCACACAAGGAACATTTCATGATGGGTAAAAGCAAAGAGCTCTCCCAAGACCTTCACAATGTTATTGTTGTAAAACATATTTATGGAATCAGATACAGACGTATTTCAAAACTTCTGAATCCTCCAGTAGTGTGTGAGTGTGTATGTGATTGTGCCCTGCGATGGACTGGCACCCTGTCCAGGGTGTACCCCGCCTTGTGCCCGATGCTCCCTGGGATAGGCTCCAGGTTCCCCATGACCCTGAAGAAGGAGTAAGTGGTAGAAGATGGATGGATGGATGAATCTTTCAGTAAGCACCACTGGGGCCATTAAGTGGAAACAACATCACTCCGTCATCTAACAGCCATGCACAAGATTTCTGACCAGGGAGTCAGAAGAATATTCAGAAGAGTAACCCAAGAACCAAGGACCACTCGTAAAGAGCTCCAGAAACACTTGTATATAGTGATATTATACACTAGCACACACACACACACACACACACACTCACACACACACACACACACACACACACACACACACACACACACACACACACACACACACACACACACACACACACACACACACACACACACACACACACACAGATACAGGTCAAGAGCTTCAGTTAATGTTCCCATCAAACATCAGAATGGCGTAAAAAGTCTGATCTCAATTATCTTTGGCCACAGTTGGCACCACAGATGGTTGTTGGTACCAGATTCTAAATTTCACACAGAGTGGTGCGACAGACAGAAAACATCAGGTGACCTCAGAGGAGAATGGCCAGACTGGCTTGAGCTGACAGGAAAATTAACCACTCTACAACCGTGGTGATTAGAAAAGCATCTCAGAATGTATATCATGTTGGACCTTCAAGTGATGGGCTACAACAGCAGAAGACCCCATCGAGTTCCCAGTGCTGTTCGCGAAGTATAGAATTCTGAGGCTATACTGGACAAGAAAACTGGACAAAAGACCACACAATGTTTTTCCTATTAAAGTAAATTTGTACAAATAACAGCATGTTTTGTAATATGTTTATGTGTTATATCACCATATAGAAATGATTATCTTTTAGAACAAGTGTGTTAATATGGTAAATATAAATTAATAAAACAGTTTCTGACCAAAGAGGTTGGGGAATTCAACAGTGCTGTGCAGTAAACCTGTTTATTTTAAAGAACCGACAGATGAATGTTGTAATGTTGACATTTATGCCGTTATTTTAAAGTTATAGATAAAAGGGACCATGTTAAAAGGGACTCTCATTTTTTTTAACCACCTCTCTGTGTGTCATGGTGTTCAGGGGGTCTGTGATGACGGGTAAAGTTTGTTTGAGGTCAAACCCATGTGAACCTTGTTTTGTATCCGGGATCTTGTAACAGGGGGGATTTGTAGGCTTTGTTGTTCGGTTATGGAAAGGGACATTGGGGTCTGTCGTGCTGCTGTGCCACTTTTTATCAAAACGTCCAGCCAAACTCCAATGCAAGTGTGCACTCTATCAGGGGGCATCACGTGGGTGTGACCTGCTTTGCTTGGACTGGTCTTAATGACTCCTTTGACGTCTTTCACTCTGCCCATCAGGGTGGACATACACTGCATCCTACACCATTCAGTATGTACGCACACGCATATGTGTGTGTGTGTGTGTGTGTGTGTCTGTGTGTCCCTGATGGTTCACTGCCCCGTTGTTGATTTGACAAATGACCTCCAACGTCAACCAGGCACCAATGCCAACTCATTATTAATATATTTATGTATTTCTTTTTGACAAGAGGAGTCCGAAGAAGCGCTTGACAATCGGAATGAAGTTTAGCTAAGGCCGAGAGACTTTGAGAGAGAGTGAGAGAGTTACAGAGGTGCTCTGAGACCTTCCTGTCATCGTGTAGAAAGGGAGCACGAGTGGCATTGCCACCGACCCCACAACCCTGATTTGTCCCTAGGGGTCACATTCTGGAAATAGAAAAAACTATAAAATGAACATAAAGAACTGGAAAGTGACAGGGAAGTCATGAGAGATTCATCCCCACTTCATGTCATGTCTGTCACTGCACTTGTATTCCCTGAACTTGTCGTCCATCATGTCAAAAGTAGCTCTGCTGAGAGTTTTTCATTTATTTGTAACTGGCCAATCTGGATTTGTTTACCATATCGTCTCAGTGGGTAAAGATCGTGTTCGACACACAGGGCTGATTGCTGTCGGCGAGCGAGAGATTGAGAAATGGAGAGAGAACAGAGCATGATGGAAGTCTTGGATATTGTTTTAATTATAACGCAGGCAAGTTGATAAAGGGTGCAGTGCATTTGCTCTCTCCAGCTCTGGCTCCTTTTTTGTCAGCCTGAAAGAAACAGCCGTGACGGCAGTGATGGGCTAAGTGCTGCTCTCTTCTCTCTCTCCGCTGTAATTTGTGGCTTTAAATGAGAGACGTTTTTTCCCTCAAACAGCTTCTCGGAGAGGAACATCAACAGAGTGATGTCGCTCATCTCACAGCAGGTAGCGGTGCACCGCGCTAAAAAATACCTCGGCACATTTCGTGCTCTCTTTCTCCATCTGCTCTTGCAGGTGTCGCTTCTCTTCTTGCGCCTCAGGGGGACGAGGCCTCCAACTTTTCACGCTTGTCTGTTGTTTTTTCGAGGAAAAGCATTACGTCTTGTCTTGCTGTCAGCTAATGTGAACTGCAAAAAAAAAAAAAGTCTAAATCCTTTGTTTCGTTTTTTTCTTTCGTTCTTTCTTTCTCACTCAGATTAGTATGTAAAAAATAACACAATGGACCAGTAACAGGAAATTATTCCACCATAGATCATGTGATGCATCCAGATGCGAAGCACACTTCATTTCACCACAACAAAGTGGATTATTTTCCTAGAACAGTACAGCCTGTCTTGTGTTATTCTTTACTTATGAAGTTGAGGGAGTAAATACTGTATGAAGCATTGTGAACAATAAACTGCTGAATCTGGAGACTCCTTCCATAAATGTTACATAAACGTCTAACCGAAAACGTTTTTCTTTGTTAAACAACAACACTTTTTTAATATGTTTATTACTACGCTTAGATTACACAATATGGAGCATGTGAGTCCCTGTGAATGAATTGTTACTATAGAAATGATAACGTATTACAAAAATAAACCTGTCATGTATATGAGAGCCGGAACTAGTGTCAAAGCTACTGTTATAGAAACCCTGTGAATCAAGAATTCAATAGCGCTGTGCTGTAAATATTATTAGATAAACAAATATAGTGACCCTTTTTAAACAATGCCACGTTGTGCAGCGGTAATCTGTAATAAATCAGCGTACCTGCTTCGGACATCTCTCCTCGAAGATGAATTGTGCGTTTAATGGAAGATGACGCCTCGAGCACAATGACAATTACCTGCCGTATTCTCCATTAGGACAGCGACGGACCGCACCTTCCTCCGTCACGGCCCATGGCACACACGCTCACGGCTGTGCTTTAGCTTTTAATTACCGCCCTTTTTCCTGAGCGTTAATGCATGGCCCTGCTTATATACAAAGCATCTCTATTCTGGCCTGTGACACACAGAATTACTCCCTCATGTCTGTGTGTGTGTGTGTGTAGTGTGTATGTGTATACTGTGTATGTAGTGTGTGTGTAGGGTGCATGTGTAGTCAACTGGAACACTCAAGCTCTCGGTCTAGGTCAAGATATAAACTATGAAATACATGTGTGATCATTCTCCTCATCATTCTTTATCTGGAGTGCCTGGTCAAAGTGTTTTATTTAATTACCACTGCTGCTCATCAGTCTCTCTCTCTCTCTCTCTCTCTCTCTCTCTCTCACACACACACACACATCTTCTACTCAATCCTCTCTTCCTTTATCCATTAATATTCATCTCTTCATTCTGTCTACACATATAATAACACCAAGTATGTAAATTAGCTGTGTATAAGCGATAACATCAGATAAAAAATTCCACAAAAGTGAATGTTAGCGTTAGTATAATCAGCTACAACGACCAGTTCAGGGACTGAATTCTCAAACAGCATTGTGTTAGCCATAAAAGGCCACACTTTTGATTCTCAAACCATTTCAGTGGCCATATTGTCACGCCATGTGGCGTCACGCCTGTAAAAGTTTAGGAGTATAATAGCTAAATAAGCATTAATGAAATATTAATTATGCATTATGTAAGAATTGACACAAAATAAAATATAAGCTCATTACTCAGATTCAGGGATTGAAACTGTACTTAAGTAAAGTGTTGATACTGTGTCAAAATCTTACTCCATTAAACATAGAAGTATGGAGGCAAAATTCCACTTGAGAGAAAGTTCAAAAGTATCTATGTTTAAACATACCTGTACTCACATATTCAAAAGTCAAATAAAATATTTGTAACTGATGAAAAAAGCTGAACACAACTTCATTATGCCCAATCCACCATGACTAGCTATTTTGCTAAGCAATCAGTCATAAGGAAAATATTCCACTAGTTCAAACAAGCCTAGAATTTGGCTTGAATTTGGAAATGATTTATAGTTTTAATCGAATCAGATCAGGCATTTTCTTGATAGCTGTTATTGAAGAAATTTGTAATTTGAAGTGACTTTAACCATTGTTTATGCTATTCAAATGTTCAGTCACATCATATGACCAATAAATAACAATTTTGTGTTTATGTTTAGTTAATATTGCAACGAATGGTAAGGAAAATTATTAATGAGAACAAATCTTAACTCGCTAGCTAATTGAATAAGCTAATTCACAGAACTTATATAGTTAGCTAATTTAACAAGGTAATTCACAATCTATCAGTGAAACCTGTTATCACTCATGTTATAGCATCTATAATCAGTCGTCACCGTCATCACCCGCTCTTATTTTCTCTCTTAATAAGAGACACCTTTTCATGTAATCGACAAACCGGAAAGTGCAAAATCCTCCATCTTGAATACTGTCTCAGAAAACATAAAATTACTGCTTTACCTCTGAGAGTTACATAGAGCTGACACTGGAGACTCCAATGAAAAATGAGAAATAAACATTTCCTCAACAATATTAATGATTAAACACATTTTCTTAATCTGGTTACATCATACAAAATGCTATAGAAACAGTAACATATTAAAATTGAGTGCATTAATATAAACCTGTGATTTGTCAGAGCTGCTATTTTAGAAAATTATTATAGGAAACACCGTCTGACCAATCAGAGTGACGAGCGCCGTTATATGTATACAAGCGAATAATAATGTCCAGTCTTCTTTAATCCTTCCTTAAACGAGAGCGACGTTCTAGTATCAGCTGCAGTTTATTTACGGAGCTCTGTTCTTCCCCCCGCTTTCCTCTTTTCTTCTTCTCATCAACAGCATGAAATCATTTTCAGATCCACGGAGTGGGGATGCATCATGAACACCACGCCTGAAGCCAAGCGCGAGAGAGAAGCATGCTAATCAGAGGATCTTTGATTAGGTTGTGCCATTAGAGCCGTGTTTTATTCATCTGATGAAGAGCAAGTGCATCTCACATCCATTCTACCTGTGCTCACCATAATGCTGTCTAATGATTTAAATGTGTGCTGGGAGGAATGCTGGATAAACACTCATCTGATTTTATACTGTATGTACGTACAAATAAAGCATAAATATACAATTACCAAATTCTGTGCGTACTTCACGTTATGCTGCTGATGATGTTTTGAGAAATTAGGTTCTCTACCTACTGAATCTGTAGTATATGTGTGATTATGTTAGAAATATGGAGAAGTATTATGATGCGTTTCCTTGCACATAGAAAAGAATGGAAAGCCTGAGGCAGTTATTGGGCAGACTAACAAGGTTTTTTTTTTTTTTTTACTGTATGATTCCACCTAATGATAGTGCTTTACATTAATATTCCCTTAACTGACATTATTTATTGAATTAAGTAAGGAATTAAAAACTTCGGCATGTGCAGTTATAGGAAAATAATGAACAACAGGGTGGTGTGATACCATTTACTGATACCACCTATTTGATTACAGTTGCTAATTTATTACTTCATAAAACATCATTCTGTGGTTAGCACGTTCACCTCATGCCTCCAGGGTCCAGGGTTCGAGTCCATGTGTGTGCGGAGTTTGCATGTTCTCACCGTGCTGCGGGGGTTTCCTCCGGGTACTTTGGTTTCCTCCCCCAGTCCAAAGACATGCATAATAGGCTGATTGGCATGTCTAAAGTGTCCGTAGTGTATGAAAGGGTGTGTGAGTGTGTATGTGATTATGCCCTGCGATGGACTGGACAGTGTCCAGGGTGTACCCCGCCTTGTGCCCGATGCTCCCTGGGATAGGCTCCAGGTTCCCTGTGACCCTGAAAAGGAGTAAGCAGTAGAAGATGGGTGGATGGATGGAAAACATCATACATTTTATCTGTTTATAGTTACATTTAATTTTGTAGAATATTTGGATAAAATCTATTCATGCATACCAACCATCTCCAAATCTGTGATGATCAATGCCCCACAGAGTTTAGCTCCAATCCTATTCAAACACACATGAACAAGCTAACAGAGGTCATCAGAATTACTAGAAAATTACAGGCAGGTGAGTTTGGAGGTTGGAGCTAAACTCTGCAGATCTGAAGAACCCCATGTTAGACCGTGCTTCACCATTGCCAAAATCAAGTGTAGTAACATTTTAGATCTCATACGCTATTGTATGTCAATCATAAGCATAGTTACTTTAAAATACTGTTCATTTTTATTATTTTTTATGCTTATATTATATCTGTTCATTTCTCAAAATGCATGAATAGAGTAGGCTTTTCTCCAGATTTCTACTAGCCCTAACTGTGTAACCAATGGAATCTCAAAATCACAATTTGTACAGCAGAATACTATTATAGAGGATTTATTTCTGTAAGAATCTCCTGTTCATATCTGGTCCCCCAGGAGAGATATTCAACCGAAAATGAGGTTAAAAACAAACAAACAAACAAACAAACAAACAAACAAACAAACAAAAAACACAAGAGAAGTCTCTAACCTGAAATGTTTTGCATACACATTATACTTACCCAGGTATACCCTAAAAGAATTAAGACTGAGACATGAACCCTTCCCATTATAAATTGACCCTAAAAGTGGAACTGTGAGCAATCTTGAGCATTGCATTTGGACTAAGTTTTAAGTCCAAGCAACAAGAATGTGCAAAATGTTTATATATGTACCTTGTAACTTGCTCTAGAGATCAGTTTTTGTTGCAAGGAGCTATAAAGCCCATTCTGATATTGAGGTTTCTGTAAACCGCTGTATAACCAAAATTTGTTGTGTGCCATGCCTCAAAGATGGCCATCATAGTTAACATTAACATTTGCATTTATTCATTTAGCAGATGCTTTTAACCAAAGCGATTTACAAATGAGGAAATACAAGCAAAGTGATATATATCAAGTAATGCTACCAAGATTTTTTTTATTGAGTTCTAGAGAAGCAAAGTGTACAGTGTAGAGATGTAAAAGATGTAAATGCAGAATTCATGTATTTTCAGAGGGTGGGTTGGGGACAAACTAGGGGTTAGTTAAATGTTCATAGAAGAGGAGGGTCTTTAGCCTTTTTAAAAAAAAATACTGATGGATTCTGCTGTCTGGATTGAGGTTGGAAGTTAATTCCATCATTAACGAAAAGTCAGTTTGAAAGTTTCCTGGAAAGGGACCTAATGCCTCGATGAGTAGGCACTTCCAGGCGCAGGTTGGTAACTGATCGCAGGTTGCATGAGAGAACATAAAATTCAAGGAGAATTTTGAGGTCGGAGGGTGCTTGTGCGTGAGCATCAAGGCCTTGAAATTGATACGGGCAGCTACAGGAAGCCAGTGGAGGGAGATGTCAGGGGTGTGACATGGGTTCTTTTAGTCTGGTTGAAAAGGCATGCTGCTGCATTGTGAATCATCTGAAGGGGTTTGATGGTACTGGCTGGGAGTTGTGCGTTGCAATAGTCCAGTTTTGAGATAACAAGAGCCTGGACTAGTTAAACCAAGTAAAATAATAATACAAAAAAATACATAGAGGTAATCACTCCAAAAATCAACAACAAAAAAAACCCTAGAAAAATTCAAAATGGGCAAGAAACCTGTATTGGACCACTTGAGCTGGAATGACCCACCTAAGAACAGTTGCTGTACTCATAAACACTGTCAGTATGACAAACTGTATTGTTAAAAGCCCTGTACAAATAATAAAATAAATGACTTCTTTTAATAAGAGAATTCTTTGCATGCCAGTTTTAATGTGAAGCATTAGTGAAACATTTGCATCCAGCCAAAAAAACCACAAACCTGTACTCGTTTTACCATGATGTCATCCGTGACTAACTTTTCTGCTCGTCACAACTTTGATCCGGACTTTATCTCAGCGCGTGGAAAGCCACAGAGCGAACTGAGGAAGAGCAGATGCCGTCAAGGCACGATACAGATCAGTGCATTTGAGTTCAGCGAGTCACGCAGAGATGCACTACTTTCCTTTAAGCGCAAAAATCCCATTTGCCTGCTCAGAAATGCAATAAGTGCCACTGGGAGATGGACAACATATTAATTTATTATTATTGACCTCTAAGGAAGAAGAAGGAGGCACTCATTCTGTAGATCTGTAGAGCTTCTGCGAGATATAGCTTGAGTAAAATCACCAACAGGCTTTTTTTTCTCTCTAAAAGATGTGGTTTGAAGGTTTTTTTTATTTTTTTTTGTAAATTTATTTATTCGATTATGTCCAAATTAACGGATAGGAGACGGAGAAGTAATGCGTTTAGGAAAAACAACAAAGAGCACTTTGCAATGCGGAACAGTGATGCGGTTTCTCGCGTTGAGATCTTGTGCAGATTTACAGGAAAAACCTCAAAAAAAAAAAACCCAACCAGAAATCAAATGGAGAGGAAATCACCAACGGGCTTGTAGTTGTTTTATTTTTCCTTTGAAAGACATGGTTTGATTTATTTGATTATGTCTGAATTAACGGATGGGAAATGGAGAAGTATTGTATCTTCTAACTTTAGAAGAGCTTAGTACTAAAGGTTTTTTTTTATTTTTAATTGCATTAGATTTTTAAGTTTATCTGAATTCAGTGGTTAAATTAAACTATAAGTATTGTGTGAGTACACGTGAAGGTACAGATAGAAGCACTTAAATAGATGTTCATCAGTTAGGATGGCACTTCGAAATCTATAATCATACCAGGGTTTGTTGCAGCATCACCCCTCTGACCCAAGAGCTGTGTGTGTTGTGTGTGTGTGTGTACTCAAGCATCTCGGGTTCAGTTTGACCTTTTGCAGTGTGATGCCTCACAACCTCATAATGAGCAACGGCACAATAAGAAAGCGAGATGGAAAAAGTAACATTATGTCTGGACGTGGTCTCGGGTTAAAAACGGAAAACCACACACTAAAACGATGTTTTGTTGTTCTTGTTTCATACAAATAACTTTATTTCTCCGTGTGAGTGAAATTCAGTGGCTCCTTCCATTAAAGCTTCAACTAAGAGTTCAACAGCCAGTTTTTTACTATTTTCAACCAGCATGTCTTCGGAGAATAATGTGGCTAATCATGTCTAATACAAATTTGTATTAGACATGGTTTGGTTCGTGTTGTATCCTGTTTCCTTTCAAAGGGAACTCCAAGTTATATTAACTGAACGCTGTGGGAAGCACCCTTGTGCGTGACCACAGTGTTCAGCTAATGCAACGTCTTGTTCCCTTCACAGGGAACAGGGTTACATGCAAGATTGTGTCACTATTGTGTCACTTCCTGTGTGCATTTTTAAACTTTCCCCTATGCAACATTACAATTTCATACAAATTTACTTACACACACTAATTCACATTTAGAACTGTGTAAAGAATTAGATTTCTTGCTTAATTTCTTAAATAGATAGTATCCATTATGTGTTGTTGGCTTGGAAAATCCTTAACACCATGAAATCTTTACAATTTCTTTTATATAGTTCTAAAAAATACAGACTTTCCTGAACGGAAATATGTTTTCCCTCAACCACAAGTCAGTTTCTACACCCAAAAGCAAAAATGGTGCTTTTGGAATTTTCTATATTTTAGAAAACTTCATTGATTGTCTCAAAGCTATTTATTGAACTGAAACTATTTATTGATTTGATTTTCATTTAATTAAAAATTTTAAAAGTCTACAACAAATAAATATGACTATGAAAACCACATTTGATCTTTTTTTTATGCGCCTTTATTCACAGAGCACAAGGGCATTTAATTTGGCCTGTGTGAACTTCCATCCATCCATTCATTTATTTTCTGCACCGCTTATCTACACAGGGACGCAGGGAGCCTGGAGCCTATCCCAGGGCACTCAGGGCACAAGGTGGGAGATACCTTGAATGGGGTACCAACCACTGCAGGGCACAAATTGGAAATGCCAATCAACCTACAATGCGTATCTTTGGACAGGGGCAGGAAACCCCCGAAGCACAGGGAGGGCATGTAAACTCCGCAGATACAGGATGGAAGCAGGAATCGAACCCAATCCGTCGAAGGGCGAAGCAAATGTGCTAACCACTAAGCCACCATGCCCCTCTACATTTAGACATAAACTTTTTTTTTCTTATTGAGACTGATCGCAGCATTTGATAAGACCTTTAACCCTAAACTGCTCAGCTGAATCCTGTTTCTCATATGAAATTATGTTAATGTGGCAGAATGTAGCTCTCTGTGTGTGTGTGTGTGTGTGTGTGTGTGTTCATAAGGACCATTCATAGCTGGGGGATTGTACCTCAGGTCCACACATGTATTTTGTGACGTTTCATGACATAAAGGGAAAAAAAAAAAGAATCGGCTTGCATGTTAATCTTTATTATAAACATGTGATTCTCAATGATGGCCAATGGCGCAAGTTGACTTGTTTATTTAGTCTGCTTTCACTTTTAATTAAAGTATCCTACATTACCCAGAATGCTGTTTGAGTAGCTGCTGATAGTGGTGCCGTGGGATTTAGCCCTCGCTTCATCTCTAACTGAAGAAAGTGCTGCAGCGGTGCTTTAGTACTTTAGTCTGTCTGGCTCCACATCTGTATACTCTGCTCGGACAGATCAGCTTCCAAAGCTTCAATGCTAATACCGCTGTCAACGTCACCGCCCTCGTCGCCTAGCAGATCACTAACTAGTCAAGTCAAGTCTCTGCTGTATAGCTGCATTGCATTCTGGGACTTTGAGTCCAGTATTTACTGCAACATCAACACTACATCTATGTTGCAATTCTCTAATGGCATTCTTCAAGTTCATATCAAAATTTATTGTAACTGCTAGCTTCTTACAGGAATTAAAAAAACAAAACATTTCAATATAAACATATATAATATGTTTCAGGTTGGAGTTTTCCTTTAATTTCAAGATCCAAAAATAAATGTTTTTAATTGAACTTTCAGCTAGGTTATCTGTGTTTCCCCCCTTGTTTCCCTAACTAGTCAGGTCATTTTGTTCCTGATTATTCAATCCGACATGTATTTGTGTACATGAGGAAACTATTTTAGAGAAATAGTCACCAAAGCACAGTAATAAGACAAGAAGACTCAAAAGAAATGCATAAAAATGAAGAAGATTATTTTTTCATGCTCAGTTCTAGCCATATCAGGCATATGTTTCAAGGGAGTCTTAAGTAGATAAAGATTTCTATCCTCAAAATGTCGTCTTTCATCTTTTATCATCTGATTAGAAATTTTTACAGATTTGAAGCTGACATTGTTGCATTTAGATTTATTTCACGCAAAGGAATTAATATGAAAAGGTACAATAGACAATTAGAACGATCTTAAACTTTGTTTTTATTTCATATGAATTCTTGCAAATTGTGTTGAATTTACAGAATACTGTCACCACACACACACACACACACACACACACACACACACACACACACACACAAACACTCAGGCCCAACCCTTGCCAGGAATAACATGAATGCGCTTGTTTGAGTTGCAGTAGCCGTACAGAGCCACTTTCCTCCTCTGTGCTTTAGGAGAAAGCTTCGGCAGTGCAAAGCCAGTAATTAGTGGTGTTTTTTTACACTCTCCCCGTGCATGTTTGAGTTTATTTTGACAGAGTAAATTGTCTTAAATTGTCGCAATAATCCCTCGGCGTAAAAAGCATCAGGCGAAAGAGGCTGTTCTTTATTGAACTGAGCGTCTCTTACTCACTAATTGCTTGAATGCATTTCTCAATTTCAATTTGTACGACCCACGAATGCGTCTGTAATTTTTGTTTTCAGTGTACCTCTTCCTCACGCATCTACCAACCCCTCATAATCAAAAGATAAATTATAGAGTTACACATTCTTCCGAGTCATATCTCTCTCTCTGCAGTGCTTGAATCTCGCATCTCAGTACACTGCACAGGTGTGAAATAATCACTTCTACACCTCATGTAATAAAACACTGCATCTTAGTACATGACTTATCTTCAATTACTTTGTAAAAAAAAAAACAACAACCCTTAATTATTTTTAAAAAATCAGCAAATCAATCCTGTAAATAGTTAAAATATATAATAATAATATAGAACTATCAGACAAATTTAAATCAAGTCAGAATGAAACGACTAAATAAGTCACTCAGTGTAAACTTTTTCCACTAAAACTTAGATCGTCAATGCATTAGAAATATTTCTAAAAGATCTTCTGAAATTCTGAAATGTGCTGATGTAAAAGTCAGATTTGCAATAATATATTCCATTAAACAAAAATAACAGTTGTGTTCGATTCTGTTGAACAATAACAAAGTTCTGTTCTATTCTACTGAACAATAATAAAGTTCTATTGTATTGTATTCTACTAAACAGTAACAAAGCTCTAATCTATTTTAGAACAATAAATTGTTGTAATGAACAATAAGAAAGTTCTATTGTATTCCATTCTATTCTAATGAAAACAAAAAGCTCTAATCTATTCGATTTTAGCTAACAATAACATTCTATTGTATTCTATTATGTTCTAATGAACAATAAGAAAGTTCCATTGTATTGCATTCTATATGTACAATAACAGTTCTATGCATTGGATTCTATTATTCTCTAATGAACAACAACAAAGCTCTAATCTATCTATTTTATAACACAATCTATTCTATTTTTTCAAACAATAACATTCTATTGCATTCTAATGAACAAAGTTTGATTGTATTGTTTTCTATTATATTCTAATGGACAATAACAAAACATTAATCTATTCAATTTTATTTCACAATAAGAAGGTTCTGTTGTATTCTATTATGTTCTAATTAACATTAAGAAAGGTCTATTGTATTGTATTCTATTATATTCTAGTGAACAATCACAAAGCTGTAATCTATTCTGTTATGACCAACAACAAATTTCTATTCTATTCTACATTTTTGTGGTATTGTATTCTACTTCACAATCTTCTATTCTATTCTATTCCATTCTATTCTAATGCAATTACAAAGTTCTACTAGATTCGAATCTTGCAATTATAGAATATATTAGATCAATGTCAAATGGGAAGTTTTTTCTATTCTATTCCAATGAATGGTAGCAAAACACTATTCTATTGAACTATATATATACACACACACACACACACACACACACACACACATGCACACACACACACACAGAAGTGTTCTAAAAATTTTAGAACCAAAACTGATCACATGGGGATCTCGAGTAAGGATTTGAACAAACAGTAGTGATGAGAATGAAAGGAGCAAAATAAGGCTACTTTAACATTAATCTTAATATCTTAAGGCTGGAGCTTTGAGGTTTACACATTATTTTAAATTTACAGTTTTATAATAAAAAAATATTTAAAACACTGTAGTTCTTAAACAGCAAGGATATTTTGTAAAGCTTAAGCTTTTTGACTCTCAAGTATACATTTCTGTTTGCTATGACAGAAAGGAAAAAAAACCCACTCTCAGTTAAGAACAAAGTTAATATTTCTGAATTGGTGTTTTTTTTTTCTTCTTATATTGCAACTTAGACACTGTTGTAAATGAAGCTATAAAGTTCAACGCAGGAAGTGTAGTGATGGAGCAGCAAATGTGTACAGCAGCCATCTAAGTCGAACGCTTCATTTATTTGAAGTATCAAACCATAAATGTGTGCTTGTGGGTGTCTGTGTGCGTGTGAGCTGTTTTTAGCTTATTTTTTATATTTTAATGTTTGCCGATATTGTGCAATGATTTTAAATCGACAGCAGATGGTGCTATGTAATCCCAGCCTCGAGTGACATGAACGAACATACACAAACACAATTTGTCAAGCATAAAAAACACACCTAGTGGAGTGCATCACATCCAAATACAGACTCTGAAGTCTTGTTTCATAACAAAATAAATAAATACTTTATCAAATACATCTTACACAAGGACTTACGCAATCTTTAAGGGATGCTCCACATAAACATGAAAAAAACATGTATAATTGCTGATATGTTGAAGCTTTCTGTGAGTAGATGTTTAATTTTGGAAGGAGTCTCCAATGTGAGCACTTTGTAACATTCAGTATCACAGCATCACAAAGTATTTAGGATGTACGGCTTTGCGGTTTCTCATTAACATGACAACCTGGATTTTTTTGTCTTAATAACTTAGCAGAAACTTTCACTTATGTTCCACATGAATAAACGTAACTATAAATGGATAAAAAGTATGACGTTATTTATTAATGAAAACTGGTTAGTGTTGGCGAATGCTGTGCTGTTATTGCAAAATAATCATCTTCATGGTGGTAACAGTAACTCTACTTCACATTGGGCCACATCACACCACCCTCTCATTGATTAGTTTTCTATAACAGCAGGCTTCTAAGTGTATTATTCCTTATATATCACTAGGGATAAAAAGAGTCTAAGCATTGACATCAAATCTGATTTCCTTAACTAACTTCTTCATATTTAGCATAATGGTATAATTTTTGAATATGTTTCTTGAAAAAATGTTTACAGAATAAAGGTCATTACATGGTAGTGAGAGAGAGAGAGAAATCAAATGAAATGTTCTAAATCACACACCCTCTATTGAATTGAAAAGCCTTTTGGAAAAGACAAAAGGGTCCAGACTTCCATTTCTTGTAACTACAGACCTTTCATCTTAGTTTCATGGTAATTACTGAATAATTCATAGTAGTTACTAAATAATAATATGCTTTAAATTGAATTGTAATGAATTGAACTAAATGATATACTGGGACTTCAGGGTTAATTTAAGGGCTGAGTGACAGATTTCAAAATTGTGCGTGGGATTAGTCTGGTAATTTGCATTCAACTTACGGGACGATGGATTAGCCAAGAAAATGTCATGTTATTATTTTTCTTAAGCGAAAGTACTTCATTATAAACAGATAAACACGATACACAATCACGGGCAAAGAGGTTTCACTTTACCTTCCTGATCTTTTCTTTATTCATATTTATTTAATAACCGTTTTTTAAATAGTCAGTGGAAATGAGCAAGAGGGTGGAAAGGGGCCAAAAAGCGGCCAAGTCAGGCGTTTCGGTGAAGGCTTGATAAATATGGTGGAATCTCAATGAGCTGGTGGAGGGGAATGCAGATATTAAAAATTTGGTCAAGAATCTAATTAGCCGGCGGTAATTAAACAGTCTGGCTGCGGGTCATTAATCTCTCATGCGGACCTTTGATGTTTTGCATACTGTCCTACGGTCATTAATAAAATTCACAAGGCTTTTTCATTCCGCCGTTTTATCGAGACTGTTTTTTTTTTTTTGTGCAAGAGCACAGAGTAAGTGTCAGCACATCAGCAGAGCTGTCCTTACTTCATTTAGTTTCTCTGTATATTACAACTAAACTCATTCTCTCTCCCACTCACGATTACACCGCGCCAAATTAAAGCTACTACACGTGCTGCTCATTTGGGGTGTAAAACATCTGGGTGCGTGCGTGCGTGTGTGTGTGTGTGTGTGTGTGTGTAGCTGAATGTGGGTCTGTTACAGTCTTCGAGAAAAGGCAGGAAGAGGAAAACAAGAGGTTGCTTGGCCATTGTGTACTAGTAATTAAATTTTTACAATCTGTCCATTGCGGATCACTCATGCCGCAAATATGAGGAAAGTGTGTGTGTGTAAGTGTGTCAGTGAGAGTGATAGAGTAGAGAGGCAGATTTTGTACTTTACACCATTACTATCAAGGACATTCAGTTCATTTTTCACCATTCTTCATTTCTGTAATGTTACTGATACCATGCTTAATTTGAATGCTGTAATAATACTGATTCCTATATTTGTGTGTTTTGATTGTGTGTGTGTGTGTGTGTGTGTGTGTGTGTGTGTGTGTGTGTGTGTGTGTGACATGGAGAAAGTGTAGGCTACAACTAAATGTTAATCTCGATGAGGTGAATAGTAATAGGTCAATCGCAGACAGTCCCATGGGTCTGCAGGAGGCAAGTGGATATTATAAATGTGAGCATTATAAATGTCTCGCTCGAGTTATTACAGCTTTCATGGGATCTTAATTTCATTTCTTACAATTTGTCACTGTTTATTTAGGTCCAAATCTTGTGTGTTTTTAATCATGCAGTGTCAGTGTAATTGGTTACTAAATCTAGCTTTGAACATCAAACCTCCCCCTTACGAATGACAATCAATTGAACTTTATTGTAAAATTTTCAAACAACTTAGGTAGCAATTGATTTGAGTTCACTATAAATAGGTGGTATTTATTAAGTAATTATATGGTAATTACCTAGTAATAAAGATTAAGTATCCGAAAAGTAGCTGGCATTCAGTTGGTAAGTATGGGGTAAGTAGCTGGTATGTAGTAGGTAAGTATGGGGTAAGTAGCTGGTATTTAGTTGGTAGGTATGGTGTAAGTAGCTGGTATTTATTTAGTAAGTATGGGGTAAGTAGCTGGTATGTAGTAGGTAAGTATGGGGTAAGTAGCTGGTATGTAGTAGGTAAGTATGGGGTAAGTAGCTGGTATTTAGTTGGTAGGTATGGTGTAAGTAGCTGGTATTTATTTAGTAAGTATGGGGTAAGTAGCTGGTATTTACAGTAGCTGGGAACAATGGTGTAAGTAGCTGGTATTTATTTAGTAAGTATGCGGTAAGTAGCTGGTATTTACAGTAGCTGGGAACAATGGGGTAAGCAGCTGGTATTTCGTTGATAAGTATGGGGTAAGTAGCTGGTATTTACAGTAGCTGGGAACAATGGGGTAAGTACCTGGTATTTATTTAGTAAGTATGGGGTAAGTAGCTGGTATTTAGTTGGTAGGTATGGGGTAAGTAGCTGGTATTTAGTTGGTAGGTATGGGGTAAGTAGCTGGTATTTATTTAGTAAGTATGGGGTAAGTAGCTGGTATTTACAGTAGCTTGGAACAATGGGGTAAGTAGCTGGTATTTAGTTGGTAAGTATTTGGTATGTAGCTGGTATTTACAGTAGCTGGGAACAATGGGGTAAGTAGCTGGTATTTAGTTGGTAGGTATGGGGTAAGTAGCTGGTATTTATTTAGTAAGTATAGGTTAAGTAGCTGGTATTTACAGTAGCTGGGAACAATGGGGTAAGTAGCTGGTATTTCGTTGGTAAGTATGGGGTAAGTAGCTGGTATTTACAGTAGCTGGGAACAATGGGGTAAGTAGCTGGTATTTATTTAGTAAGTATGCGGTAAGTAGCTGGTATTTACAGTAGTTGGGAACAATGGGGTAAGTAGCTGGTATTTCGTTGGTAAGTTTGGGGTAAATAGCTGGTATTTACAGTAGCTGGGAACAATGGGTTAAGTAGCTGGTATTTATTTAGTAAGTATGAGGTAAGTAGCTGGTATTTACAGTAGATGGGAACAATGAGGTAAGTAGCTGGTATTTAGTTGGTAAGTATGGGGTATGTAGCTGGTATTTGTTTAGTAAGTATGGGGTAAGTAGCTGGTTTTTAGTTGGTAAATATGGGGTAAGGAGCTAGTATATGTTTGGTAGGTATGGGGCAAGTAGCTCTATTTTGGTAGTAAGTAGTTTGTTGGTTTTTAACAATTAAAATGTGATAGCTAGTAATTATAAGGTAATTCTGGTGTAAGGAGTTAGTTTTAACCTTCAATTATGCAGTAAGTAGCTGGTATTTAAACGGTCATGAAACCTCTCTCTTTCAGCTCAAGTCTACCTCTCAATGTTTTTGAAAAATGCGACTTAAATGGGCTGTGGATGGCTATGCAAAGAAGGGAGGGGGAATGGGCGTGGCAGGGAAAGGCAGGGAAGGAAGAGGGGGTGAGCCTTCAGAACACTCACAATAAAGATAGATAGTGACAGAAAGTTTTCAGTGGCAACAGAACGCAGGGCTCAGATGATGCAGAGGACTTCTCCTCCTCCTGAATCCCCATGGCCAAATGGAGACACAATAGATAATGGTGCAGGTCCTCTGCCCTATCTATTTGAACCATTAGCCCCTGGCATGTCTATGGAGGAAAACAAAACAAAACCAGAGGCAGTGCAGATAGGAGAAGTGTCAGAATGGTAGCTATCTAATAGACTTGAGCTGTTCACGAATAAAAAGGCAAAGGCTTGTCCCTTCAAAACAGATGGCCAGCTGGTGCACGTGGAGCGTTAAGCAGTAGAATGATCTAAAACAGCAAGTAAAACTTATATTTTTAATATATATATAAAATTTGACACCTACCTCATTTGAAGGGTTAGAAAATTCCACGGGACTTTGTATCGCATCATTGTATAGATGCAAACTGCTTTCATGAGCAAGTCTGAAGTCCACCTTTCTCCAATTCTCATAGCTCTCCCGAGAAAACACACTCGTACTCTTACACCACTGAAACAAACACCTCCGACCCATTTGAACGCCTCTCTCATCTACTACATCTATAGGAAAGCACCACATGCTGTCATTAATAATTAAGAGACAGCATCTTCTCATAGGATAAAAACACGCAGGCTCGGGAATAATTATGAGACGCAAATGCATCATCAACCCGGAAGATGAAAATATTAGAAAAAAGCTAAAAATTTACCAGTTTTATCCTACAATTAAGATTAACGGATGCTAAGATTGTCTTTTCTGATGTGCGACACTAACACCTCTGTTAAAATCTCAGAAATTGTAGTTTATTGTTTCATGATGCTTTAATAGGCAAATATGTAGTAAATGTGTATGAACATGGTAAGTAGCTGGTATTTAATAACTAATTATCTGATGTTTAATAGGTAAATTTATACTTAAATATCAAGCAATAACAGATTAGTCCAAGCCGGAAAGCATGGGATTAGTAGTTATCATTTTAATACTAAGGGAAATGTGGTAAGTAGTATGTATTTAATAGGTAAGTACACTGTAAAATTTATTAATGAATCAGCGTGTTTAAATTAATGGCAGAATTGACAGTTAAGTTAAATATACTTTTAATATATGTGATAAAAGGTTCCTACAGTAAATGATGTCAGCAAATGTACACATTTTTATTTAATGTGTTTAAAATAAATTAGCCATTATTTACCAATATTAGTGCCTACTAAATACTGACTACTTACCCCATACTTACCAATAAGTATCAGGTACTTACTGATATACCATTTCACACACACCGTATGTTTGTGTGTGTGTGTGTGTGTGTGTGTGAGAGAGAGAGAGAGAGAGAGAGAGAGAGAGAAAGAACATTCTCTGACCGTGGTGCAGATAAAGTGTGAGGAAGTAAGAGAGGTGCTTATGTTAATCTGTGCTTTTTGAAGACTGACTGAAATAAACTGCACCCTGAAGATCAGAGATCAGAGAAACAAGGAGAGAAACTTGAGAGAGAGAGGGCAGTTCAGCTAATACAGAAAATGACACAATTTATGCAATTCACACCTACTACTTTACCCCCTCTAGCATCAACACACACAGACACGCACACACACACACACACACACACACACACACACACACACACACACACACACACACACACACACACACACACACACACACTTACACGCAGCACTTGCACGCGCCACACACACACACACACACACACACACACACACACACACACACACACACACACTCACACACACACACACACACACACACCAGCAATTCTAGACTCAAGAAATAACCTCAAAATATTGTAAGTAAGGAATAAAGCATGTGCTATTATATGAAAACAATCAACAAGTGTGATATAATCTGGTGTGATAATCAAACCAAAATCGATCACTTTCCAATGACAGCATGTCTGGAAGTTTTTATTCCACAGGAATAACAAAAAAAAAACATTTGTTTTTCACACTTTACACTAAGGTTCCCTTTGTACTGGTTCCCTTTGTACTGGACTATTCGTACTTTATTCATACTTATTTGACTCAAAACCAGATTCATGTTTAGCATGATGTGATAGTTATTGTTATAGTCAATATTGACTGTTATAGTGAGATCGAAGGGTGTTGGATTGGTTTTTCTTAATTTTATAATATCTCACATCACTTTTCCAACCATGTTGCTAACCAGTTTCCAATTTCCAATTTTTTATTTTATTTGTATAGCGCTTTTTACAATAGACATTGTCTCAAAGAAGCTTTACGGAAATATCAACACGGTATACAGATATTAAAGGTGCGAATTTATCCCAACTGAGCAAGCTAAGATGTTTTAAGAGGAAGAAACCTTGAAGGGAACCAGACTCAGAAGGGAACCCATCCTCATCTGATTAACAACAGATAGTTTGAAAAAGTTCATTATGAATTTACATTAAGTCTGTTTGGCCTTAGAAGCAGCCATAGTCCCAGCAATCTGGAATTGGAGTAGATGAGAGCTCCATCCAGAGGTAGGACATCCGAAACAGATCAGGCAGGTCCGGAGAGCAGAAAGGATCAGGATCTCTAGTATCTCCATAAAATTGTGTGTGGCTCAGGAGAAGGAGAGAGGGAGAGAAGAGACTGTTAGGACTGTGCTTAGCATAATAGAATGTCTTGAGTAAACAAATACGTTTTAAGCCTAGACTTAAACACTGAAACTGTGTCTGAGTCCCGAACACTAATTGGAAGACTAGACTGAGAGTGGGCTCTATAAGAGAAAGCTCTTCCCCCTGCTGTAGCCTTCGCTATTCGAGGTACCATCAGAGGTACTTGCATCTTTTTATCTACGTAGGCATGGCGGATCATAGAAAACCAAAAGGTCGCTTAGATACTGTGGTGCAAGACCGTTTAGTGCTTTATAAGATAATACTAGTATTAACCTAGTATACTAGTATACTAGTTAGTACTAGTATTAATACTAGTAATCAATGAAATCACTGGGAGCCAATGCAGTGTTGATAAGATCGGTGTGATGTGGTTGTATCTTCTGGTTCTAGTTAGGACTCTAGCAGCATTCTGGACTAACTGGAGTTTGTTGACCACACTGGATTTTTTTTATTTTGGCCCTAATTAAATTCAACATTATTCAATTTTGCTCATTTAATTAATTTAAATGTTGTTTTTGATTTTAACAAAACATTAATTGTTTTATGCATATCACATGTGTTTTGAACCAAGATTTGTGAATGAATTAAAGTCAGTCAGAAAAAAATAAGATGATTTCATTTGAAATCTTTCTGTGCATGCGTGTGAATATAACACATGCGCAGTTTCCTTCGTGCCAGAGGGAATTTCTGGTATCGCACAGTGTGAATTGAAGACATTTTTATTCCAGTCCCGGAGTTTCATAATTCTGATGATCTGCACAGGAAGTAAGATGCGTTTCATATTATGCAGTACCATTCATTACAGTAAACAGTCTGTTGATTGATTAAAGAAAATATTAGTGCTGATGCACAATATAATATGCTAAATGTTAAAGCATTCGCATTGTGTACGGAGTTTTTTATAGTTAAGGTCAACATTGAACATGAAGTTGCTTGTATGCTAGCACATTAAGACAAATGTTATGGTTTGCATGTTACTGAAAAAATAAGGCTCGTGTTGCGAGATTTATGAATCTTTTCAGAGACACAACAAGCTCATAATAGGGATCTGGTAATTAATGTGCCATGCATTAATGAAAATATCTACTACAAAAACATCCCCTCTTTTCACTAGCTTTAATGGTGTGGTATGTGAGTATATCTTAAACTAACAATAATAATCATTATGTGTGCTCATTTGCTGTGTTTTTCCTTTCTCTTAGGACAGAACAGGGACATTTTGGTAGATACTAAGGTTATGGTAAGAAACGTTACAACTATACTGATTAATGTTAACAAGTAATAGTTCTGGGTCCCCCCTAAGCAGCCCAGTCCACAGAGGACCCTCTCATCGGTAACAAGAATTGCATCCCGTTTAGAGATCTTTCTTTGTTCGAGACACCTAGTTCCAAAAAATTAATAAATAGATTTAGTAATCAAATAAATGGAAACCACAATAACATAATGGTGTATAGCTTATCAATTTAAAATAGTCAATCAGTTACCAATAAAAAACAATGTCTAATAACTTTCTATTATGTTTCTTTTTTTGGAATATAGGGCATTCAAAGAGGGCATTCAAATTCTTATACCCTTTGAGGAATTGTTGTTGTTGGGGTCATAATTCTCAAGCACTTCAGATCTGTTGCAGTGATGCTGAGTGCAATCTATGTACTTAATTTGGCATACCAAAAAAAAAACAAAAAACAAAAAAAACACCATCAACTACTACTATGAATTTAGGTAGTAACCTGTGAAGGTGTACCTTAATGTAAAGTGAATGCCTGTGAACCATTTATTCATGACTTATAAATGTTAGTAACCTGTGAAAGTGCACAATAATGTAAAGTGGATGCTTGTAAACCATTTATTCACGAGTTATAACTACTACTAGAAGTAATTGATTCATTAATAAAATATCATGAATAAATAAGTTTGTCACCCTTTTTACTTTTAGTGTTTTGGAGGATATCAAGTTGGACAAATTCATCGTGATAAACAAGAGAAATCAGTCATTTGATAAAATTGCTGTGGATAAGCATCTTGAAATGAGTTTACAGAAAAGATTTCAGAACAGCACCTAGTAAGCAACATGATCGGAAAAGTGACATGAGTCGTGAGATATTAGACTAATAATAAAAACCAATACAACACTTTTCAGTCTCACTATAACAGTCTATTTTGTAATTGGCATCATGATAACCATGAATATGATTTTGAGTCAAATAATTATGGTTAAAAACATTTATTAAGCATTTATAACACGTGAGTTAAAGATGACTCACTGTTTAGCAGGTATTTCATTATAATCACCCTTTTTGTTCATAGAATGTAGTTATAACTGCTATACAACTATTAATGATTTATAATGCATTTGTAAATGAGTTAGAACTCATTAATGAACACCTTTATAAATGCTTTAGAAGGTGGGGTGTTATGTAAAATGTAAATTTTAAAAAAAGATAAGAAACAATAACCTTTTTTAACACACACATTATTATGTCATATGTATTATGACTTTATTCTCTAAATATTGCGACTTTTTTTTCTCAAATTATTCTGTCTTGTATCTCGTATCTCGAAATAAACTTATATTCTGTAGAACTCAATTGTACAGCACACGGGTATAGCAATACTAATAAATAAAGTTGAAAATAATGTTCAAGAATTAAAAATATATATAAATAAATAATAAATAAATAAATACATAAATGCTTTACAAAGAGAACTTTAATGTAAAGTGTTACTGTTATTTTTTAATGTTGTGTATGCCCATCACACGACTTATTTCCTTCACCTCATTAAGACGGAAAAAAAATTGCTTTATTTTCCGAATGTTTCAATGCTGCAAAACGCAACCTCCTCTGTTCTGAAGACTGACACTGGAGACTCCTTCCATAAATATTAAATAAACATCTCCTCAAGGAAAACTTCACTATATAAATTATTCTACAGTATGTTCTTGTGTCTGTGATGCTGCAGCATTGACAATACAAGTCCCTGTTACTATAGAAACAATAACATTATAAACCATTGATTTACTTTTAAAATCAACCTTGCCTTGTTGCCTTAACTACCACCCAAGCTGCTGTTCTAGGGAAAAATATACCTTCTGACCAACCACAAGTGAGAATTCAATAGTACTGTGGTACAACAGTGAATTCTAATTATTATGGTATATTTACATTACAATTGCCTTATAAAAACTGTCATTATATTTATACTGGATTTTTAACCAGAAGTGCTAGTATTATGTGAAACTCACAGATATGCAGAAGGTTCAAATAACATTTGAGCTTTTCTCTATGACATTGTCACCTAAAGAGCTTTCCACCACTTTAAACCAGCACACACAGTCAGCAGGGCCCAGGAGAGATAAGAGCATGCTTGTAAAACATAATTATATTTATGTTCAAGCAATTTAGTTGTGTGAATGGAGCAGTTTTAGGTGTGTGAATCAACCGTAGAAGCAACAGCAGCGGCAGCACAATAACACACCCTGGAGAGAGAAAAGCCCGACATAAAGTTAATTAGGGAAAATGCAATGAGTCTTTAAAGCGCGTGAGAGGGCCGGAGCATTAGCCTCACTCACTTGTGGTGAAGTTATGAAGATGTGTCATAACTTTGCATAGAACACAAATTCACACCTAGCTGTTCACCATTCTCAAAGACTTTCCACTACAACTCGGGCTGTGTCCAAAACAGCATACTACCATGCTGACAGAACACCATAAAGTTTGGATAAGCTAATCACTAAATAAAATCTCAGTACTGTGTCAGATTGATTTCCGTCATGATTAGCACTGTGCGGAAGAGTGAATTTGGAGCCCACCACTATCCAAACCCTACTTTTTCCCAAAAGCGGAAAAAAACCCCTCTTAAACTTGAATACATCCTTATTCCACAGTTATTGAGCTATGAGCAGGACCCTGCCATGCTGTGCACTTTCAGTTCCAGAATCAATCATTTCAGCTAAACCAGGTCCACCAGGTCCCCATATGAGTTCAGTAAAAAGTGGTACAGCCTTAAATAGTGTAATATGATACCCAGATATATTATTTTGCAAATGTATTGCACTGATTTATTTATTTTTGTTGTTAACAATGTAGTTTGAAAACGCGTTGAAGCTGGAAATGTACTATGTACCATGTGGTTTGTGTGTGGCTGTTAACTAAAGTGTAGTTCAGGGCATTCTTTGAAACTGTTTTTGCTTTAACTGTGGAAATGATGACAATTTGTCTACATTTTCGAATTACTTGTTGAATTACTGGAAAAAGTTATTAGCCGTTCAATGTTCAATGGAGGGATTGCAGTTCAATCCACATATTGCCTTCCCGCAAGTTGCTCACAATAATGTATTTCTCCCAGAGTGGATTCCAATTCTCCAAAGTTAAAGCATGTGACTTTTAAATTGGGTTTTGTTTCCAGAAACCTTGGCAAATCTTCGCATTTTCATTTCGTTGTGTTGACACTATCAAGTGGCAAAGCATCAGGCAACTCTTTATTTTCTACATACATCCATGACCCAGAACTGTGATATCAGTGACAATGCCAACCCACAAACCGACAGCATGACATGACAAGCAACGATCTAACTGACACAGAAACGTGACAAATCTGAACGATTGGCTTGAATGAATAGTCAGACCAATCCTATGGCGTGTGTGGTCCGACGTTTACTCACTTCCCCACTCATAACCTTAGTTCCTACCTGCTCAACAAGCAAAACCGGAAGGAACCGAAATGAATAATGGTGGGCTCATGTTATCATATTATCATATATCATATCTCATTAAACATGAATAGAGGGATTATGAAGAAATAAAACTTGGAAGGAAGTACAGCGCTTGTTGGTGCGTCTAGTGAGCATACATAGATAGTATTGTTAGCTTAGTTACACTTAGTTAAGTTAGTACAAAACCTAGCATGTATCATGTAAATCAAATTTGCCCACACACTTAAGAAAGTTCAGACTGTCAACTTTTGGTTTCCGAACTGATTCATGCTGTATTCTGATTTTGTGTTCATTGCTCAGCTAGCAATAAAACAATGCTAAAGGAAAATATCGCTTAAGGAAGAGATTCCAGCTATTGACAAATCTTTATTCAATAGATATAGTGCCACAGATGGGTGCTTGCGTTTTTGGCAGCACATCAAACCGCCAGAGAATTAAAATATTTTTGTCCTCTGGTTGTAGTCTGTGTGTGTGTTTTTGTGTGTGGCGTGTTATTGAGCTCTCTTCCTGTAGGCTGAGTTATTGGCATTAGTGTATAAGAACCAAAGAGGATATATCAGAGAGAGAGAGAGAGAGAGAGAGAGAGAGAGAGAGAGCATGCTCACACACAAACACACACAGGTTTAGCAGTGTTCCCTTGAGAGCTATAAGTGGAACGACTACAAATCATCCACTCAGTTTCCTTGCCTTACACCTGCAAACAGCTGCATTGTGACATAAACTGCCGTTGAAATGGCAGAGCGTCTGGGGAGAATCTCTCTCTCTCTCTCTCTATCTCTCACTCACACACACACACACACACACACACACACACACACACACACACACACACACACACACACACACACACACACACACACACACACACACACACACTCCCTTAGTGATTTATTGTTTATCTAGGGAAAGTAAAGGTAATGTAGTGCACCTTCATTATACACATCAATATATCCTTTGAAATAGTTTACAGAAGACTTTGTAAATCTTTATGGCAAGTCATTGGTAATCATGAAAATGAAAGAATGTAAGTACCATATTTCATCATTTTCATTCACGTTTCATCTTAAATATTACAAATGAATTTTCTTAATGTTTACACGAGAGAACGTTCCCCTTCCCCTTTTTATCCCAGACATTGCAAATCAAACATCAACGCCATTAACAATGTTAATGTATATGTTTCCTTTTTGTAGAAAGGAAAATTCATATTTATATACAAAAGTGGCGCTAACAAGTATCCTTGGCTTTCAATCAGAAACATAAATCCTGTAGATGTTTTATTTATTTATTATTTTACATTTTTTTACAGGAATCTGTTAACTATCTTTCTTTATCCCATTTGTAGCAATGCGATCATAAGTGTAGCCTGAATCCTGTCACACAGCTGAATAATATGAAACACCTTCACCATGCTGGCTTTGGGACTTTTCCAAAAGTACACACACACACACACACACGGTCCTGCTCACTATAATTAAGGAGAGATGATGAAGAATGAAGAACAACAAACCAGCCCGGAACAGTGTGGATATCTGCTGTGGTACTGTTTAATCTCCATTTTTTTGCCCTACTTGTCATACTTGGAGCTGTCAAGATATGTTCTAAAAATGAATTTATAAAGTCATAAACTTATTTTGCAAATTGAAACCTAATGCACTTGAAATGAATTGGCTTTGAAGTGGTGTATTGTAGCTCAGCAGTAACAACAGCCACAGATAAGAACGTTCTCTCCTGCCACAGTAACAAAGACAGAGAGAGCGCGAGTGTGATATGTAAAAGACGAGATCAACCATAGAGTTGTGTCGCTGCCCGGGGCGATAAGTACAGATGTAGCAAAGATGGCAGTGTGCAGCGTCAAGAGGCAGAGATAATGATAGAGCTTGTGCATCAGAATACAAGATGAACATCAAGGACAGCTGAGTAAAAAGAGAGAGAGAGAGAGAGAGAGAGAGAGAGAGAGAGAGAGAGAAGAGAGAGAGAGAAAGAAAGAAGATGAAAAAAGAAAGATCGTGGAGCTCAAAGACCTCTGTTGCCTCAGTATAGGTGACATGGGTCTGTCTTTGTGGACTGTATCGATTTCTATTTCAATTTCTATTACTGTTAAAATAGAGTCAAACTTTAGGTAGGAAATAGTTAGAGCAGCTTGGATTAATTATATAAAAAATAACAATTTTTAAAAAGAAAATACATACTTGCTGAAAAACCAATAATAATTAAAGATGTCTAGTGCACCTCGAGGGTTGTGGGGTTTGATTCCTGACTCTGCTCTGAGTGCATGGAGTTTGCATGTTCTCCCTGTGCTTCGGATGTTTCCTCCAGGTACTCTGGTTTCCTTCCCCAGTCCAAAGACATGTATTGTAGACTGATTGGCATTTCCAAATTATCCGTAGTGTGTGAATGTGTATGTGTGTGTGTGTGAGTGTGTGTGTGTATGTGATTATACCCATCCAGGGTGTCCCCTGCTTTGTGCCCTGAGTTCCCTAATATAGGCTCCAGGCTCCCTGCGACCTGTGTAGGATAGGTGGTACAAAAAAATGGATGAATGGATGTCTAGTGGTTCCTAAAGGTTTTTTTTTATACCACAGCATGAAGAAACAATGTTCCCTAAATGCACCTGGGACCTAAACAGATCCCTTACCTCAACCTAACCAAGGACATTGGAGGGAATGGCATGACATTACCATAATGTATTAATGAAGCATCTGAGTCATGGCACCACTGGAAAGAAATTTAGTAACTGAGGAGTCTGGAGAGTGGACTGAAACTAAGATTTTTGTTTATGAAGCTGGAGTGTATAAAAAGGCCACTGCTTAGTTACAGCATATTGGTGAATGATATAAAAAAAGAATACATTGTAAAAATACAATATCTGTTGAAACTTCCTTAACTGTTAAATATTTCTGGTGGTCTTTCATGGTAGTTTATATATAAACTATATATAGATGAACGTTTAACTGAAATCCTTTCATGAAATTTCTGCCGGTGTTACTGTTGGTTAACTTTGGGACAAAACTTATAGATTAATGTGCTGTGACTTAAATAAAGCAATTTTCCCCAAGACCACATGAAACTTTCAACTTTATGGGACCTAAACCAATACCCTTATCTAAAACTAAACTAGAATAGCAGAGGGAATGGCATGAATCACCATAAGGCATTAATGAAGCATCCGGGTCATAGCACCAACGGAAAGAGATTTAGCAACCGCGTCTGGAGACTGGACTGAAGCTAGGTGTGTGTGTGTGTGTTTTGTTTCTGTATGATCAGCACATTACTTATGGTTTTATTTTTAGCTCTCTGTGTTTTAGAGTCTCTGTGCTCCAGTCTGCTTTAAAAAAAAGCAAAACATTTCTTTACCATCGTCATTGGCAATATTTATGCTCCCAAATTCATTAGCACTGGGTGATTAGCGTAATATTTTGGCCTCAAATACGAATCCAAACTTACTATGTGTCTAATCCAATCAGGAACTTCAGATGCATCCAACTCTCAGCAGCCATTACATGGATGATTTGACATGTCTGAGAAGCGGGACTCTGCGATGACTTGACTTCCAAAAACAGGACACGCTTCATACTTTACTTCTTATAAAGACTGCAGTTTGGTAGAAAACAGAACCTGCAGGAAAATAAAACAATAATATTCAGTACATTAAGTACTCTCATATATATTTTACACGATAATACACTAATATACACATTTTTATACCACAGCACTCTCTGAATGCCTGATTCTGATTAGTTAGAAGGTTTTGATGAATTTTCTCTAGCAGTACCACCCAGAAAGTAGTTCTGCTTGTTCAAATACTTTCTATAGTAACAGCTGACACAGGGACCGGTATGGTGGATGTCCACATAAGCAGGTTAATATAATGTGTGTATTTGTTTCTGTACGGTGATGTTTATTTAACATTTTTTAATACGAGTCTCCAGTGTTTTATAACAGTAGGAGATAAAACAGTAACTTTAAGTTTTCCAATTGTTTCTTGCCATGTGTTTGGATTTAAACAGGCATTTAAGTGAGTTTGATGATCTAGTGTGTTACTTGTTACATACTATCTAGCTACAGTTACGTTTAGAATTTTGGTCAATATCATAAAAAATAGTATTGGTGCTTAGTGGTTAGCATATTTTTTTCAGCTTCTCTTGCTTCCTCTACTGCCCATGTTACATGCTACTGGATTGGTTATACTACCCTAGGTGTAAATGTGTATGTACATGGTACTCCGTGATGGACTGCATCCCGTCTCGGGTGTATTCCCACATCACACCCAGTGTTCCTGGGATAGGCTCTGGATCAACCGTGACCCTTACCAGGATTTAGTTGTTACTAAAGAGTAACAAATGAATGAAAGTTGCCCGTTGAAGCATTTTCTTGAGGTCAAGCATTCTAGCATTTTTATTTATTATTTTTACCCCTGCAAGACCCACAGAACTACAGAATCAACAAGAGGGAGTTGCTTGGTGTCTCTAGATGATATCTTGTATAGTTTGTATATTTATGCAACAGTTTGTGAAAATGAGTGGCAGTCCTATTTCAGCATCCTTGTTAATTCACCCGAACGCATACATCTGATGACTGATTTGGGATTGACTCATGTGCGAACTCGACCACTGTGTTGTTTAATCTCTTCAAACGGTTTTTCAGTGAGTGTATGGCATTAGGACTCGGAGCTCCAGCCTTGCAGTCTCCACGGGTTTTACACACTGCTTTCGAAAGCCAGGTCCCTGTGTGTGTGTACGATCCGAGCCTATCCTTTCCTTGTTTCTCCAAAAAGCCTTTCAATCATGGCACTCTCTCGACATTGTGTAAATATTTTGTGAGACAGTTGGTTACAGCCAGACGGCAGATGCCTGGAGCCAAGCCCTTTTAATTTGATCCAACACACTTTATTAAGGGAGGAGATGGAGGGCACGTAAACACACACGCACACACACACAAAGGCACATGCAAAGGCGACTACAGGCTCTCACGAGGCCTTCGTGTGGTTCACATTGTGGCCTTGGAGTTACGAAAGATTTTTTTTGTTTGCCTCAATTATTTCGGCATGAGGAGAAGATCAGAGCATCTCTCTTTCAAAGACTCTTCTATTCCAGATCGCTGTCCTGAAATGAAAGATTTTTTTCTGTAAACATATGCAGAGGAGCCGTCTCCTGTCTCTTTCTTTACTCTCCTGTCTCTCTGTACGTCCTTTGAAATGCGACAGTCCCCCCTGGCTTGTGTATGGGATGAAGGCTGTATTTGACAAACCAAGGTGGTCCCTGATTTTCTAGTATTCGTTGCCTTTTTCATTCTCTCATTCTTTGGTTCATTCTGTTTCTGCGCTGTCAGTTAGGTTTTGAAGTGAAGTGCGTGTGATGGTCAGGATTAATGGTGTGTCAGGGGACTGTTGTCATCTCTGTCAATAAAATGGCCAGAGGGAGCGCTACCTTTGTAGCCGCTCTTCTCCCCTCTCCTCATCTTCTTTCTTTATTCTCTTGTGCTTTCTCTCCTGCATCCATTTGCATTCCTCCATGCTTCAGCATGGAAAGACATCTGACAAGCTCTCCTTGATTCTCTCTGTATCACACAGTTTGCATGTCTCTCTGGACCTCCTCGCATCTGCCGTCATTCGTTCATGCCTTCTCGGTGTCAAACTAATGGTTGAAAAGCGCAGGTCATTTTGTGCATGTATTGAATTTAACAAGGGCTTTTGATGTAATTAAGCTCCCTGAGGCTAAGCCTGATGCAGGATCTACTTCAAGTGTGAGTATAGGTGTAGAAAAAAAAGTGACATCTCAGACACGCTCAGGCTCCACGACACTATCGCCAGCACAAACGGGAAAAACAGAGAGAGCATCTATAAAACTGATTATTCAGAGGGAGTGACAGAGATTATTCACCAGTAGCAGAGAGCTTTTGGCCTGGTTTACAGGTCATCAGCACATGGTGTGTGTGTGTGTGTGTGTGTGTGTATAACAGTGACTGGGGGAACATTTCCATCCAATGAAATGACATTATGTAATCTGGCAACAAAAAACAAAAAAACTGACAATAAGACAACTTACATACTGTAAACTGTACAGTCAACAGCATTCGTAAAAACCACCAGGCTTGAAACATTTCTCATGGTCAAGTTGAGTAGAGGCTGCAGATGGTAAAGAAAGCAGGTAAATGTGTTATATTGTGTTAGTCTAAATATTTCTGACTAGATGAACCTAATTTAGAGTCAACACCACAATGTGTAAGAGAAATACTACACTGTTTTCAAAAATGTATTTTGCTTCAATGGAACATTGTTACTATGATATTACTTTGAATCAAGTTTATAAGGTGTGTATAAGGTGTTCCTTTTCCTGCAGTGATTTTTGTCCTTGAAAGCTAAATGATAATTTTAACAAAATCCTTGCATTAACATCTTGAAAGGCAAAAGTGGGGGCGAAAACATGCAGCTTGGAGCCATGGGTTGCACATTGTTATCCTATCTCATTCAGTTAGTTCACAGTCATATTAGTGGTGCATGCAAGCTCAAAGAATCCAATCCAAACTTATATCCCATACACATTCCCCATGCAAGGAAAACCGGTCATATATGGGTGGTCTGTTGATAGCCGCAAGCTTTCAATTTGCACACTATCAGTTTCAGAACAGTTTCAGTGGAGCTTTTTCTACCAAAAGATCATCCACCTGAGTTCATTAAGAATTGGTACATCGGGACATTGGTACATTGGAAAAGAAAACTATTGGACTATTTTTTCATAATTTTCCTGTTTGACTAGTAAACAAAAATAACATTTTAACCAGTAATTCAAAGGAAAATTTATTGCATGAAGTCCAAATCCTTATATACTGTACCTTATACAGTATCTCACAAAAGTGAGTACACAACTCATATTTTTGTAAATATTTAATTATAACTTTTCATGTGACAACACTGAAGAAACGACACTTTGCTAGAGTAGTGAGTAGTGCTAGAGTACACTAAAGTAGTGAGTGTACAGCCTGTATAACAATGTAAATTTGCTGTCCCCTCAAAATAACTCAACACACAGCCATTGATGTCTAAACTGCCAGCAACAAAAGTGAGTACACCCCTGAGTGAAAATGTCCAAAATGGACCCAAATTGTCAATATTTTATGTAGCCACCATTATTTTCCAACACTGCCTTAACCCTCTTAACCCTTAAGCTTCACAGGTTTACACTGGAGTTCTCTTCCACTCCTCCATGACAACATCACGGAGCTGGTTAGAGACCTTGTGCTCCTCCACCTTCCGTTTGTGGATGCCCCACAGATGCTCAATAGGGTTTAGTCAGTCACCTTCACCCTCAGCTTCTTTTGTGGTCAGGTGTGTTTAGGGTCGTTATCATGCTGGAATACTGCCCTGCAGCCCAGTCTCTGAAGGGAGGGGATCATGCTCTGGGTCGGTATGTCACAATACATGTTGGCATTCGGTTCCTTCACTGAACTGTAGCTCCCCAGTGCCGGCAGCACTCATGCAGCACCAGACCATGACACTTCCTCCACCATGCTTGACTAGAGGCAAGACGCACTTGTCTTTGTACTCCTCACCTGGTTGCCGCCACACACGCTTGACACCATCTGAACAAATTAGGTAATTTTGGACTCATCACACCACAGGACATGGTTTCAGTAATCCATGTCCTTATTCTGCTTGTCTTCAGCAAACGGTTTGCGGGCTTTCTTGTGCATCTTCTGTAGAAGAGGCTTCATTCTGGGATGGCAATGCAGCCCAATTTGATGCAGTGTGCGGTGTATGTCTGAGTACTGACAGGCTGACCCCCCACTCCTTCAACCTCTGCAGCAATGCTGGGAGCACTCATACGTCTATTTCCCAAAGACAACCTCTGGATATGACGCTGAGCACGTGCACTCAACTTCTTTGGTTGACCGTGGCGAGGCCTGTTCTGAGTGCAACCTGTCATGTTAAACCACTCTAGGGTCTTGGCCACTATGCTGCAGCTCAGTGTCAGGGTCTAGGAATCTTCTTATAGCCTAAGCCATCGTTATGTAGAGTAACAATTCTTTCTTTCAGATCGTCAGAGAGTTCTTTGCTACGAGGTGCCATGTTGAACTTTCAGTGACCAGTATGAGGAGTTGTCAGAATGATGACACCAAATTTAACACATCTGCTCCCCATTCACACCTGATACCGTGTAGCACCAACAAGTTACATGACACTGCTGAGGGAAAATGGCTAATTGGGCCCACTTTGTACATTTTCACTTAGGGGTGTACTCACTTTTGTTGCCAGCGGTTTAGACATTAATGGATGTGTGTCAAGTTATTTTGAGTGGACAGCAAATTTACACTGTTACACAAGCTGTACAGTCACTACTTTACATTGTAGCCAAGTGTCATTTCTTCAGTGTTGTCACATGAAATGATATAATCAAATATTGACAAAAATGTGAGGGGTGTACTCACTTTTCTGAAATACTGTATATCCTTATAAACCTAAAAGTTAGGTTCTTTCACCCTTTATGCAAGGGCCGAGAAGGTAAACTCGTTCAAGGCTTTGAAATCAAAAAGCATTAAGTGAAATGAACACACACCCTCTCGTCTTCTCTGAGAAAAGTGTTTGAATTAAACAATAAATGGTATTTATGACCCATTTGCGCAAACTTGAATGTGGCTTCATTTGCTCCACTATTAAACTGTCTTGGTGTTTTAGCGCTTAGCACCTTAGAGGTGATAGTAGGCAGGCTGATGTGGCATTAATATCGCTATGATGAGCTGCTAATAGAATTAAAATATGACACTTTATCGGAAACCTTGCTGTCAGATTAGGCCTGACATCTTCAACCTGCCTACATTAAGATGACACTTGGAACAAACAGTGTTTTTTGCTCAGTGTAGGGAGGGCTGGGGAAGAGCTACTGGAACAGTACAGTGAGAGTAAATCTGCTAAATTTACTCGCTCCCACTTGCACACATTCATAGGAATTCTAACAAACAAGAGCAAATGGTCCAGAATTTTGGGCATTTTCACACGACAGGCTGCACCCTGGATCCTTCTGAAATCTGGATATATGTAATTACAAATGTCACTTTTGTGCATGCAGTTTGTAAAATGGTATGCATCTTTGGCGCCAATACTCAAGAAATTGAGAGCAGTACCTTGTAGATGCATGGCAGGAAATGTGAATGCATTGTGCTGGAGTAGCTGCCAACAAGGAGCCATTCTCTTATAATTTTTTTTTATACCCATTCAGGCCTGCATTTTTCACCAATGTGAAAACCACAAAGGTGAGTTGATTACAATGCTCCAATCCTACCAAAGTGTGCTTTCATACTGTATATTAATAATGTGTTTTAACAATTTTTAAAAACACAAAGTTTTTAACAACAGCCGGTTCTAACAATAAGAACCATTTTTCCACCATCATTTATGAACGGAGTTCCCAGTGTCAGCCTTTCATAACAGTCAGTTTTCAGTCACAGGAACATCTTCAGGACAGATGGATTCAGTTTCTTGGTAACATGACAAGCTGGATCTTTTTTTGTCTTATTCACTTCAAGAGACAGGAACCGTCTGTTTATAGCTGTTATAACACAATTGATAACAGGTTCTAACTTGTTTCATGGACGTTCCACAATACTAAATGTAACTATAAAGGGATAAAACGAATGACTTGTTACTCTTTAATACATATAATATTGTGAGCATCGACAAACTGCTGTCGTAGCAGAGTAATAAAACACTTCTGGATGTGCTGTTATGTGAAATTAATCAACTTTCTAGAGATAACAGTAACTTTGCTTCATGGTCGGCCACATAACCCCACCCTGTCGTTGATTATTTTCCTGTAACAGCACACCCCCAAATGTTTTATTCTTTTTTCCATTTCCTGAGCAGTGAAATATTAGCCAAAGCATAATAACAATGAAATAAACAAATAAACAGAAGAAACATGTACCAAATATACAAAACAGTGTATGCAGAACCTATATGTATAGCAATTCACATTAATTTCATTTTATTGTCGTGAGTGTATTATGTGTCTCCTAAGGCCCATGCACCTCCTGGCTCCCTGTAACGCCTCGGCTATATATAACAATAGCAAGTGGAGAAAGGAGTTGCTGAATGCTCAGTTTACTTTACAATGCTTCTATTTATCCTTGTGTGTTTAGGAAAAAGAAACAGGAAAAGTGTTAATACTAACAGTTCACTCGCACTCCGTAATCTTGGCATGAACCCACAGTGAGCGCAATAATACGATGAGTAAATATTTTCTGCTGGTTGGATTATAATAGACTATGGGTTTCTATGGGAAAGAGAAAGCTGTGAGGTGATGTGCATATGTAGTACATCATATTTACACTCATTCCATCCAGCTGTCTTGCGTTGTGTTTGAATAAAACAATTAGAATTTATATGTACAGTATCTCACAAAAGTGAGTACACCCCTCACATTTTTGTAAATATTTGATTTTAACTTTTCATGTGACAAGACTGAAGAAATGACACTTTGCTACATTATAAAGTAGTGAGTGTAAAAGTGTACATTTGCTGTCCCCTCTAAATAACTCAACACATAGCCATTAATGTCTAAACCGCTGGCAACAAAAGTGAGTACACCCCCCAGTCCAAATTGGACCCAATTAGCCATTTTCCCTCCCTGGTGTCATGTGACTTGTTAGTGTTACAAGTTCTCAGGTGTGAATGGGGAGCAGGTGTGTAAAATTTGGTGTCATCACTCTCACACTCCCTCAAACTGGTCACTGGAAGTTCAACATAGCACCTCATGGCAAAGAACTCTCTGAGGATCTGAAAGAAAGAATTGCTGCTCTACATAAAGATGGCTTAGGCTATAAGAGGATTGCCAAGACCCTGACACTGAGCTGCAGCACGGTGGCCAAGACCCTAGAGTGGTTTAACAGGACAGGTTCCACTCAGAACAGGCCTCGCCACGGTCAACCAAAGAAGTTGAGTTCACGTGCTCTGTGTCATATGCAGAGGTTGTGTTTGGGAAATAGACGTATGAGTGCTGCCAGCATTGCTTCAGAGGTTGAAGGGGTGGGGGGTCAGCCTGTCAGTGCTCAGAACATACGCCGCACACTGCATTAAATTGGTCTGCATGGCTGTCATCCCAGAAGGAAGCCTCTTCTAAAGATGATGCACAAGAAAGCATTCAATAAAGGGCTGTAATATATGTGTTTGGTTTTTGAATATCAAAAAGGCTAGCTTTTAGCTACCTTTAAAACCACTGAATATATTTTTAAATAGATGTGGCACTTATTCAGAATTTATGTAAATATTTGCACTGGGAAAGTTTCTTGTATTCAGAGTTAGGTTATGTAAGTACTTAAGTCAATTATCTGGGACACTCATTCAGTTTATTAAAATCATCATATGAATACAGTTGTCATGTCACAGCAAACCAGTGACTACATTTCCCATGGACTGCACTTCCCACACACACATACACATGTTTTTGGACCATGTTTTGGACTTTAACTGCACTTGTATCCGTCCTAATCTCCATTACGTGAATATCGTGACAAAAGTCATAAGATATTAACTCTAATCCCGCCCCTAGCTATAACCTTAATTAACCTTTAATATGAGGATTAAAATACTTCGCTGTCACACTGTCCAGGTCACACCAAAACATCCAGAAGAAAAAAGAACACACACCACTTTTACTCTTAATGTGTAGATGATACACATTTAATACTGTGTGTGAACAAATCCTTTATTTTACAATGTTTACTCCACAAATACCTCCTGATACTCTCACTGTGAGTTTCACAGCTGTGGACACGGCTCCGTGGCACTTCACTCCTCCGGCTGACCGACGACTGAGATGTTTAAATATTGATAAACATCGCCAAACGCAAGGATTCAGAATTACGGTTGAATTTATATTATACTATATGAAAAATAGTGTACAGAGTGGAAACTCTGAGGTTTTGTTAGTTTGTCATATGGCTAATATCAATCACCGCTGGAATTCTCAGAAGAAGTAATATTTAATAATAATAATATTTAATAATGAATAATACTTATTCATCTAGCTGGCTCGTTTAATTCAAAAGAACTTACAAGCGAGGAAGAAGTGAAAGAAAGGTTTCATGGGTTCTTCAGTTTGTCATGTTCTGTGAAGTTTTTTTTTCTGTTCAATATGGTTCCCAATAGGACCCATTTAGAAAGCTAGGTATCCTTTAACAGTTAAGGTGTCAAACTCATTTTCACCAAGGGCCACATCAGCATAATGGTTGCCCTCGATGGGCCACATTAAGAGTATGAATGTAACAAAATGCAATGTAATTTAAAATAAATTAAACTACACCTTATTATATTGTTAAATAACTGTTACTGTATTTATTATGTATTCATTCTGTTATTATGTATTTAATTCTGCTGCAATTCTTTGTTTTTCTTGGAGGCTAAATTTACCATACTTAGATCCGTGTGTGGTGTCAAAATGTCGAAGTAGATTGTACTCTTTCACGACTGACACCGCCTTATAACACAAAAGACATACTGGTTATTCACCTTGAAGTACAAACATGTATTTTTTCTCCCATCGTTTGTGAAACTGCCTTCCTTTCACATCAATTTTTCTCTTCTTGGACACGTTGAGGTTAATTTGTGGAGATTTGTCAATTCCAAATAGCTATGACGTGATGTTTTGGATAGCGGAAAGGCCTACACTACCCATAATCCTCGACCACCGACATATTGTCACGCCCCTAACCATCTGATACTGACGCAAAATGTACCCTTCCAGTCTGGATGAAATGCTCTGGGTTCTCAATCGACTCCAGTGTAAACCCGTTCGCGGTGGTAAGAGATGCTTAGAGCAGAGGCTACAGCCGTCCATTCACTCCAATAATAACCCGATCACGGCGATATATGACATAGCCATATCATAGATAAATCTTGGTGTGAGCTTGTCATATTAAACATAGCATATTATTTCATTCAATTTAAACCAGCAAAAGAACCCTAAAGAGCAATGTCTGTTTAAATAGACATGTTTTTGTTTAAAAGCAATTAAACATGATCAAAAGTGGCACTGTTGACTGCGAGTCTTGCATTTGTCCATGTGATCAGACTGTTGGAAATGTAGTTTGTTTGCTCTGCTGTTTCAGTTCTACAAGTGAGTTAGAATACAATCCTAGCCAAAATACTTGAGGAGTATAAAATGCAGCTCTCAGGTTGTACTGCAATTTGATCTCATAACTTTGAGACGTAAGAACCTAAACTATTAAGCAACCACTATGTTTAAAAGAATTACAAATTTACCAAATAGGGTCGAATAAAGAAAAAGGATCAATAAATGTTTGCTTTGCTGAAGACCTTGTCTTGATTGAAAGTTCAATTCTAAATAACATGGCATCACACCATTGGTTGGTTTAAGCTGATTTGCTGGGGAGGAAGGGGGGTTGTTGGTCTGGAGCCTATCCCATGGAACTCAGGGCATAAGGCAGGTATACCCTGGGCAGGGTGCAAACCCATCACAGGACACAATCACACACACATTCACACATGGCAATGAAATGCCAATCAGTCTACAACACGTCTTTGGACTGGTGGAGGAAACTGGAATACCTGGAGGAAACCCCTGTTGTATTGTGCACATGTGGTATTGTGGGATTCGAATCCCCAACCATGGAGACATGAGGCACCCATTTGTAAAAACTTGAGGAACTCAATTCTTTCACTCTATAAGGGAAATAGCCCAGGGAAGGGCGGAGCACAGAAACGCAGGAGGCTGCTTGTAGTGTAACAGAGATTAAGGCTTTATTTTTCTCACGAGGCTGTCCGCCTCGTGCCTGTGCGGCAGTCGGGAAGGGAGCGACTTTCTTATCATGCGTGCTGGCTGTCGGTCCGTCGCGATAGTACCCCCCCTCAGCTCCGAGCCTTCTGCTGCTCGGTGGCGGGCCCAGAGTGTGCCTCGCCGTGAGAGCCTATCTGCATTCCCATGTAGGGCCCCCGCCCAGTGTTGGACCTGAAATGAGAAGTCCTGCAAGGCGCGGAACCAGCAGGTTACCCTGGCGTTCGTGTCTTGGCCATCCACTGTGAGGGGGCGTGGTCCATTACTAGGACGAAGTGCTGGCCAGCCAGGTAGTACCACAGCTCCTCGATGGCCCACTTTATTGCCAGGGCCTCTCGCTCCACGGCTGCATATTTCCTCTCAACGGGGGACAACTTCCGGCTGATATAGAGGACCGTGTATTCTTCTTCATCAAAGGTTTGCGAGAGAACTGCACCAAGCCTGGTTTCGGATGCATCGGTGTGCACCGTGAATGGGAGGGTGAAGTCTGGGTTGTGCAGTACTGGCAGTGAGGGCACATTTCAGGGCTTGGAAGGCCCTCTCTGCTTCGGCAGACCACTTAACCTGGTCTGGCTGGCCTTTTTTTGTGAGATCTGTACTTGATCTCCTGGTTGGAATTCCCGGGGCTGTGCCAGGCGGTTGTATACCCTCCGTTGTTCCTCCTGTGCTCCTGGACTATTGGTGCTACCCGGTTTGCATTTCCTGCAGATATTCGTTAACTGAGCAAAAAGGGGACCGTTGCTCCTCCCAGGTTTCACGGGCCACGTCCAACAGTCCCCGAGGGTGCCATCCAAACAGGAGCTCAAAGGGGGTGAAGCCCGTGGATGCCTGAGGGCACTCCCGGATGGCAAAGAGCATGTAGGGAAGGAGGAGGTCCCAATTCCCACCTTCCTTGTCCACCACCCTGTGTAGCATCCATTTGAGTGTCTGGTTGAACCTCTTGACCAGCCCGTTAGTTTGCGGGTGATAGACAGACGTCTTGTAACAGTTGACACAATTGGACATTAGTTTGGATACAAAAGGCGTACCTTGGTTGGTCAGCACGTCCTTTGGGATACCCACCCAACTGAAGAGGAGTACCAGCTCCCTGGAGATGTTGTGGGAGGTGGCTTTGCGCAGCGGGACTGCCTCAGGGTACCGGGTGGTGTAGTCCACAATGACCAGGATGTACTCATGGCCCCGGGCAGACTTGGGAAGGGGGCCCATGAGGTCCATGCCCACTCGCTTGAAGGGAACACCGATAATGGGCAGAAGGATAAGGGGCGCTGGTGGGGCCTCCACGGGGTGGTGTGCTGGCACTGAGGGCATTGCTGGCAGAAGCCCCGGACCTCTGTCTCCATCCCGGGCCGCACAAAAACGATCCCTCAGCTTTTCCAGGGTGTTTTGTGGCCCCAGGTGGCCGCTGAGGGGATGGGTGTGAGACAGGTGCATTACTGTTTGGGTCTTTGATCTGGGTACCACCAGGAGATTCACCTGCTCCCCACGGCGGCATGCCCGTTGATAGAGGAGACCACCCTGGACAAGGAAGTATGAGGTAGGGAGTCTCAGATCAGGGCTCTGGTTGACTCCCTCTATCACTTGCACCTGTGCCCAGCAGTGCTTCAGGCGGTTGTCTTCCTTCTGCTCCCGTCCAAACTTCCCCTCCCGGTTCACCTGGTGGAAGACAGAGGATTAGTGTGTAGAGGGGCCTTACCTTCCATGGTGGCGTCTCCGTCGTCCTGGGCCAGGTAAGCCTGCTGGGCCCGGGTCCTCTTTGTGCGTTGCCGTAAATGGAGGGCACACCCCACTAACCACTGTTTCTGGGTCAGCCAGGCTGGTTCCATCTCCGGCTCCGTGGGCATGGGCTCATCCACGGGGGTTACACGGCCACGGTGCATGGTGCCTTAATGGTTAGCATATTTGCCTCATATCTCCAGGGTTGGGGATTCGAATTCCACTACACCACATGTGCACAACACAACTGGGGTTTCCTCCAGGTATTCCGGTATCGGTGCTCTGGCTTTCCCCGGGCTATTTCCCTTACACTGGTGGAGGATGCGGGCATAGAGCACAGAACCGCCAACAGCAAAAACAAAAACAAAACAAAAAAGAGAGAGAGAGAGAAAGAAACATGGACCCCGCACTAAAACACCTGTTGGAAACCAGCGTCCAGCAGCAAACTATTACACAGCAGCTCGACGAAAGCCTCCAGGTTGTGACCCACATGCTGGTTGCCATGAGGACCGAGACCCCTGCTGCCTCCATGCCCCTCCCCGATCCGAGACGCGAGATCTGCCGCCTGCTTCCCCCCCTCTCCCCAGCGGAAGATCTCGAGGGGTACTTCGAGGCCTTTGAAAGTATTGCCCGCCGAGAGGGTTCCCCAACTGATTCCCCAATCGCTGGCCGGTGTTGTGTCGGCGGTTCCACCCCAACGTGACGGTCCTTCCGGTTGGTGTTGTGTCTGGCGCGAGGTTGTCCGCTTTGTGTCTGTGCGGCAGTCGAGGAAAAACCGACTTTCTTATCATGCGCGCCGGCTGTCGGTCTGTCGCAACAACTCTAAAAAACACTAGGTTAAAAACAACCCAAATTGGGTTGTTTTTAGCACAATGGCTGGTTAATATAGGACAGAACACATTTTGGGCTGAACTAACCCATTAAGCTGAGTTGTTGCTTGTAATTCAGCAAATGGGTTCTTTTTCAACCCAAAGGATGTTTTCATTTTTACAAAAACAATGGGTTAATTTTATTTAATAAATGGTTTATATTTTCAGCCTTTGAAAATGTCAAATATACCACATTATATACAAATATATCAACATGCTATCTCCTTTATTTATACACAGCAAGGTGTTCAGAAATGTATTGCTAGAGCTGCTAAACTAGTGTTTATATATAGACTTTGAAGGAAATGACTCAAATAAGTCATATATTTAAGACAAAAATGTCAGATTTTGATCAAAGGAGAAGTTTTTAAAGTTACCAACTTACGATCCAGTGGGCATTACAAACAAGTAAGCCAAAGCTACTTGTAAAATCAAAGTAATGGTTTTATGGATAAATATATTGATATGAACTATGGATGAAATGGTTACCGGATTCACGATAAACCATGATAAAATTCCCTGACGGATAGTATTACAGTGTCACATTTACTTATCGTTAAAACTGAGCACGATTATCATGATTTGTAAAACTCGCAGTAAATGCTGTCCACCCAGTATGAGTCTGACGCAGATACAGCATGCAACATTGTTTTTTGAGCATGAAAACGGATGCTACAATTAAAAAACGAACCTGTCTGCTTAATTCAGCATGAGCCGAATGAGTCAGAGTCACCGCACAGGTGAGCAGGAGTCAGATTTCATTTATCACGTGACGAAAATGAGGCAAGCTGACTGACAGGAATAGTGAGGCGAGCTGAATGACAAGATGATGGTGGAAGATTTGGTCTAATATGAGCAAGTTTGTCATTGTATTGATTTGTTGCTTTTGTGTCTTTCATTAAGAGTAATAATGAACCCATCATTAAAGCAATTGCTGCCCCGCCCAAATTTCCTGCTAATTTAAAAGCAAACGTGAAATGCGCATGGCCACACTAGCATTCACAAGAGATTTAAAAGCGAGGGAGAAAGACTGGCATAAAGTTGGCTTAACGTTGGACGGTCGATATTTGCAATATAAGGGACTGTCTCTAAAGTTACATATGACATTGGTATACACATTTCGGACTTCAATAGGATTTGGTATTTAATAAAATAAACTATCAAATGTGTAAATGGGATCATACATAAAATATACCACAATTTAAAGCTCAATAGCATTGGAAGAGGATGACTCAACGTCACAAAACTGACTGTAAAATGTTCTGTAAGTGTTAACTAAAAAGCACACCAAAAAAAAAAAAAAAAAATCTATGTAGTGAGAAAGGAAAAAAAAAAAACTATAAAAATTGTGATGAAATTCAAGGGGACCTTGAATTTCCCCTTGGGGATCAATAAAGTATCTATCTATCTGATGTTTTTATACTGTATGACTGTATGACTCATACACAAAATATATCATAATTTAAAGCTCAAGGAAATTCTCCCAACCGCTGACACTGCCTTCTGCCATGTTCTCTAACTAAACGAAATTATTTTTATTACTGTAAAAAAGCAAAACGACATTGGGGGCAGTGCTGCAGTGGGTAAGTGATGTAATCGGTGTGCAGCTGAGCACTGTGTAATACTGGGAACACAGACTATCGGTATAATCCTTGTTACAACCATCCATCACTTTATAGTCAAATATAAAACATGTTTAAATGATTTCAATGTGTGTATCAGTACTTTTTATACATTCTCAGCACATTTTAACAATACCCTGATAATACTGATAACAATGACAGTTTTAGTCACGATAATCGTGATATGAAATTTTCATACCGTTACATCTCTAATATGAACGTTGTTTCTCTAAATAAATCTAACAGTCTGTTGGTGTGAAAATCACTACCTCCACCTGAGGTGAATTCAAACAGTCCGCCTGAGTTGATTTGGCCCAAGGGGCTGGGCTGAGGCGTCTGGGTGGAGGAGGGGTGCATCAAATCAACTGTCAGTGAAAATGACCCAGCCACTAATCAAGCGGATGGCTTACACAAAACTACCCAAAAATCTACCCAAGACCGAGAAAATAACCCAATTAAATGACCCCAAACTCTCAACCCAGCATTTGGGTAGAAAAACAAAAACAAAACCTAAGCATTTTTTGGAGTGTATTCGAAGATACAATGGCTAAGTTTAGAGTTAAGATTAGCATTCATAGTTCTTCTTAGGCCTTCACTCAAATAGAATTGAACAAAATCCAATCACTTATTTGAATTCTTAAAGCACAAGTTTCATAGAAATGAGAAATTAACCTCCTAATTTTTGAGTATATGTGTGGTGTTCTGGGAAAACCCATCAGTCACTGAGGCTGAATTCTGACAAACAGTCACAGAAAAAAAAAAATACTCAACTCTAAGAAACCATAAATATATTTAATTAAAAAAAAATGAGAAAATGTTTACTGTTTAATCTTGCCTATACTATCTTCTTGCAAAGAAAATGTTGTGTAAGGAGGCAGTGGTAAAAACAGCCAGTCAGGCTAAAGATCTAAAGTCTAAATTTGGTTCACAATTGGATCACATTTGTGGAAGTGCCATAGTGAAATGGACACCAGAATTCAATTCAGTTTGTAATCAGATACCTGCTGTCAAAATGTCTGTGATGCTTCTGCTCCATAGTTGGGATGAAATCTTAAATGTAATTATTTCCATTTTCACTTTAAAATGCTAGAACTTGTTTTCAGAACTGTATATAGCATATAAAGTCTTACTTATAGTAACAAAGTACAAACACGAGCTTGAGGTTGTCTCTACAAAATCATCAAAATCTCCTTTATGGATGTAGAATATAAGATACAAGCTTTGAGCAACATGTTAATGTGAACAAGAAAATGATGCCTGATCATGCTCCGTGTCCAATGAACATGACATATGGGGTGTGTGTGTGTGTGTGTGTGTGTGTGTGTGGCTCACTCAGTCTGATAGTGCCATGGCTGTAGAGAATCTTCTCCTGGCCCATCCGTCTGCTCGACGCGTCCAGATGTGCTCCTTAATGAAGGCAGCGTGCGCTCGGATAAATCCTGATCTCCAGCTTGCCTTTAACCTGAGGTTTCTCCTGGATAAACACTCCATTACGGCCCATTAACTTACATATGCTCCTCTTCTTCAAAGAGACGAGCCAGGATAGGGCTGAGCAGTAGCGTACAACCATGACACGTGTATGTTTGTGTGTGTCAGCGTGGTGCAGATGGAAAACTAGGCCACAGTGGTTCTACGCTCGAGAAGGGGAACCTTGCAATGTGTAAATCAATCCAATTTGTGGTGTTACATCTGGCAGAATGACAAACGAGCAGAGGCATGCTTTTTTTGTTCAATGGAGCTGCATTGCTGTAATGGAGTAAGTACAATGTGCACAACATTGTGCATTACCCTAGTGGTCTATGTTTCTTTGATATGTAAGGAGTAAAACATTCTGGGACATGCTGTTATATGAAAATTATCAATGATAATTACTGTTACTGCCCAGAAGTTGATTGTTTTCCAATAACAGCACATCAAAGTATTATATTCTTCTTACACCATAGATGTTTATCAGGTGAATGTGATTAGAAAAGGAGCTGTTGATTATGATTATACAATCCAAGTCTGTATACCTGCCAACCCAAAGTGTCAACTGCTCTGTCCTGAAGACTGTCCCATGTCAGAAAATGTATTGACTGTTACAAAGCACTGACAGTGGAGACTCCAGAAATTTCCAAAAATTTTACATAACCAGAGGGCAAACATTTTTTATTTGCATGTGTGGAGTGTTTGCCCAGCAGGCGGCTTACACCCCTCCCATTTCTCATCGCCCTGCTGACCAGCGGCACAACGCAGTCATGACACTCAGATACTCAGATACAAACAGAAACCCAACAGTGTCCTCACTAATCATATAACAGATGATAAAATTATTCATTTTTTAATGCTGATCGATAATGTCCAATATGTTAATTTCCATTCTGCCCATGGAATGGAATGCTGCTAGAAAGGGTTAAAGATAAATAAATATAGATACTAACATTGGGCCACAGAACAGACTATGCTACTTCTCTCTACATACTTATAAAAGATTTATTCTTTCCGCATTTGGAGCCTGTGCAAGATGTTATGCCTTGCTCTGATCAGAAATATGACTGTGATGTGATTGGATGGGATTTATGTCTATCAGAATCTCTGGCTTGTCAAACTGCATGAATATTTAGCCTTGGTGAAGAAAAAAAATCCTGCTGTCAGCTATTCCTATATGTAGTATTCTAACTCTCATTGTTATGAAGACTTGCACTGAGAAAGACTAAGCTTCTTGACTTATGAATTTTAAAAATGTTTAAGGCACTGAGCAGCTTCTACTGCTAGTGACCTTAATCTTTAATAGGTCTGTGAGACAGGTAGGGTGATAAACGGAGACAGAGAAAGATCATGGAAGAGAAGAATAGCAGCTAAAGCCCATCTCTCTCGGTTGGCATTCTTATCATTGTGGGCAAACACAGAACAGAGAGAGACGCTGAGCTCTCACTAAGGCATAGATTACTTTACACATTGGGCGCCAATTGGATTAAAAACAGCAGCATCCTGCACCCACTGTGTTTGGTCAACAGGAAGATGGACTTATTCAAAGTGCCAATGTTATTTATCAATCCCTTTCGGAGAATTAGCTTAGCGCTATCACAGGGCTGAGCTCTTATATTGTCTCTGGTACTGATAGCCTCATCCCAGGCAGTTTTGCTTCCAAAACATACCACCTTTGCTTTTCTGAGTGTTTGTTGGAAAGATTGACCATAACCAAAGGGATAAGCTTTGCTTGCTTGGGATGAAAAAAAAACTGATTTGTGTTGAACAATAGCAAAATGGAGACAAATTGTTTGGTGTTTTTGCACAAAAATGGTCCTAGTGCCTTTGAGATTTGGGAGCAGTTTTAGACCAGATGTTCTGTTGGAAGGTTTTTTCAATAAAATTCAATGAAATTTTATTTATACAGTGCTTTTAACAATTGACATTGTTACAGAAAAGATTTACAGAAATTTATGGCATTTGGCAGGTGCATTTATCCAGAGGAACTTACATTAATCTCATTTATACATTTGAGCAATTGAGGGTTTGGGGCCTTGCTGAAGGTCACAGCAGTGACAACTTGCTGGTGCTGGGATTTGTTCTTACAACACTCCGCTCAGAAAACCGACGTCTTAATCAGTGAGCTACCTCTGCCCTAAGTTTAGGCTCTTAATGAGCAAGCCAGACGAGATGGTGGCAAGGAAATACTTCCTGAGATGACATGAGGAAAAACCCTTGAGAGTTGAGATGAACTTGACTCATAAGGGAGACATCTCCCTGCACTCTTGATCAGGGTCTATCTCAGGAATAATGGGCATGAGGCAGAAATACACCCTCAATAGAATGCCAATCCATTGCAGTGCACTTTGAACACATCCACCTAGCAGCATTATTTTGGGGAGGATAGAAGTATCTATAGAACCCGGAAAAAACCCACATAGACACAGAAAGAACACTTCATAGATGATAACCCAAGCTCAGTACTGAGCTGGGTATTCTGGAACTGTGACTTGGCAATGCTACCCACTGCACCACCATGCTGCCTAGTATTGCCAATATTTGGATCAAAATGATTGAAAATCCATCCATTTTCTGTACCGCTTATCCTACACAGGGTCACTGGGGAGCCGGAGCCCATCCCAGGGAATTAGGGGCATGAGGCAGGGCACAGTTGCACACACACTCATGCACCCATTCACACACTATGGACAATTTGGAGATGGCAAACAGACAACAGTGCATGTCTTTGGACGGGAGGAAACCAGAGTACCCATACAATTGGAGTACAATTTGATTCAGTTAACAAAATATTATCTTTCTGAGCAAAACTATGCTAGCTAGCTATCTGTGCGACAAATTGGCAAGGTTACTTAGTTGTGAGTAATTGTAGCAATAAACATAGTATTTTTTCATACTGAAGGACATGGATTAGTGTAGCTACCATTTAGCTGTCTAGAGGTGTATCGGTGTAATAGATTCTTCCCTTTATTTCCTGTTGAGGCTTTTTTCAATATTCCTTACAAGTTCTCATTTCAGCATCATGCTGATTGTAGTTCTTTAATTCCAGGTCTATCGTTAGCAGATCTTCATCATATATAGTTAACTGTGACATGGAGAAGACATGATAATGTATGGTCTACGGAGTAATAAAGCACAATTTTAAGAATGTAAAACATGGTTCAGAGTAACATAATTTGAGAGATAGTCTCACGCTGACCCCAAGACTTATCTATCATTGTGTTGTTACGTGTGTGTGTGTGTGTGTGTGTGTGTGTGTGTGTGTGTAGAAGATTTTTAATTGTTCCTGTACCCCCCTTTGTGGTGATCCAATGGAGCTGATTGGTCATTATGAGGCTCAGAGGTCTAATGGGTCTAAATTCACTGCCCTTGTTAGGCCCGTCTGCCGGTGAGCGGCTTTCTTAGTGTCAGCGCTTACATCCAGCTTCCAAATAGAGATCTATTACAGAACACACACACACACACACACACACACACACACACCACACACTACCTCTACTCCCTGATGAGTTTGGCTTTTCAGTTTTTGATGAAACAGTAGGCACGAGCCATCGAGCAACATATGGCATCTTGGGAATTTCTTCCTCTTTGCTGCTTGTAATATGTACTGTAATTGCGTGCGGCTCTGTGGGTGTTTGACAGGAGAGGAGAGGTTGAAACAATTCGGGGACAGAAGTTGTGGAGTTGCGTTAAATTAATGAGCCTCTAAGAGCTCACCGCAAATGAAACGTGTAAATACATTGATCTTTTTCGCACTTCTTACTGTTTTCTTCTTTTTTCCCTGCTCTCTTTTTTCTCTTTCTAACCTAATGGCTTCTGTGATTGCTTTTTCTTTTTTTTTTCTGCACAATAAAAGCGGAGGAGAAAACCTGTTCAGGGCGCAGCGTCGCAGCGTCTACGTAAACACCCTGCGCACTCATCGGCTCGGCCCGTCTCCCCGGGGCTACGGCAGATTTTTCATTTAGCACGCGGCGCGGTAAGAGGTCTGAGAGAGCGATCATCCTGGCACAGGCCGCAGCTGGTATTTTCCTGGCGCGGATGATTAGTGGAACGCTTCCCATTCGACCTGGAGAAATTCTCGCAGTGGGAAGTTAACATCCGCTAACTGTCTTTAGCGTGGAGCCTCATCACTCCCCCGCCTGACGCTCCAGAATGCAGTCGGGTGGAAGAAAGGAGGGGTGAAGATGAGTATAGTGGAGAAAAGCAGGAGAGGAAACAGAGGCAGCCGTCTTTCTCACTGACATCACATTTCAACTGGGTCTCTTACATGAAAAAAAATATGCGTTTCACACTTGGGAATATGTTTTTCCGATGTAAACCACGTGAAAAACACGCCATGCTGCAATTCAGCCTGAAATGATGGAACTGGATGTGAAAAATCATGAAAAATCAAAAACGTCCTACGTTTGTGAAAGGTTAACACAAAAAAAACCTCCAAAAACAATATAACAGCACATTCAGAAGTGTTTTATTCTTCTTATACCACAGCATTTTCCCAACATTAAAAATGTTTATTAATTAAAGAATGATACTTTTATCTGCTTATATTTAGGTTTAATGCTGTGGAACATTATGACTATTCTGGAAGAGTTAATAAATGAAATTAGGATTATCATTCAGCTTCTTCATACAAGAACACTGACAACTGAATTTCCAGTTTTTACTCAGTCACACAGGTGTGTTGTGTGTGTGTGTGTGTGTGTGTGTGTGTGTGTGTGTGGACTGTCTCAGCTGGAATTAAGTGTCGAGCGGATGTGCAGGTTTCGCAAGTGCAGTTATCTGCTGTGCTTGACGGGTCTAAATGTTCATTAAGGCTTCAGCTTAATTCTCCCGAGCAGGTGTAAGCTTTCTCTCCGCACCGGAATTATCCAATCCTGCAGATACACCCGTAATCATTCGAGCTAAGCTTTGGCAGATGGAAATTGAATCAAACGTGGGAGTGTTTCTTGTGTTAATCCGCCTCACGATTTATTGTCAAAGACAAATACACTCCACTATGCTTTCACAATGAAAAACATCAAGAAAAATCAGTGAAACGGGAAAACACAGCGGCTGAAACTTTAATACTGAGGTCATTTTGCATGTATAAAAATTTTACTTATATTAACGTAAAAATTTTCTGTATTAGAGGAAACTATGAAATATGAAAAGCCTAATATCAATAATGGATAAATAAATGGATAAATAAATAAATAAATGAATGAATTAAATCTAATTTACAAAGTTTTTACCCTCAAACAGACAGTGTTGTTCCTAAAATCTGAGCTGTGCCCATTGTGACCCCATCAGAGTAATTGGGAAAGCCAGATTAGAATACGCAAAGAAATACAGAGATGAGCAACAAAAGTTCTGGAACCAAGATTAACCTCTACCAGAGTGATGGAAAAGCCAGTATGGATAAAGAAAGGATCTGCTCATGATCCAAAAATACAAGGTCATCTGAGAAACATGGTTGAGGTAGTGTCATGGCTTGGGCTTGCATGGCTGCTTCTGGAACAGGCGAGCTAATCTTTATTCAAATGCATGAAATGTTGTAACACCTAATATAAATATTAATTTTAAATGGATACCTAAAGACATTTATTAATTGTAATATACAAAGTTTTACCCTCAAACAGATGTCATAAAAGCTGATTGGCTCAGCCTCCTGGGACTGTATCACAGTAATCAAATTTTTATTAATGCACCAGGTTTAAAATCAATAGAACTGTTACACTACAGCATATACAGAATATACAAGACAACACTTTACCAAAGATATTGTTTTAACTTACGTAAGGTAGCAATGGTCTGAGTAACATAATAGCAAGAAAGAGAGAAAACAAATGCCACAAGGGTCCCATGCATTTTTCTCTGACTCCAGGCACCTGATATGCTTAATTATACAAACTTCACAAAGTGTACAGGATGGATGTACTGTCGGAGCAGCCAGTGGCATAATGCGTGATCCTGTACAGGGCAGCAATGCAGATGAAGATAAAGATGAAGATGTAATCACTGCCATATGAAGGAATGTACAGTACATGAAGGAGTGCATTCTTTTTCTCAATGTGTAGCCTGAGGTGTGTGGAAAAGGAGGGCATAGGGAGAGAGGACCATATGCAGCCTCACAAGGAAACTAAACTGGCACTCTCTCTGTGTGTCCTGAAGACATGCCTCATCTGTGCTGCTGGACGTGTTTGTGTTGTGTGTGTGTGTGTGTGTGTGTGTGTATACCATGTGAGCAGATGCACTGAGCTTTTGCCCTCTGTGTGTTCACATGGCTCATAATCTGCCTCACTTGCCCCACACCAATTCTCTAATCCCACCCTTTATTCCAGATTCATATATTTATTTTATTTTTATTTTAACTAAGTAATGTTGTGACCAAACAACGCTGACCTTTACAAAGCAATGATGTTGACTTCTCAATTCTGGTGCTGATTAAATTTCTATAATAGTGGCTATGACAGTAGTCCCGTCTCCAGGTTTAAATCAGTGTGCTCATTGCAATAATTTAGTGTTTCTACAGTAACAGCTGATCAGACACATCACGTAATGTAAACCTAATAATAAACTGATTAAGATATAAAGATATACCTGGAAAGTGTTCAAGATGGAGGAGTCAAATGGGTTTATATTGTCGTTCCTTTATATGGCTTATATACATTACCACAAAATGTTGTTTCTTCAGGACCATGGTGCAGCACAGACCAGTACACAGGACCACATAAAGGACAAATGAGTGCAAGCGCAAGACAATAAATACACAGAACATGACCTGTAAACTGTAAACTATTGTGTAATGTAACAGCACAAGCATAGCAGCTACCAAGGCAGCAAAAATGAGTTCCAAAGTATAAAAGTCACTGATGCAGCTTTATAAAGTGCGGTGTGCAGTGGTTCTGAGTCTTACTGGGTTGGGCAGCAGGGAGTTGAGTATTGTGACTGTCTCAGAGAAGAAGATTTGAAGGTTTCACTGTACAAACTGAGCTGCTGACACTGTAGAATAAATAGTGGCAATAAGTTATTTGGGAGTGATTTGGCAAATTGAGTCAACTGATCTGAGTCGCTGAAAAGGTCTAGAATTCCCACCTCTAATATTTGGCTCAGAATAATGATTCAATGAAGGTGTACATTAAATATTTATGCAAGAAATATGATTTCGAGAAAGCCAGCTTTGGCATGTCGAGGTGTTACAGCAGCGCTCGTTACTCTGCGATTACTCTGTCAGATCCTGGAGTCATATGGAGCTCCACACGTCTCATCGCTGCTGTCAAGGAGTGAAGCTCGCACCTAGCAGACTGAACCTAAAACCGTCACTGCTTTCTCCTTGAGGAACTGCGGATTAATTCAAGAGCTAATACCTGTAGAGCTCAAAAGCCTGAGGGATGGGATTACGGCAAACTGGCGTTCCTAATGTCTGACACACTAATCACAGTAGAAAGAGAGAGAGAGAGAGAGAGAGAGAGAGAGAGAGAGAGAGAGACTGACAGACAGAGAGAGACAGATTTCTAAAGTCCTACAACTGCAACCTGCTGAACGACAATGACACATTGTGAGCGAAGGAGGAGCGATTTGTAAGGATCACAGGAGGACAGATGAGGTTTTAACTCTCAGGTTGTGATGAGCCCCTGCTGCAAACACACACACACACACACACACACACACACACACAGATATTTTAAATATCACAAGATGTATGTCAGTGAGCTGATAATTCTACCTCAATCTGAAGAGCTCTTAAATCTCTTCTCCATCATGTGATGATGTAGAGCAGGCTAAAAAGAACACAGTGAAAAGAAAAGATGATAGTGTGTGTGTGTGTGTGTGTGTGTGTGATGTTAAGTGTAGCGCTTTAAAGCTTTTAAGTCTGTTTAAACATATTGCTTCACTTGCATGTCCACATTTTTTACCTGATCTCAGGCAAAATTTTGAAGAACTTGAGTAAGTATTAGAGAGGTTTTTTTGGGGATTGGGTATAAATAAGTTATAAGAAAAAGTTACAAATGTGTGTGTGTGTGTTTGAAGCAGGGGCTCATCACAACCTGAGAGTTAAAACCTCATCTGTCCTCCTGTGATCCTTACAAATCACTCCTCCTTCGCTCACAATGTGTCATTGTGCCTCTATGTAAAACTCCGATTCCGAAAAAAGCTGGGACAGTATGGAAAATGCAAAAAACAAACAAATAAACAAACAAAAAAGTCATTTGTTCACCCTGTACTATATGGAAAACAGATTATTAATACATTCATCCATCCATCCATCCTCAACCGCTTATCTGTAATTGGGTCGCGGGGGTAGCAGGTCCAGCAAGGGACCCCAAACTTCCCTTTCTCGAGCCACATTAACCAGCCCTGACTGGGGATCTCGAAGCGTTCCCAGGCCAGTGTGGAAATATAGTGTCTCCACCTAGTCCTGGGTCTTCCCCGAGGTCTCCTCCTGACTGGACGTCCCTGGAACACCTCCCTAGGGAGGTGCCCAGGGGGCATCTTTACCAGGTGCCCAAACCACCTCAACTCTCTCCTTTCAACGCAAAGGAGCAGCGGTTCTACTCTGAGTTCCTCTCGGATAGCCGAGCTTCTCACCCTCCTGAGAAAATCCATTTCGGACGCTTGTACCCGCGATCTAGTTCCTTCGGTCACTACCCACCTTTCATGTACATAGGTAAGTGTAGGAACAAAAATAGCCAGTAGATCGGGAGTTTTGCCTTCCGACTCAACTCTCTTTTCGTCACAACGGTGCGGTAAAGCGATTGCAATACCAATCCCACTGCTCCGATTCTCCGGCCAATCTCCTGCTTCAATGTCCCCTCACTCCTGAACAAGACCCCAAGGTACTTGAACTCCTTTATTTAGGTTATGTTCTCATTCCCTACCCGGATTAGGCACTCCATTGGTTTCCTGCTGAGAGCCATGGCCTCAGATTTAGAGGTGCTAATCCTCACCGCAGCCGCTTCACACTCGGCTGCAAACCGATCCAGTCATGGACCGATGATGCCATCAGCACCACATCATCTGAAAAAAGCAGCGATGAGATCCTCAGGTCACCAAACTGCAACCCCTCCCCACCACGAGTACGCCTCGATATCCTGTCCATGAATAGCACAAACAGGATTGGTGACAAAGCGCAGCCCTGGCGGAGACCAACCCCCACCTGGAACAAGTCCGACTTTTTGCCAAGCATCCGAACACAACTCTCGCTTTGGGCGTACAGCGATTGGACAGCCCTAAGAAGGGAACCCTTCACCCCATACTCACTCAGCACCTCCCAAAGTAGACCCTTGGGGAACCGGTCATAAGCCTTCTCCAGATCCGCAAAACACATATAGCATACTCCGAGGCCCCTTCCAAGATCCTTGCGAGAGTAAAGAGCTGGTCTGTTGTTCCACGACCAGGACGGAATCCGCATTGTTCCTCCTCAATCCGAGGTTCGACTATTGGTCCCCCTTTTTAAACCCCCTCTGCCTCTACCATAGAGGGTGTGTTAGTCGGATTCAGGACTTCCTTAAAGTGTTCCTTCCACCGTGCAATTACTTCCTCAGTTGAGGTCAACAGCATCCTATTCTTACTGTACACAGCTTGGATGGTTCCCAGTTTCCCCCTCCTGAGGTGGCGGATAGTTATTAATTCATTATTTGATGTTTTACTTTGTGAATTTAATTTATTTTTGAAAATATAAACTAATTTCCAATCTGATGACAGCAACACACTTCAAAAAAGTGTGTGTATTCTTTAGACACTCTACAGTCATTGAACCACCTGTAGACCTATAGGTCACCTGTAAGTCACTTTGTAATTGTTATTATAGAAATGATAATATATTAAGAAACCTTGAAGCCCTAGTGTCAGAGCTGCTGTTTTAGAAATTTAACCAACTTCTGACTAATCAGCATTGGGAATTCAACTGTGCTGTGGTATACTAGTAAGTAAATATAGATATTTGATTGTAAATAAGTTGACAGGCTGCTTCACAAGATTCTATATATTTTGTTGACAATTTTAGAGTGTTGATTTAAAGTGCTACTATTATAGGGCCTTTTAAAATGTATACTTATCTCAGGACTACAGTATATTAAGTTGTCCTACACAAATGTTAGTAGCTTTATTGGCAATGCTATAGCGTAAGTTTTTCCTTGAGTTTTCCTTAAACATATCACCTAATTATCACAAGTTTATTAGAAAATTACTAACCTGCTTTCAGTAGCAGCAGTGCACAATGATGATGCTATAATGATGCTCTTGATGATGATGGTCAGAAATTAAGCAGAGAACATGGTGACCCAGACTAAACTCTGGATTGCACTGTATTTTCATCATCAGACAGATTACATGATTGCATTAACACGCTCATTATTGCAATATAAAAAGTTATTAAAATGCTCATTCAATCTCTCTCGCTCCTCTCTCTCTCTCTCTCTCTCTCTCTCTCTCTCTCTCTCTCTCTCTCTCTCTTTCTCTCTCTCCCCGCTCTGGCCTAATGCTTAGACGGCATTGGTGGAAATCAATATGGAGCCACGTGCTGCAGGTCTGACGCCAGGCGGAACTGAGTTTGGTAAATGATTGGAACTTTAATTACACTGGCCTGTCATGCAGTGTAGCTCTCTGTCACAAAGTCAGCAGCAGGTCACGTGCTGCACAAAGGCCATGAAACACACACACACACACACACACACACGCACGCACTCACACACGCACGCACACACACAGTCAGCTGTTATAATAAAGGCTAGCTTGTTTCAAAGACGTTCCAGAACATTAAATGTAACTATAATCAGAGAGAAAGTATGATGTTTTGTTCTTTAAAAAAAAAAAAAAAAGGAATCATTGACAAATGTGGTATAACAGGATTAATGCACTTATGGACATGCTGTTATTAGAAAATAACAAACTTCTGGATGGTAAAAGTATCTTTGCTTCATGTTTGACCACATCATGCAAACCTGCCGAATATTTCATGCTGCGTTTTCTCCCTTTCGGAATATGGAATTAAGGAAATAATAGGATATCTATTAAAACATCTAAGATAAAAAAACTAAGCTGTTGTAAATTCACATTTACAAATACAATTTTGTATGTACGTTGTTTGTGAATATGAATACAAAAGGCTGTGAAATTCGTACTACATGGTGTTATTGGTATGAAGGGTAGATTATTTATCAGGCAAATTGGATAATTCTTTATTTACAGTGTTTCTTAAATTATGAGAAGGTATTCATAAAATATAATATTTCCCATATTCCCTTTGCAATTTAAACATCTTGTTATACAATCACAATTCCAAAAATATTGGGACACTGTGTAAAATGTAAATAAATGTAAATAAAAACAGAATGCAATGATTTGCAAATCTCATAAACCCAAATGTTATTCACAATTGAACATAGAAAACAAGGCTTAAACTGAGTAAATGTTCCATTTTAAGGTAAAAAACAAAAAACAAAAAAACAAGGTAATTTTGAATTTGATGGCCGCAACATGTCTCAAAAAATGTATCTCTCTGGCTAGAGATCACTTAAGCGGTTAATGACATGCCTTCTTTGTTTTTTTTAATGAGAGTCTCTTGTTATGTTATTTAATGATTTTATTAACCACATAATATTCTATTAATAATAATAATAATAATAATAATAATAATAATAATAATAATAATAATAATAATAATAATAATATATGTAATATTATATACATAATATTAGCAACATAATATTCTCATATTATGTTGTTAATGACAGTCTTGTTTTGTTGTCAATTACAGTCTTTTGTTATATAGTTAATGGCAGTCTGTTGTTATGTCATTAATAACTTTACTTTTGAGTATCAGGATTATATTTGGAGAGAGATCCTAGAGTGCTGGATAGAGATCACTTGTTATGTGATTAACAAAAGTCCGATGTTAAGTCATTAATGGGAGTACCCTGTTATATCATTAACAACAGTCATGTTATGTTGTTAATGACAGTCTCATTTTGTTGTTAATGACAGTCTGTTGTTATTTCTTTAATAACAGTTTCTTCTTATGTTGTTAATGATAATGTCTTGTAATATCATAAACGACAGAATATTGCAGAATATGTCATTAATGACGATCTCTTGATTATCATAATTCTGTCTAGATAGAGATGCAAATGCAACCAAGACACATTTAAACCACATCTAAGGCATTTTTATACATCACATCATAACATGTGATAAAACCACAATAAACCTTTTCAAAACTGAAAAGAAAGGAAGCTCATAGTCTCATAGTGTGTGTCTGGTAAAGTCTGCTAAAGTGTAAAGGAGGACGCTCTGACCTGATAAACGAGCACACAGTGTGTAATTTACAGACAGACACATTAATCTTAGACTGCTTCTAAAAAAAAGGAAAGGAAGAAAAGTGTAAATTACTGAAAAGGAGGAAGTTGAGAAAGTAAAGTTTAATCAGTGAATTATCACTGAGCTGTCAGAGCAGTTTAGAGAATATTTTCAATTGTGACATTTAAGAAAAATAATAGACCTACTCAGGTAGAAAAGAAAGTGTAATCCAGTGTGGTATAACTACTGTATAGTTATTGCACAGAGGTGTTGAATTCTCAAATCTGATTGTTCAGATATCAGTGCACTCATTCAGATACATTATCGTTTCTATAGTAACAACTTAATGGATGCTCAACATCAACTGATTTTAAAAATGTGCATAATGGTTGATATAGTGAAGTTCTCTGTGAAGAGATGTTTCTTTAACAATTTATGGAAGGGGTCTCCTCTGTCAGTGCTTTCAAACAGCCAGAGGTAAAGCTGTAAGTTTTACACCACAAAAATATTTTGTGTTTATTTTGGGGAGCATCACAAGCTGCATTTTTATTCTTGATAAAGAGCGTGATAAAATTCTTATTCTTGCTCCTTATTAACTTCAAGGGAGAGAAAAAGTAGAGTCATGGAATGACTGTTTATAGCTGCTATAATAGACTATAAAGTCATAACTTGTTTCAAAGACATTCCACAACATTAATTGTAAAAACCAAAAACAGCTAAAAAGCCCCACAATTATTCATTAATAAAAGTAAAAAATAAATAAATAAACAAATAGTGTTGGCTAGGGTATAAGATAAATAAAACACCTGAATAAAACACTGATCAATTTATTTAAAAAAAATTAAGACAATGTTTATTATAAAATTTATTGTCAAGGTCATACTTTCGCCCAGTGAAATAACAAAATGAGAAAAAAGCTTAAAGTCAACGAGAAAGATGAAATGTCTGAAATTTTTAGCAATTTATAAATAAATGGATAAAATTCTTGGTCACAAATTGTACAGTCATTATTGGGTGCTCCGTTAATGAGCATCAGCTCTAGACAGAAGACGGAACCAATAATTAGCTTAAAATGTTAAAACCTAAATTCCACCAAATTCACTCATTTGTTAAACCATGTAGGATCATATACTGTGTTATTGGACTTTCATAGTGAATGTGTAACATGCTGTGTGATGAGGCAGGACACAAGAGCATAAACCCAACGTGGCTCGCCATTATGGTTCAATGCAGGGGTCAAAAAGAGATAATCCATAATCAAAATGATTATTAACACAACAAACAGGGAAAGAAAACAAGCTTCGGTGATGCGTATGAGCAGGCAGCAAGACTTCACAAAAAGACAAAGGAAGACTAATGAGAGTATAAATAGGCATAGTAATAGTAACAGAACAGGTGCACACATCATGGAAACAAACCAGTAGTAAGGTATGGGTGGAGACAGGAGCGAAACCAAAGCAAATCTATATGACCAGAGCATAAATACAACGAAACAGGAGCGGCACTTGTTACGCTGCAAAGTGCATCACATGCTTGATAGGAGAATCTGTGACAAAATAAATATAAGCTTCTTGTTACTGTTAAAAGTGTACAAATAGCAGCATGGATTTGAGTGAGGAAACCAGAAAAATAATACAGTCTCTCATTTTTTTTCAGTCTCTCTCTTTCTCTAATGCATGCTTATAAACTCAGAATCCTACTTATTACAGAAATAATGAATTCCGCTGAAGTCAGTTCAAAGCCCGAGAGCCCTGATGTTAATAAAACTAACATCACAAAAAAGCCCAAAAAACGTAAATGTCAGAAGCAAAGAAAGTTCCTACTTTTTCTCTAATTCATCCTGATGGCCTGGAAGAACCCGGTCGGCTTTTACGCTTCACCGTGAGAGAGGAGAACGATTCCTAAATGGAGATTAATTCCAATTTTGTGCTTGCTCAGTACTAAAGCAATTTATGTTCTTTCTCTTAACGATGCCCCTTTCTCTGATTACAATAATGTAATCTAATTGTAATTATGATAGCATCAGATCCAGGCAGAGCCTGACGTGATTGGCGCACTTCGTTACATTAAAAAATGATTTTTTTGAATAATGATGAAAGGCGCTGTGGAGAATGGGGAAGTATTACTTTTTTATCTTTATTTCTATTTTTTTTGTGCAGCCTGGAGTAGAGAGATGGAAAAACGGGGAGACCGAGATACCGGAAACTGTATATGAGTGTACAGTCATATCTATTATAAGTGCTACAAGAAAAACAGAAAGAGGAAGAAAGAGAAACTTTGTTCAGTCTGAAAAACTTGGCTCATCTGAGCTGATCTCTCTGTCCTGCATGGGTGTGATGTGTTCTCCACCTGATCTCTCTGTCCTCCATGGGTGTGATGTGTTCTCCACCTGATCTCTCTGTCCTCCATGGGTGTGATGTGTTCTCCACCTCAGGGGCTATGGCGTCCTGCTTATTTTAACTCTCACTCGCTTTCAACTCACCTAAAACTGCAATGCTGCCATTTATTTAATGAAAAAGAAAGAAATGTATAGAACGTACAAAAGTCAGAAAAGTCTGCAAGATGCCAAGGAGCTCTTTATGCATTCCATCCGTGCAGAGAGAGAGAGAGAGAGAAGAGAGAGAGAGAGAGAGAGAGAGAGAGAGAGAGATAGGAAGACAGAAACTGAAAACAGAGAAAGACGAAGAGGCAGAGATACACACACACACACACACACACACGCGCACACGCACACACACAATAATTAACCCTGGGTCATAGTAAACCTCAGGTAAAAGGAATCCTGGGTTATCTTGTTTCAGGTTTCACATTGCTCATACTTTACCCGGGCATAACAATAAATCCTGGTTATTCATAAATTGATGTTTCACACAGTACAGTCCTAATCCCTGGTTTAACTTTCTTATTTGCATATTTGCTTTGTCAGCAACCACTGGATTGGATAAATGACTTTTCTGACCATGGTTGTAAAATAAAACTGTCTCCTCTCCACCCCAAATGAAGCATTTTCCATCACCATTTGACATTACTTGTTTCATTTTCCCCCTCAAACGCTGCCACTACTCTGTACACAACACACAGCGTGACTGTATGAAGCATGTGATATGATTCAGACGCTGTTCAATATCTGATTGGGTGTCTGTTGCTAAGCATCTGGCCGTAAGTTTCTAACACTGCATCGTTTCATACAGTACACTGTAAACCTGATTTCCAGCAGGGTTTTGTAACCCCGGGTAATAAGTGGTGCTAATACCCAGTTTCTAAATTACAAGTGTGAAGCATTCCTCTACCGGGGTTAAAAGTGTGGTTTTGAACGATGATAATCCAGGTTTAAGTGCTGTATTTAACGCCCTAGAGATAGACAGAGAAACACAAACGGGTTATGACACAGAGAGTCAGAGAGAGAGAGAGAGAAGAGAGAGAGTTACTGATAGAGAGAGAGTCATGCACACAAAAAGGCCTGAATGACCATTGCCTTGAGTGATTTAACTTTATGTTTATTCACCCTTGCTGTATTCATCTCTTCCCTTTTTTCTTTTCTAGTTTATTGCTATTTGGCAGTACTGTAAGAGAGAGAGAGAGAGAAAGAGGACTTTTCTGAAACACATCCGTTGTGTTAAAGTGAAGGCAGTAGCTCTTTACACACTTCTGAGGAAATCTACTTTTCTGTTTTGGGACAGATGTAAAATTAGGGACTGGATATTATTTGGCTTCCTCACATGTTCTATCTCTTTCACTTCACAGGGCACAAGTTAATGGATGTATCACCATGTGAAGAGGAATAGGGAGAGATTTACTATGAGTTCTCAAGCTTGCCAGCACCGAGGCACCTGGCCTGACCCATTTTCAGCACCCTTTACTAAAATATGGAGCGTTTCGTCAGAGCTGCTGATTTGGATTCAGTGTTTACAGAGAGGTTGAAGTGACAACACGGAGTTGAGAGCTGTTCTGGGATCAGTGTGTGCTGCAGAGCTGAATTTGAAGTGTGAGGAGAAATTTCGACATGGCTCAAGCCTGGCTGATGTACGGTAAAGGGTTTACGACAGGAATGACTCGGCTGTACTTTCAAACACCCGACTTCACCACCATGTGTTGATATCCAAGTTAGCATGCACGTAAATGATCATCGTAGCTGTGGCGCTTCCGACCTGTAAGCTCTGAACTGGACGAGTGTGTCAGAGTGTGTGTTATATCGAGATTTCACTGCTGGCTTGGGTTCCACAGCAAGTGTGTTTTCACAGCACAACAGCCTTATCATTTCACTTGAAGCATTTGACTCAATAAAGCTCAGAACATTTTCAAGATGAATTTCTGGTAAATAATTTCATCATTAGCTTCAGGTAATCTGTTTATCATTGTTGTTACAGGAAAAAAAACAACGATGAGGTGATGTGGTGGGGCCTGCCGTGAAGCGAAGTTACTCTTACCACCCTGAGGTTTGAAGATTTTCCTACAACAGCACCTTCTATAGTATTTTATTTCTCTTACACCACAGCAATTGCACTTTATCAATTAAACAATAACACCTGATATATGAAATGATTTTTATCCATTTAAATTTACATTTAGCATTGTGGAACATCTGCAAAACAGGTTAGACGTACATTATAACAGCTATAAACAGCCGTTCTCACACCTACTGTAACTCTTTTTCTTCAGACTCACGTGCAATACTAAAATAACATTCTTATTTCTGTGAATCAGTATGAGTCATTCTGAATCATACAGCAGGAATCAAATGGATTCAAGATTCTGAAAGCAACTTATTTACATTAAAACCTACATTCCTTACTTTATTTTAGGAGAGTATGGAACTTGATGTGTATGTGTGTGGCTTGCTTACACAACAACATTGTCCTAAACATTCATATTCGTCCTGGGAATGTGGCTTCAGGGAGTGTTAATTGTATTTTTAAGCAAAGACACTCACACCGCATCCATCTGCGCATGAATCTCTTAAACACTCAGCTCATTCATGCACAACAGCTCATAGGCCTTCTGGCCTCTACTTCTCTCTCTCTCTCTCTCTCTCTCTCTCTCTCTCTCTCTCTCTCTCTCTCTCTCCCTGTGTGTGTGTGTGGGTGTGTGGGTGTGTGTGTGTGTGTGTATGGCACCTGTATGCCCACTGGCTGCAGTACAGACATGTAGGATGAGGCAGCCTTCAGTTCATTTGTGTTCTGAGGGCATCAGCATATTAAAAAAAAAGTTAAATGAAGAAAAAATAAAGATGCAGAAGACACAGGCTGACTTCTGTTTTTCAGAGGTAGGGAGAGTTTTATGCTCTAGGCTGATGTTAAAAGTGAGAGGTGAAGCTCGGATTGAAATGATTAAGAGGGAGAACTAAAAAAATCAGTCTGACGTTAAACTACCCATCCCTTTAATTTTCGTATTTTTTCTTTCGTAAATGTATATGTTTATTAGCTTTTATAAATGTAGGTCAAGGTTACAAATTGTTACACACACCCATAGAGACAATCCCACTCCAGCGATATGTCAGCATTTTTTTTATAATGAAATGTATTCGAATCATCTGGCTAGTCAGAGATAAAGTTGTTATTTTAAGTTTTCTCATAAAAGAAAATCAGAGCAGAGTTGTGTGTGCTTTGCATTTTTTTTATCTAAGAGAGAGAAAAAAGAAAGGCTGCTGAGGAAAAGACTGTTTATAGCTACTATAATGTAACAGATAATGGAAATTAACCTGCTTCATACATTATAATCATCATAATTATACTATAAATTACTAGTAAACTATAAATGAATAATAAGAACACTTTGCTGCAAAAATTGCCATTGTTGGCAAATCGCTGTGGTATAAGAGGAGTAAAATACTTAGGAAACGTGTTATTATACAGTGCATCCGGAAAGTATTCACAGTGCCTCACTTTTCCCACATTTGGTTATGTTACAGCCTTATTCCAAAATGGATTAATGGATGTAAATTAATTATTTTCCTCAAAATTCTACAAACAATACCCCATAACGACAACATGAAGTTTGTTTGAAATCTTTGCAAATTTATTAAAAATAAAAAACCTAATAAGTACATTTACATAAGTATTCACAGCCTTTGCTCAATACTTTGTTGAAACACCTTTGGTACCAATTACAGCCTCAAGTGTTTTTGAGTATGATGTTACAAGCTTGCTTGGCACACCTATTTTTGGGCAATTTCTCCAATTCTTCTTTGCAGGACCTCTCAAGCTCCATCAGGTTGGATGGGGAGTGTCGGTGCACAGCCATTTTCAGATCTCTCCAGAGATGTTCAATTGGGTTCAAGTCTGGAATCTGGCTGGGCCATTCAAGGACATTCACAGAGTTGTTCTGTAGCCAGTCCTTGGTTATCTTGGCTGTGTGCTTAGCATCTTTGTCCTGTTGGAAGATCAACCTTCACCCCAGTCTGAAGTCCAGAGCGTTCTGGAGCAGGTTTTCATCAAGGAAGTCTCTGTATGTTGTTGCATTCATCTTTTCCTCGATCCTGAAAAGTCTCACAGTTCCTGTCTGTTTTTCAGCGGCATGATGCTTCCAACACCATGCAGGTATGGTATTGGCCAGGTGATGACTGGTGCCTGGTTTCCTCCAGACATGAAGCTTACCATTCAGGCCAAAGAGTTCAATCTTTGTATAATCTTTGGTCAGAGAGTCCTTCAGGTGCCTTTTGGCAAACTCCAGGCAGGCTGTCATGTGCCTTTTACTGAGGAGTGGCTTCCATCTGGCCACTCCCTATTCAGGCCTGATTGGTGGAGTGCTGCAGAGATGGTTGTTCTTCTGGAAGGTTCTCCTCTCTCAACAGAGACATGCTGGAGCTCTGTCAGAGTGACCATCAGGTTTTTGGTCACCTCCCTGACTAAGGCCCTTCTAACCCGATCGCTCAGTTTGGCAGGGTGCCCAGCTCTAGGAAGAGTCCTGCTGGTTCCAGACTTCTTCCATTTACGGATGATGGAGGCCACTGTGCTCAGTGGGACCTTCAATGCTGCAGAAATGTTTCTGTACCCTTCCCCAGATCTGTGCCTCGATACAATCCTGTCTCTGAGGTCTTCAGACAATTCCTTGGACTTCATGGCTTGGTTTGTGTTCTGACATGACACTCTTAACTGTGGGACCTTACATGGACAGGTGTGTGCCTTTCCAAATCATGTCCAATCAACGTAATTTACCACACGTGCACTCCAATCAAGTTGTAGAAACAGCTCAAGGATGATCAGTGGAAACAGGATGCACCTGAGCACAATTTTGAGTGTCATGGCAAAGGCTGTGAATACTTATGTAAATGTGCTTTTTTTTTGTTTCTTATTTTTTATGAATTTGCAAAGATTTCAAAAAACTTCTTTCATGTTGTTGTTATGGGCTATTGTTTGTAGAATTTAGAACATAATTAATTTAATCAATTTTGGAATAAGGCTGTAACATAATAAATGTGGAAAAAGTGAAGCGCTGTGAATACTTTCCGGATGCACTGTAGGAAAGTCAACTTCAAAATGAACTTCGGGGTGGTAAGAGCAACTCTATTTTCCTTTAACAGCACTTCTTTATAGTTTCTTATAGTTAATTATCTGATGTTAGGGCAAGTAGCTATGCAGATAAACTGTATAAAGATTGAGAGAGACAATAAAAACTGAATCCACTGTGCAAATGGAACTTCTATGAGCAGGGGGCGGGGCTTTCTAAAGTGATCCCTGTCAAATGATTGGTCAAAAGGCCTCCAAGAGCTGTCAGAGCTTTCCGCCGGAAGAAGCTGAGGCGATCTCAACGAGGAGACGAGGGAGAAGAAGAAAATCAATTTCAGCGTCCGGGCCAAGTCGCTGCGGGCTTCCTGAGTGGACGAGCGAGGTGACACACTCCATCAGGACTGAGAGAGGTGACACACTCCATCAGGAGTGTGAGTGAGCTCAGGGCCTCAGGAACCCCCCTCCCCCGCCTGCACCCGGCGCCCCACCTCTCCGGCTCCGGATTAAACCGATTTATCTCTTTCAGCAGACCTCCGTACCGCGGGGACTCGGCCGGGGCGGCGGAGAAAGTTGTTCCGGAGAGAGCGAGAGGAGGGGAAAAAAGTGGCAGAATTCAGGGGTGTAAATGATGAATTACTTTTCATCAAGTGAAAGGAAACACGGAAGGGGAGCGGGAGTGAGGGGAGCGGCAGCCTCTGACCCGACGCCTCACGGCAGCCAATATCTTCATTCAACAAGACAAGCATGAAATTACACAGAAAATGGGATTGTCATGAACGGCCCTTCAAATCTCAGTGTACAGTCATTACCCCAAAAAAGGAAAGAGATCTCATAGGCACATCATGCGGCCTAAGATGGGGGGAAGGAATGTATATATATATATATATATATATATGTATATATATATATATATATATATATATATATATATATATATATATATATATATATATATATATATATATATATATATATATATATATATATCCGTATGTGTGTGTGTGTGTGTGTGTGTGTGTGTGTGTGTACTGTATATCCTTTAAACAACCATCTAAATCATGAACACAGTAAAATATGAAGAAAAAAAAACCTCTTCACAAGCAGATGCACTGCTTGTTTACGAAATAGAGACACGGAGAAACACAATGTCTAATGAGCAATCAGATAATAATTAGAAAGCAAAGCTGAGAAAGAGTGTGTGTGCGAATACAAATCAGCTCCATTGCTGAACATGAAAATGTGTGAGGGAAATAAAAAGATGCATGCTGCATTTACATCAAAATTTTTGTTTTAGAAACTTGTTGAAAAAGTGTGGAAAAGAGCTGAATTAAGTATACACATAGAGAGTACATTGAAATATGCCTACTTTGGATCACTGCTGTTTTGTTCCCACGTCTCTTTCTCACACCACACACGCTCGCACTCACACAAACTCACACACACACACACACACACACACACGCGCGCTATGACATCACATAGTCTACGCACACTATTTAATTTCTGTATAATTATCACATTTTTCTTACAATTGCCATTCTGCCATGGATTTCTCATAAAAAATGCACTGCTATAAATTTTATACAAACTTCTGCCCTCATGGAATTGACCATTTTTTTCTCTTAAATGTCACACAGTCTCTTTTGTTCCACTCTAACCCCCCCGTGTGTGTATGTGTGTGAAAGAGGGATGAGTGTGTTTTTGTAAAGTGCTGCTGACCGGCTGATTCTCAGGGTCGCGCTTCCTATCGATCCCAAGCAAGAAGACGGGAAATGACATGTCGCAGATTTCTATCCCCATTCATGGCTTGACAAAGAAACGGGAAGTCACGGGCCACACTAGCATTATGCTAATCGCCCCTTTTTGTGCAGTTTCATATTTATTTCTCACAGCATGAACAGGAAAAGTTATAATAAAAAATACATATCAGTAAGTTGTATTTTGGTTGACTCTAGATGTGAAAAGTGCAAAGCTAGTAGGATGTGGATGCTTTTTAAATAAAACTAGCCAAGTTTTCTGCGTCTTAGCCTGAAATTTCTTCAGGAGATCTGTACTTTTCAAAGAGTGGTGCGTTTAAATGCCTCTTTTATTCCTAAAACAGCCTTAAGACACTAAGAACGGCTGGCTCCACATAATGAGACAGAGCAGACAGATGACACTCTGTGCGCTCCATTAAAAGAGGTCATTGAGAAAGCGCAGAAACGCCTCTGTTCCGCCCGTCATGGTCTTGGCCTTCAAAGAAACAAGCATGTGACACAGGCGTGGAGGAGAGTAAGGATGCAGTCGCACTCGTCTCTAAAAGACACTCGCTCATTCCCTTCAAAAGAAAGCATTTATAAAACTTCAAAAGAAAGACCACACTCATAGTTATATTCGGTGCACAGAAACTGTGCTATTAAAAGGATTCTAAATATGTTCTGGTATGGTTAACCTGCTGTGCATTATGGGTAGGCGCAGCTGGGTCTGTAAATGCTCAGTGTTACATCTGACTCTCGGCACGAGATGCTCGTTTTAGTATGAAGTGGCCTGCATCAAGACTCAAGAGAAGAGAGTAGCAGTGTTTTGTTCTTTTTTCGCTTGTGTTTTCCCTGAGGGAATTGTGTAGATACTAGACATACAGACAGACAGACAGACAGACAGACAGACAGAGAGATAGATAGATAGATAGATAGATAGATAGATAGATAGATAGATAGATAGATAGATAGATAGATAGATAGATAGATAGATAGATAGATAGATAGATAGATAGATAGATAGAGAACTTCCTTGAATTTTATGTTTTGTAGATAAAAGTCAGTTGAAAATAGAAGTACTGATACTTTTTTTTAACAATCCAAAAACCATGAAGGGTGCAAACTTTTGCACTCAGTAGTAGTCAGACAAACAGACAGACAGACAGACAGACAGACAGATAGATAGATAGATAGATAGATAGATAGATAGATAGATAGATAGATAGATAGATAGATAGATAGCCTCCACTGAAAAGAGTAGAACTCCGATGGGCTTCTGCTGTTGTAGCCCGTCTGTCTCAAGGTTTGATGTGTTACACTTTCTGAGATGCTTTTCAGCTCACCATGGTTGTAAAGAGTAGTTATTGCAGTTATTTATCTCTCATCAACAAGGGTTTCCACTTGCAGATCTGTTCGCACTGGACGTCTTTTGCCCCATCTTACTTGATTCATGGACGTCCCACAACATTAAACAAAACTATAAACTGACCAAAAGTACATGTTGTTTTTTAATAAAAAAAAACAAAAAAAAAACAATGCTTGTTAAATTCTTGTAGGATAAGAAGAATAAACAGTTTGTCGATGTTGTAAAATAATCAACTTTGGGGTTGTAAGAGCAACTCTACTTTTTGTGTCAGGATGCATCATACTAACCTGTCGTTTATTATTTTCCTATAACAGAAAGCCCAAGCATGTGACACAGATCACACACACACAATGCAGCATTTATTTAGAGACCTGACCTCAACAAAGTGTGTGTGTGTGTGTGTGTGTGTGTGTGTGCGTGTATGAGAGAGAGAGAGAGAGAGAGAGAGAGAGATTTGATGGTTTGATGAGTTGATTGCTCCCTACAGGATGGAAAGTTAATGATAATTGTTCGTGTGCCCCTTAAAGTGAAAGGAGACATTAAATAAACGGGAATTGTCCTGCAGAGCCGAGCGATCATGCTGTCTGGACGACTCTCAGTCGCTTTGTTAATACCATAGTGATTAATAATTTCAAAGTTAACCCTGTCTCTTGTTGCAGTATTGTTGGGAGGAATCTGATTGGCTGTGCTGAGCCAATCACTTTAGTGACATCACTATGCTTTTAAAGTCCTCTGTATAACTAATTTGGTGAATACATGACAGACAGTACTAGTTGTTTTATGGTTCTGAGAGCTAAAATGAATTTCCTGAGTTGATGTAGAGAGCCATGTTAGCATAGATTTATTAATCATTAGCACTGCTCAGCACAGGCAGTAAGAGGACTTGGGAGATTTACTCATATTCATTTTCCTGATCAGATTACCTGTTCATTTAAAATGAAGTAATAAAGTTGTGTTGTTTGGGCGTGTTTGTATTTCTTTTTGGTTAAGAATTGTTGCACTATTTTTGCACCCTTGCTATATGTTGGCAGAATATCAGTACAATCAGTACGTTTACATGGACAACAATAATCCAACATGAACCCGATTAAGACGATACTCCGTGTAAACAGCAATTTTTAATGACCTTAATCTGATTAAAGTCATACACAAGTAAACACAAATCGAATTAAGACATGTGGAGTATTCCTGTTTTAGTCGCATTATCGAAGCACATTACAGACATGTACATACCTTAATCACACTATTAATGTCGTGTGAGAGTTTTCACCCCATTTTGCGACAGGACACAATCACACACGGCAGTGCTCAACCGTTTTACGGCAAACAAGAGAGTACGGCTGTGTCCGAAACCATGTACTTACCTACCACACAGGAGGCGAAACACATGCATGTATCTCGGCTACTATATAGCAGGTAAGTACATGGTTTCGGACACAGCCCACTGCTTCAAGCAGTCGTCTATTTGCACATACACCATGACAGATAATTAACTGCAGTTGAAGATTTTGTAAAAATTTTAAATAAAAACGCCCAAAACTGTATATGGTACCATAACGAAGACGAACTGTATGTTAATACGTGAAATTCTGGAGGGAACGTCAGACGGCATGACGCGGTGACGTAATCACATGTGCTGTTAATCAAACTATGTTCTAACATGTAAAACAGGAACATGAAAGGAGTATTCTAAAAGCGACTCATGTAAACACCTTAATCACAATATTGTTTTACTCAGAATAAGGTCAGTAATTAGATTACTGCTGTCCATGTAAACATAGTCAATGACTGTTGTGGATCCTAATCCAGAGGTTGTATATTGTTTGATTTCATACTAATGCTAGCATGCCCTTAACTCCTAAAAGTTTGCATTAAACAATGAATGAAGTATACATAATCATATGGGATACACATCGACTTGGCTACACATAAGTACATCTATATTAGCCTAATCAATTATAGTTTAATGTGCAGTGAGAGGAAGCATGCACACCTGGTATGTGGTTTATTCTGGATAATCCAACCAATCGTAATTATAACATGAGTCAAAACATAGGCAGCCAGTGTCAAGGAAGTGAAATCCATTTTCCAAAAAAGCCAAAAGGTCCCATCCATCCATTTTCTGTACCGCTTATCCTACACAATGTTGCAGCGGAGCCTGGAGCCAATCCCAGGAGACTCGGGGCACAAGGCGGGGCACACCTATTTCAGGGCACAATCAAATATACACATTACAGACAATTTAGAGATAGCAGTCAGCCTAAAATGCACATCTTTGAACAAACCACCATGCCATGACATAGCCGAAGGTCAAAACCAGGAAATATCTGATTAGACTATGCAACAATACATTCAAAAACTGGGTATACATAGACAAACTAATCACAGAATAGGTGAACACAATCAAGTAACAAAGACATGATAGCACAGATGGAGACGGGACTAAAACAGAAGAGAAAATATGAGCACATGTTGAACGGTGATGTAAAGGGGACAATGGGAAACCTAGGCTGCATTCAGTTTGCAAGGCTGCAAGTCATTTTATGGTAATAATCATGAACAAAATATTGGCATAACTCTTTGTCATCCATTTTAAAGTTCATCAGACTTGAACTTACGATAGAACATACTCTAACATAACCGTTAGGTAATGTTTTTGGGTGGGTCTTCAGTCATTCATGCCGATTTTAAGCAAAAAGTAGGAGAAGCTAAATTCATTGCTTTGGTTTGACTCATGGCAACTTTCCGATCAGCACAAAATATGTATTCTGCTTTGCATAAGTATTCACCCCCTTGAACTTTTCCATGCATTGTTTTACAACCTGGAACTGAAATAGGTGTAACTGGGATGTACTATGCCATGACATAACCCATAATGGAGGGAAAATGGAGGGAATTTGGTGGATGACCTCCTCAGATTTAATCATGCTATACAGGATATTCAACATTTGGATTTACAAAAAAAAAGTAACTAATTCTTTTCCAAATCTTTTTTTTTTTAATAGCTATGTGGTCATGAGGCTGTTTGTTTAGGTACAGTGTCCTCTTTCAAACTCTGGGATCTTCCAGGAACAGATGTATTTATATAGAGATCATAAGACACTTTAACTGCACACAGTTTAACTTCCACTATTGATGTGATTTCTAATACACACTACATTAGGGGTTTCATAACAATGGGGGTGAATACTGGAAGTGCAATCACAACTTTAAGGTTTTGTATTGAGAAATACCTTTGCTAACTAGTACAGTTCAAATGATGTCTATTTCAGTTCCTGCTTGTAACAGTACAAAACGAGGAAAAGGTCCGTGGGGTGGTGTGTGTGTGTGTGTGTGTGTGTTGGGTGTTGGTGGGTGAATACTTATACAGTTGACAAAGCAGCGACACATCCAAATATTCCTTGTGAACGCAGCTTTATTCTGTATCTGTCTGCCTGAATGAGGAGCTCAGCAAATACTCATGAATTTACTGAGTGCTTAATGAATTTGCCAAGTTGGACCGCATGGTGCCAACAATTTCTCTGATGGAATATCGAGCCGAGAGTTCTCGGGAAGAGAAAAAAGAAAACCGCAAACACACACTTGAGTGAAACTCCTTCTCAGGAGCCAGATCTCCAAAGTAGCACAAAGCTTTCAGACTCTCTCTCTCTCTCTCTCTCTCTCTTTCTCTCTCCCTCTACATCTCTGTCTGTCTGGCATTGTCCTGATGAAGACAGCGCCGTGGGCAGAGGGATTGGCTCGGCTGCCAGCGGTTTTGTTTACCTTCAGCACAAATGTCCAAGAGGCATTTTGTCGGCATTTCACAAACCCAATCTCTTAATGCTGCTACTGCTGGAGAGTTGGCATACACGCTGCTTCGGGGACTGTGTCTCAACGACTACATTCACATAGAACGTTTGAAGGGCACTTGCTGTGTTCCACACACACACACACAAACACACACACATTGTACAATGCTACACTGTCTGCCAATGAGCCTGCCTTTTTGTTGTTGTTCTCTTATAGGAAAATAATCAACGACAGAGTGCTGTGATGTGGCCTGACGCAAAGTGTAGTTACTCTTATCATCCTGAAGTTGATTATTTTCCAGTAATAGCAAGGTTCAGTCCTCTTTTTATTCTACAGCGTTTTCCCACAACTTGCAGTGTTTTTGCTTGATTTTGTGTTCATTTCTCCGATCGCAAAATCCTCGAGGGACTGAATATATATGTACATTTGCATACATTATGTAAAAAGACATGCATAATAGGCCAATTGGCATGTCCAAAGTGTCTGTAGTGTGTGAATGTGTATATGATTGTGCCCTGCTATGCATTGGCACCCTGTCCAGGATGTACCCCACCTTGTGCTCGATGCTCCCTGGGGTAGGGTCCAGGTTCACCGCGACCCTGAAGGATAAGTGGTATAGAAAATGGATGGATGGATGGATGGATATATGTATTCCATTAGCATTACCATTAACATTAGCCAATGTGAGAGAGGCCTTTAGTTGCATAGACGTAACCATGGCTCCTTTATGACCTTGTGGACTTTTATATGTCTTGCTCTTGGCGGGATCTTTGTTGGTTGATTACTCCTGGGGAGGGTAACAGTGGTCTTTAATTTCTTCCATTTGTACCCAATCTGTCTGATTGTATATTGGTGCAGTCCAAACTCTTTTTAGAGATGGTTTTGTAACCCTTTCCAGCCTGATGAGCATCAACAACTCTTTTTCTGAGGTTCTCAGAAATGTCCTTGGTTCATGCCATGATGCACTTCCACAAACATGTCTTGTGAAGATCAGACTTTGACAGATCCCTTTTCTTTAAATAAAACAGGGCGCTCACTCACATCTGATTGTTATCCCATTGATTCAAATCACCTGACTGTAAGGTGGCATTAACACTGAAGGTCTTGATGCGCAATTCTGATTTTTTTGATGACCCACTTACATCTTCCTTTAAAAGTGATCTATATGCGCTATCTGCATTTACACTATACATGTCGTACCATGTCGAAACAACCTAAGGTAGACGTTACTGGAAGCTTAGGCCAAAAAGGAAGTAAAAATGGCACAATTTGCAATGGACCCAGATGAAAATATAATACAAGCTTTTGCTTTCCGCACCATATTTATAGGTAAGCAACAAACCTGCCTCTTAAGGCAGAGAGAAAAAGAAGAAAGCCTTTGTTGAGCGTTGTATTTTCAAGGTTGGGGTCCACCTGAGTTGACGTCATTCGCCGCCATCGCTTCTTTAATGACATATGACTCGCATTGACAGAGAAATATCCGATCCGTCCAGCTACATGTCATATGCAAATGCATGTATCTGATTCATATCAGATTTATTTCCACATATGAATGAGGCCTGATTCTTTTTTCCTGCTTACATGTTCAGGGGTCATATCCGATCTGTGCCACATTTGAGGGAAAAATTGGAATTGGGTCACTTCAACCATTTAGTGTAAATGTGGCCTAATTTCGCCTTTAAATTAAACTGCTAATCTTAGAGATTTGCATATATATATATATATATATATATATATATATAAAAACCGAGAGAGAGAGAGAGAGAGAGAGAGAGAGAGAGAGAGAGAGAGGGGCTGCTCATGGGAATAGCAAAGGTTCTGCTTTGTACAACAACAACAAACAACAACAACAACAACAATAATAATAATAATAATAATAATAATAATAATAATAATAATAATAATAATAATAATAATAATAATAATAATAATAATAATAATAATAATAATAATAATAATAATAATACAACCCCAATTCCAAAAAAAATTGGGACAGAATGGAAATGCTAATAAAAATAGATTGATTTGTAAATGTATTTTGGCTTGTATATAAACAAACAAAAAAAACATATAAAGAGAAGGGAGGAAACCGGAGTACCCAGAGGAAACCCCTGCAGCACGGGAGAACATGCAAATTTCACACACACAGGGCCATGGCAGGAATTGAACCCAGAATTTGTAGTTACATTTAACGTTACTGAAAGTCTGTGAAACAAGTTATGTTATAGTAGTTACATATAAACAGTCATTGCCTCACCACATTCCCTCTTTACCTCACCCTTGAAGTTATGAGGCCAAAAAAATGTTTGTTTGCCATGTTACAGAGAAACCGAAAACTGTAAATCCCTCTGATATACAGTAATAATGTACACATAATATATTTTTATAATTAACTTTAATTATTTAAATTTTTTTACATATACAGTGTCTTCTATAGTGTCACAATGTAAAATAACAAGGAGTTAACGGTAAATATTTCACCGAACAGTATAAGTGAACAGACATGCAAAATAGACAATCATAGGTCATCATATAGCTAACTTTGACAGATTTAGGGGAAAAATCTGGCAGTGCTACTGAACAAAGAAACATTTGGGAGCTCTAATTAGAGAGCTGAGCCAACAGATGTGACTCAGTGCAATCAGTCAACTCCTACAATGCAGCCACTTATCAATGCTGTGTAATGATCATTTCAAATAAATATAGGCAAGGACATTTTTGGAGACGACTCACAGTCAAGAAATGACATTTCAATGTAACGTTTTTGTTTTTTTTCCACATTGGGGCAATTTTTAAATCTCACCTCGACGCTCAGAGCCCTTGTACCTAAGCGCTTGGCAGGACATCACGAGCATATGGCAGGACTAAATGTTGATTATTATCTGTGCTCATATTTCATTCGGACGTCAGATAAGTGAGCGAATTCATCATTCCTCAGTTTTCTGCTTTTTGTCTGCGGATGATAATCGGCACCATATGAACCTTGTCTTTTATTGAAGTCCAGAGTATAAGAAAGTAGAGAATAGGCGAGAGCAGAGTGGGGTATAGGAGAAGCATTGTAGCTAATTTCCAGTTTGTCCTTGACATCTTAAGACGGAAAAAAAAGATTGGTTGCTTCACAGATTTTGCCTTTGCATGAGATTCCATTCTTTCTATGGCTGCTCTTTGACAAGGTTAATGACGATGTATTAGCAAAGACACTGACATATTTCTCTTGCTTGAGCTATGACTGTTTATTATTCCACCATGCTGACTTAAAGGTTAAACACACATGCTGTGATTACTCTTAATATTGTCCTATCTAATGCGCTGATCATTGTTGCTACTGATCCATCCTCTTTCTTTATTATAAATGTTTCGTTGTTGTACAGTAACAACAACAACAGCAACAATGCAGCCCAGAAAACTTAATTACCAAAACATAATTGATAACACTTATTTACATGTGTACACCCACACACTGATGCCAAGCCCCTTGCCAAGTAATTATTATTTATTCTGTAATTAATTAGTAATAATTATGCCCTACTAGTTAACCTAATGTATTCAGAGCACATTAAATAAACTGAGTTTGTTAATTATATAATTATGCAAAAACAGGCCGGGCTGGGTTGTACTCCCTGTGTGTGTGTGTGTGTGTGTGTGTGTGTGTGTGTGTGTGTATAGAGTTACAATAACATTTTGACTGTTACAAAGTGCTGACAGTGAGGCCTCCTTCCACAAATAATAAACAATGCGTCCTTAAAGAAATATTTTTCTTTGTTAAATAACAACACACTTTATTTTAAGGCTTAAATTATGTTGAATGTCCATTTTAAAGTCCATGTGAGTTAACTGTTGCTATAGAACCGATAACATATTAGAAAAAAAAAACTTTCATATAAACCCCCTTCTGTACATTGTAGCCGGAACTACTGTCAGAACTGCTGTTATAGAAAATTATAAACACCTTCTGGCCAATCGGAATTGAGACTTCGACAGCACTGTGGTATAAAGTGAAATATAATACATCCAAGAGAATTTATTCATGACACTCATAACAGATGAGCACAAATTTGCAACCACACCAAAACACACAGCACGAGACCTCCACCTTGAGCAGCATCTCATATTTCCCCCCTTACACACACACACACACACACACACATCCATCAGGCCTGCGCTGGTTGTAGCAGTAGGAAGGGGCATTAGTGCGGCGTTAATGGCTTGAGAGGGGTGAAATGGCCTCTCCTGCTGTACTGCTGAGAGCTCATCAACATTAGGCAGGCGACAGAGAGGAGGGCAGGGTCGCACAGCCAGGCAGGTGTTCATCCGGAGGGCATACGGAGGGCACAGCGACGGCTGAACGATGGAGTCGACTGGATAAAGCCTTGGCGAGGGCACTGCCCCAACACGTTCTGTGCCATGTGTCTGATGGCCGTTGGTCACTAAATGGAGCCATAAGCATCTGTGATTGACAAATTATTTACAGTGTCAAACACCAGGGTCACTGTTTAGCCACAGGGCGCTTTATCTGTGCCGGATGTTTATCTGCAGACAGAGGAACTAGTATAGGAACAAAGATGGCTAAATAAACATTGAGAGGAATAAAACAGTTTGGGGGTATGCTGTTACAGGAAAGTAATCAACAGTGGCCTGCTGCAAAACTGCAACCAACCAGAAGTAGATTATTTTCATATAACAGCATGAATGTTATTCCACTTATAGCATAGCAATTTGCCAACAATTAGTATTTTTCATTTATTAAAAAGCATCATACTTTGAATCCATTTATTGTTATATTTTATGTTGTAGGCCACATAAAAGTGCTATTTGTACTACCACTGGATGAACTGGTATACTAATATATAGGAACTAATATATAGGAACAAAGATGTAAATACCTGCTGTATAGGAAAATAATCAACAACTTATTGGTGTGATGCAACCTGATGTAAAGCTGAATTAAATGTTACCAGCATGAAGCTGATGATTTGCTTAAAATGATTTTTTTTAGCTGTTTATACTCAAGTTACATTTAATGTTGTGAACATCCACAAAACAAGTTCGTACCTCGTATCACTTACAATCAGCTTGTCTGTCAACTTCATGTAAAATTAGGAAGGTTTTTGCAGCCCTCTTTGTTGTAACATTAGCCAGTGTTAGCTCTTCAGTACAACAACCAACACATCGAAGTCAGTCGGAGAGTATGGTAAGGTGCAGTATAGCAGAGTACCAACATAGGCACTGTACTCTTTTAGCTAGATATTATGTTATTTTGGTAACTTTAGCAAGGGTTCTTACAGTACATTTATTTTTTGACTAGAGATTTGATCACACAACCTTAACTAATTAAGGTGGGGGGAAAATAGAATTAAATGAACTAAGAAGATTTGAATTGTAATTTTATTTTTCAAAGTAGATATACGTTGTAAGCTAAGCTAATTTATTTGTAATATCTTAAAGAAAAACAAAACTCTCAGTTTAATGAACGAACCTTTAAATGATCCAACTACACTCTAAAAAGTGATGGCCTTATGTAGCTTGTCTGTATTATAATAATGTCCATGTTACTACAATAAATTAAGTTTGTAAATGCACATACAGTATTTCTATTTAATGGGTTTAATATAAACTTGCCATTATACACCAATTTCCTTTTTTTTTCTTTTTTTTTTACTTAAGTGGAAATTCCGCCCTTAATTTAAATACATTGCTCTGAGTATTATTTTTTCGGTGTAAATTACAAATGTAATGAAAAATTCAGAAATACTCAAAAGGTTTACAACATATTAATATATCTTTTTCATACTTAGCACTTAGCATATCCCAAAATTCCACTTCAATCAAGTATACTCATTTTATTATAGAATTTATCATTTTAGAAAATTTTTAAATAAATTTCAAAACTTCCCAGTTCTCACTTTGTCATAAACATAGCATAGCTTACTGAAGTTTAACCACTGGCCGACTTTCTAAAGCTATTTGCTGCTTGAACAGATAATAATAACTGATCTTGTCCAGTGAAGTTGACTGACAGGTTGATTGGCAAACCAGCCAAGGAAAAGGACTCATTTAAAATTACACGAAATAAACCACAAATGGATAGATGTTAGAGAATGTTTAGCATTGGGAGGAAGATTTATCCATACACTTTACACACATTATGTGGTGTGTGTGCATCTTCTGACACAGCTAACGTATATACATTGTTCCAAAAGGAGCAATAATTCTGGATTGGCCTCATTACGAAGTGCCTAATTGTCTTAAGGCGATTACATGTTCGGCATGTGAATATACTGGGGACCAATAATGAACTCCGTGCGTTTATTTCATCATTGATAAATAAATTACTGGCTAATTATGAATCTTGGAATGTCTCTGAGACAGAGGAAAACATCAAGACCTGGCACTAAGTGCTCGAGCATCTCAATTACAGTGCAACACTGTGACGTTTACCATCATGTGCTCTTGCGCAGAGACAGATCACAGAGTCTGGAGTGTGTAAATCAGGACTAGACTTCTCTGAGAGAGCATTCAGCAGCTGAGCTATCACTCTCCCACTCTTCTAATGTTCCCTAATGGCCTAAATCCTAATTGAATTAAGCATTAATTCAGAGTTGAAGAAGAAAGCATTATGGCAGGGTGATGCTTCCTGTATTGGTATGAAAGCAAGCTTTTGCTGGACATAAATATGTATTTGTGTCTTAGCTCAAGTAAGAGCTATGTATCTTTATGACTGGCTGTAGTGGTGGAAGAAAGTTTAATTTGACCCTTATTGAACCATTTTAGAATGTGTACGTTCATTAATAAATGAACAAACAAAAACAAACAAGCAAGCAAATAAAATCTGATAGTCTTTGAAACATTTATTGCATTTATTTTTAGAAATCAACATCATGTTTATGCTTAGGTTTAATTTCTGGGGAACGTCATAGTATTTGTTATCATACACGGTATAACAGCTATAAACAGTTGCTTATATTTATCTAAGAAAAAAATCAGCATATCATGTTACCAAGAAAGTTACAGCTTTATCTCTGACTGTTATGAAAAACTGGCACTTGAGACTCCTTCCAAAAAGATTAAATAAATGTCTCCTCAGATAAAACATTTATCCATTTTCTGTACCGCTTATCCCACACAGGGTCACTGGGAGCCTGGAGCCGATCCCAGGGGACTCGGGGCACGAGCAGCGGGACACCATGGCCGAGTGCCAACCCATTGCAGGGCACTATCACACACACAATCACACACCCATTCATACACTACGGACAATTTGGAAATGCCAATCAGCCGACCATGTTGTCTTTGGACTGGGGGAGAAAACCGGAGTACCCGGAGGAAACCCCCACAGCACGGGGAGAATGTGCAAACTCCGCACACACAGGGTTGCAGCAGGAATCGAACTCCCTACTCTGATGGTATAAGGCAAATGTGCTAACTACTAAGCCACCGTACCTCCCCACATAAAACATCACCATATCAATATCATTACTATAGAAATTATACCATGTTAGATTGAGTGCACGAATACAAATCAGTGATAATAAACTTGTAGCCCACACTGGTGTAAATGAACACAACTGAATTCCAAATCTGATTGGATTTCTTATTGGATGCGCATTAATTTTGTTTGACCGCACGGTTTGGACAGTAGTTTCAACTGTAACATGAGAGGTTTATAATAATGCGCTCAATTTATATTAAAAGCTCATACCCTAGTTGTGACGTATTATACACTATGCACTTACACTACGCACTATGTACTCTACCATCCAGTGTATGATTTTTATAACGGTAGCATCTTCTCAAATGGAGCACTATCATTTTATTTTACTAACTGGAAGCATAAGTCATTTCCCAGTCGATGGCATGCATGGAATATGAGAAACCTAATCATTTGTAGGATGTAAGAGTGCCATTGGCCTTTTTGAAAATATTTTCTCATACAGTGCCAGCACTTGGTAGCCCCTCTCCTCTTCTGCTACATAAGCAAAGCTGTGACTGTTGAGTGCAAGTGTCCAACATTCCACACTTTATTTTTTCCACACTTTGTTAAATAAGTGCATCATCTGGGTACTTGAAATGCACTTCTTCCTGTTAGAATTTTCACTGTGAACACTCTACTCACACTATTTATAGTACACAATGGCATAGAATAGTGCATAAGTATGTGATTTAGGACACACCTTCAGGGACTTGTATGGTGAACATTCCACATAACCTACATTGGTGCTAGAAATTTTGTGAACCCTTTAGAATTCTCTATATTCTGCATAAATATGACCTAAAACATCACCAGATTTTCACACAAGTCCTAAAAGTAAATAAAATTAAATAAATCAGACAAAAATATTATACTTGATCATTTATTTGTTGCAGAATATTACATATCTGTGAGTGGCAAAAGTATGTGAACCTTTGCTTTCAGTATCTGTTGTGCAGCAATAACTGCACCTAAACATTTCCAGTTACTGTTGATCAGTCCTGCACATCAGCTTGGAGGAATTTTATCCCATTCCTCAGTACAGAACAGATTCAACTCTGGGATGTTGGTAGGTTTCCTCACATCAACTGCTTCAGGTCCTTCCACAACATTTATATTAGCTTAAGGTAAGGATTTTTACATGGCCATTCCAAAACATTTATTCGTTAACAATTCTTTGGTCGAACAACTTGTGTTTCTCTTGAGATTCAGTTCCTTTAGAATTCACTGGTATAATTCAGAATCCATTGCTTCATCAATGATGACAAGTCGTCCTGGTCCAAATGCAGCAAAACATGCCAAAGCATGACACTACCACCAGCATGTTTCAAAGTTTGGATAAGGTTTTTATGCTGGAATGCAATGTTTCCCTTTCTTCAAACATATCACTTCTCATTTAAACCAAAAATTCTATTTCGGTCTTGTCTACCCACAAAACATTTTTCCAATGTTTTAGCCTTCTGGCTTGTCCACATTATCTTTAGCAAACTGCAGAGGGGTAGCAATGTTCTTTTTGGAGAGCAGTGGTTTTCTCCTTGCAACCCTGCAATGCACAGCATTGTTGTTCAGTGTTCTCCCGATGGTGGAGTCATAAACAATAACATTAGACAATGTGAGAGAGGACTTTAGTTGCTTAGACTAAAGACTCCTTTATGATCTCCCAGACTATTACACAACTAAGAGGTCAGCCATTCCTGGGGAGAGTAATAATGGTTCTGAATTTCCTCTATTTGTACACAGTCTGTCTGACTGTGGATTGGTGGAGTCCAAACTCTTTAGAGATGGTTTTGTAACCTTTTCTAGCCTAATGAGTGTCAACAACTCTTTTTCTGTGGTCCTCAGAAATCTCTTTATAATAATAATAATAATAAACACATGTGGTTTAACCAAGAAAATGTATAATTGTTGTATAATAGTGATGATGACAATGTCTTTAGACCTTAATTTTACATTTTTGGACAGAGTTTCGAGTGTCACTTGCATTGTTTTACAAAGTTTCCAAACAAACATACTTTAAGAGAGAGGAGTTTATGCTTTCTGGCTTCTCATTAAAATTACAAGCTGCCTTTTTTGCGCCTGTTTATCATTCCTATAATGTAAATGAGAACAAGAACTAACTTGTCTCGTGTATGTTTCAAAACAACACATATCTAACTATTAATCTATAAAACAATAAATCTCTCCTAACAGTACCTGTCGTATATAATAATAATTTGATCTTTTAGGTTAATTTTGCAGCTAATGGTATTCTAAATTGATGTCCAAAAGAAAGCAAAAAGCTCAGAGATGAGCATGATGCCAAGAAATTTGTCTCAGTCCATACTCAAAATCTGACAAGTCAGTTCTGCTTGTGTAATTGAATTTTCTTCAGTGGTGGCAGCCTTGTCTGAGCGATTTCCTCTTGACACATTGTGTCAGTACAGAAAGATGACACCATTGAGACCATAAGAGAACAATTTGTGTCATGGTGTTCCAGGCAACTTTCTAGGCAACTCCTACCTAATAAACTGGCATGAACGCCAGGATTTTATTCTCATCACTTTAATAAAACATGAGGAGAATAAAGTCCCCAAAGCTGAGCGACTGTCACCTTCAGCCCACGTCCCTGTCATTTATTCAGCAGCACCAGGTCATTAAATTCACATTAGGCCAGTGTGGCACTCTCGAGACCCTCATACACACCTATGACCACTGGTCGACGATGGCACGGCTGCCGTATCAGAGCCGGGGATCATTAGAGTGTGTGATAGATTTGAGTGTATGTGTATGTGAAAGTGCAGGGGCAGGTCCCCAGCTGTCCCTAGAGAGACGATGCTGGCAGAGAGAAGTTTGAGAAGTATAGCATTACCAAGTGGCATTACCTTCCTCTTGTGTGTGAATCATTTATTTAAGACACGATCGTTTCACATCATGCTCACATACACACACAGACACACACACACACACACACACACACAGAGAAATAATCCCTCATGTCGTGTTCAATGTCTTCACAGCAGAGTTGTCAGGAGAGAGACAATTACTGCACTGGTTGAGCCGAAGGGACTGCTGATGACCTTCGTCGTGTGTGTGTGTGTGTGGATTTGGATATGAATGTGTCCTTCATTGCTCTCCATTTGTCTGAATATTGTTGTTTATGAGAATGGTGTGCTTTTATTGGTCAATCCGGGTGGACAGATGCTGCACTTGGCTGCCACCCAGAGCTCACTGTCCGCTGTACCTGAGGGCAAACGGTCACACGATCAGCTCATGCGGCTTGCTGGAGCTCGTTGGAGACGTGACAAGTCAATTCACTCAGTATGTCATATGAAATGAGTGTGTGTTTGAAGGCATGTGTGTGTGTGATAGAGTGTGCAATTCAATGTGATGGGCGTGATAGAGAAGCAAAGGCAAACAGCAGCCAATTTGCATCATTGTTATTTTTTTTTCTAATTAGCTTGTTTGTTGGTGCAGTAGAGCTATGTGTGTATGTGTGCATGTATGTGTGTGTGTGTGTGTGTGTGCGCGCACACCTCTGTTAAATCTGTAGTATCAACTACAAAAATAAATTTAACTGAAATATATATATATATCTTTAGGTGACTAAATGTCACAAAGGTGCAATATGTTCACAAACTGACAAATTTCCCACAACTATTACATTATGCATATTCCCAGCTCACACAGAACTTTAGCAGAACTTTCACTAATTTCTAACATATGTAACACAAGGTTATGAAGTTCAATCTGCAACATTAAAAAAATGTTGACATGATGCAATAACGTTGTACAAATGTTTCTACATTTATTCATACAACACTGTAGCTTATGTTTGACATAAAGTTGTTCTCTGAACACCTGACTGGGTGAACAATCTAGAGAAAAAGAACCTAAGGTTTCTGGAATGATAACATAAAAAATGTTCTGAAAAGATTGTAATTTAAAAACAACAACAACAACAACAACAACAACAACAACAACAACAACAAAAACTTAAGGGACCCTTAACACTTAAGGGACCACCAGAATATATGAGCTGGTGCCCCTCAGGGACCAGACCCACAGTTTGAACAGTTCTCTAACCCTTACCCTAACCCTATCCCTTTTCTCTCTCACTCTCTCTCTCTCACTCTATTTTTTTAAAAAGGGACAAAAGTAAAGAGATTTTTCTTTCTCCTTCTTTTTTTTTTTTTTTTTTTAAAGATATAGAGGAAATGAAGAGTCTTTTTACTATCTTCATACAAATGATTGACATGCAGTCTCACTGAAGATAATAAGGTTGATGGCGTGGTTCACCGGTTCCATTCTTATATCACAAGACACGCATAATTGCCACGTTACCTGATCACGGTAGGCCTATAAATAGGCATAAGGTTACACAAGCTTCAGATGCTGGTTGTGTGTAAGTGCGTTCTCATAGTGTGAAGCTCACACAACATTGAGTTCCCTTTGAAAGTGAACACATACATCACACTACCAAATAGAAGGAAAACATGAAAAATCATGTTATGACCTCTTTAAAAAACGTAGGTAAACTTAAATGTTATATCTGGAATCTAGCCCAAAATGTGTCTCTATCACAAACGCTGGCAAGTAGAACTTATTTAACAAACTTAGAACCATTTTACCAGCCAAAGAACCCATGAGGAACATTATTATTATTATTATTATCTTATTACTATGAGTGAAGAGTACTTTAATTGGTCTCTGTGTGGGACAGTTTTAATGTTCTATGTTGAATCTACACCAAAGGGTTCCTCTTCCACAAAAGGTTCCAAAGAAAACTTCTTAATTAGCTTATACACATTTAACCACTAAATAACCCTTGAGGTACTCTGTTTCTAAGAGTGTAATCAGAGAGCAAAATCATAGTTGGACTAAAGGATTATTTAATTGGTCTATCTGTGAGAAACCTTGCTTTATCAGGAATCATGACCAAATATTTAGTTCATAAATGATTCCAAATAGAACTTTAATAGAAATCAAATGGCTCTTTTAAGTCTAAAGGATTCCTTAACTGATCCCAATGTAGAAAAACTTATGTCCTATGTTTATATATATATATATATATATATATATATATATATATATATATATATATATATATATATATATATATATATATATATATATATATACTATATATATATATATATATATATATATATATATATATATATATATATATTATATATATATATATATATATATATATATATATATATATATATATATATATATATATATATGTGTTATATGTTAAAATTTTTGTATCGTAAGGGACAAAAAAAGAAAGGGAAAATCAAAAACATATGTCAGAATTTGGAAAATCAGAATTTCGATAATATTGCTACATTTTAATTAAGGATATTTTCCCAGGGATATTCAAAAAAAGAAATGGCTTCACACAGTTGTTCAGTCTTTTAACTCTTTTGATTGAATACGTATAGGATCTGTAAGATACAACTTTTATTAGCATTCATTCCTGAGTCTCTTGCATACATAATGGAAGAGTTAATGATGTGGTGTTTGCTGTGGCGATTCTCATTTGAATATACAGATGCAACTCTGTATCAACCTAAATTCACCAATTATTACCCTCCATACCCACCCATATACACATCAGTTTAAACATTTTTTGTTCTTTTTTTAAATCTTGTTTTCATACTTATGGCTAAGCTCACTGATACAAATACTTAAACAAAATAAATGACTAGTCAATAACGATAATGTAATCAATGGTAAACTGGGAGAGCATTAAAGCAACTGAAAAAAATCTACATCATTTATCTTTGCTGGGATCTCAAAAAAAAAAAAAAAAGGAACACAGTGCACCAAGTCATATATAGAAGAAAATATGAAATATAGAAATTTATAGAAATTATACAGAAAAATAAGAAACACAACATGAGGAGTACTAGGACAATGTTTTTCTGAAAGTCCTTTTTCAGGAGACTGTATTTTAAAGATTATTTTGTAAAATAAACTTTACAGATCTTTATTGGAAAGGGTTTAACAATGCTTTTCATGCTTGTTCAATGAACCACAAACTATTATTGCACATGCACCTGTGGAACAGTCCTGAAGTATGTGGTTTTCTGAATAAATTTGTCATAAAATGTGATCTGATGTTCATCTAAGTCAGGGGTATTGACAAATACCCCTGACAAAAGTGCCTAAAAGAAAAACACAAAATAAATTCTGATCCCTCATGTCTTTATTGAGATCAACCAAAAAAAAAACACTCATAGTGCTTGTGGAAAAAGTATGTGAACCCTTGAGTTAATGACCACAGAAAGGCTTTTTATTTGCACACCTGGAGTCTCGTTAAGAAACTGAGTTTGGAGGTGTGGACTACAGCTACTTTGACCGATAAAAACCCGTCAAACTTTTGGAGTTTGCTCTGCACAAGAAGCACACTCTTATGTGAGCCATGCCTCACTAAAAAGAGCTTTCAGAGGATCTACAATCAAGAATAGTTGATTTACATAAAGCTGGCAAGGGTCACAAAGTGATTTCAAAGACTTTAGAAATTCACCAGTCTACATTCTACAAATGGAGACACTTTGGGACTGTTGCTACTCTACCAAGAATTGGGCGCCCAGTCAAAATGACAAGAAGAGCACAACAAAGACTCATGAATGAGGTGAAGAAACAAACCTGAATGACAGCCAATGATTTGAAGGCATCATTGGAACTGTCTAAAATCTCTGTTCATGAGTCTGCAATAAAACATTGAACAAGCAGTGTACCTATGGCAGGACACCATGAAGGAAGCCACTGCTTACTAAAAAGAACATTGCTGCATGCCTGAAGTTTGCAAAAGAGCACATTGACACTCAACAGTGGTATTGGCAAAATATTTTTTGGACTGAACACACAGCACTACATCTGATGTGGAAAGGGCACAAAATTTCATCCCAAAAACATCATCCCAACCGTAAAGTATGGTGGAGGAAACTTCATGATTTGGACCTGCTTTGCTGCATCAGGGCCTGGCCAGCTTGCAATCATTGAGGGCAAGATGAATTCCCAAGTATATCAGACAATTGTTCAGGATAATGTGAGAATGTCTGTATATCTGCTGAAACTGTGTAGAAGGTGATGCAACAGGACAACGACCCAAAACACCGGAGCAGTACACAACAGAATGGCTTCAGAAAAACAAGATCCACCTTTTGGAGTGGCCAAGTCAGAGCCCAGACCTCAATCCAATAGAGATGCTATTGAATGACTTGAAGAAAGCCATACACATGAGACATCCAAAGAATATGACAAAAAAAGCAGTTCTGCCAGGAAGAATGGCATAAAATTCCTCCTGAATGATGTGCAGGTCTGATCCACAGCTACAGGAAACGCCTGGTTGAGGTTATTGCTGCCAATGAGGGGTCAACCAGTTATTAATTCTATGGGTTCACTTACTTTTTCCCCTTCCATTTTGAATGTTGAATGAGTGTGTTCAATAAAGACATGAAAGATCAGAATTTTTTTTGTGTTATTCTTTTATGCACATTATATTTGTCAATAGCCCTGACTTAGATGAAGATCAGATCACATTTTATGACAAATTTATTCAGAAAACCATGAAATTCCAAAGGGTTCACATACATTTTCTTGCCACTGTATGTCACGTAACATACTACCCTATCCACTCCTCGCTGGTCTGGTGGGTCGTGGAAGATCTGTTCGGCTGGACAGAGATCTCAGTTGCCACACAAGTAGTTCACAGCTACACTCACAAGACATTTGAATTGGCCAAACTGTAGTGGCTAAACAAAGGTTGTTCCAACAAGGAACGATTCTCAAGATACAAACCAAAAGCAATTAACAGATTGAGCATCAATTGAGTAAGCAAACGAGCAATAATTATTGTTGTCCTCCTTATTCTGTCTCTCCTTTTTTGCTTATCATTTCTGGGTTTATATCATTTACATACTGCTCAAAAAAAAATATGGAACACTTAAACAGCACAATGTAACTCCAAGTGTTCCATTTATATTTTTGATATATATATATATATATATATATGATGTCATCGTGCTCTGATTGGGTCTTCATGTGATGACATAGCGATGACTGATGATGATTGATGTGGTAGGCAACCAATAGCAAGAACCTAAGAGTTTGGCTAGCAGAGGGAACAGGAAAGTGGAGAAAACACACACCAAACAAGATATATGACGCTCGAGTAGTAACACCTAGGGTTCCTGCTCACCTGCGTGAACATAAAATAGGCCTGCTGCAGGGAGGCATGAGTACTGCAGATGTGGCCAGAGCAATGGATTGCAATGTCTGTAATGTAAGGCACCTAAGACAGTGCTACAAGGAGACAGGAAGGACAGCTGATCATCCTTGCAGTGGAAAATTACATGTAATCATGTATCCCCTCAGACCTGATGGAGAACTTGAAAATGCCTTGGTGGAAGAGTGGAGTAACATCTCACAGCAAGAACTGACAAATCTGGTGCAGTCCATCAGGATGAGATGCACTGTAGTATTTAAAGCAGCTGGTGGACACCAGATACTGACTGTTACTTTTGATATTTACCCCCCCTTTGTTCAGGGACTCATTATTCCATTTCTGTTTGTCAAATGTCTGTGAAACTTGTTCAATTTAAGAGAGAGAGAGAGATAGAGAGAGAGAGAGAGGGAGACAGTGATAGAGAGGGACTGAGGGAGACAGAAAGGGATAGAGAGAGACAGAAAGAGACAGAGTTAAAGAGAAACCTGAGTCATCGAATAATGCGCTGATTTTCAGGTTGAATATGTTTTTTTTTCTTGAACAGGATTTTCAGCTGTGTTGTGGGATGTGAGGTGATGTTAACTGTCATTATAGCTCTTGAGAGAGACAGAGGTAATGAAATAGGACTGGCATGGGCTCTGTAATGACCCGGGGTCTCGCTGTATCGACTGTGGCTGTTCGATGGCTCTCTGGATAGACGGGAACATGAGCTTGAATTTTCTATTGAGTTACAGTGACACATGTTCCCTAAGAGAGCTGCACTAATGTATGCTGTAAATCTAAACAAATTCTCCTCCCTCTCTCTATCTCTCTCTTGCTCTCTGTTTGTTTGCTGTGAGGAAAAGGGAGGAAAAGGAAGGAAAAGTGAAGCAATGAAATTATGGTGGAAGAACAAAGGTGTATGGGATAGATAAAAGTGACTGAAAAAGAGGAGGGTATAGAGAGGTGAGGACATATGGCGAGGGCAAGATATGGAAAAGAAAAGAGAGGAAGAAGGATGGGAAGCAGAAGAAAACTAAATAAGAAACAGTAGGGAGAAATTAAAGTAAAAGAGATGAGAAATGTAAAGGAAGGAAAAGAGGGTGGAAGATAAAAGGACAATAGAAATTATGAAGGAAGAGAAAGAAAATAAAGGAAACGAGAAGAATGAAAAAAGAGAGGAAAGAATAAGAGTTGGGAAAATAAGATTAGAATGAAAGGAAATAAAACAAAAAGAGAAAAGAGAAGGATGGAAGGATAGGAGGAAATAAGGTGATTATAGGAAAATGGATAGAAGGAAAATAGATGGATAGAAGAGGAAGAAAGTAATTGATATATAGAAATGAGGAGGAAAGAAAAAGGAAGCAACAAGGCAGGTAAAAAAAAGGTATGCAATGAGAGGGAGGGAAGAGAGCATCAAAGATAAAATAAGGAAGGAATTGGGGAGGAAACAAAAGAGAATAAAGGAAATGAAGATGGAAAAATTAAGGAATTTAAAAAGAAGACAAAAGAGAGGGAATGAAGAAATGGGAAAGGAAAGAATAGGAAAGACATGAGATGAAAGAAAAATAGGAAAATTTAAAGACTATACAAAGGGAAAATGGAAGGAAGGAAGGAAGGAAAATGAAAGGACAAAAAATAAGAGAGGAAAAAGGTAAAGTACAAGAAAAGACAGATGGGAGGAAATGTAAGTTACACGTTGTGTGTGTGTGTGTGTGTGTGTGTGTGTGTGTGTGTGTGTGTGTGTGTTGACAGGTCCAGGTCTGTTCATTGCTTTCTGCTCCATGCATTAAACACACACTGGGAATAAGAATGACAGATCTCTCCCATCAATGTACCTCTCTCTCTCTCTCTCTCTCTCTCTCTCTCTCTCTCTCTCTCTCTCTGCACAGGCTGGAAATGGCTTCATTAAAGCAGAAGCACGGCCATAGGGAGCGTCTAAAGCATGCTGCTCTGCCTAATCTGCTATTTATGATGGCCTAAATGTAGCTGGATGAAAGTTTAACGCGTGACGGCAGGTATGCAGCAGAATGTCCATTAGAAAAGATGAAAAGAGGACGCGGTTCCCCAGGCGACATCATGATGTTGGCACGGCGACAGCAAGTCAAATAGAACGTCATGTTTTTAAACCTCTTTCTCTATTCCCAGTTTAACAATGGACGTTCCTTTGGCTTAACAGCAATATCAGTAATGCATGTTTATCAACAACTGATGAGATCTCATTTTCAGATTAATAATTAACAATATGTGAATAGAAATAGAGGGAAAAAACACACCACATGCTCGAGGATCATCCTGATGCACAAATAGGATGGAATAAAATATGTATTGGACAAACTAAAATGACCATTTTGAGTAATAATTATAAAGAGCAGACATTGTTAAGACTTTTATTTCATATTGTTATTCTGTTTATGTAATTATTATTTTATCTGTGAGTGAGTAAGAAAGAAAAAAAATACACATAATTGAATGAGTGAGTGTGTGTATGAGTGAGTGAGTGGCTCACTGACTGACAGACTGACTGAGCACCTGAGTGAGTGACTGACTGAGAGAATAAGTATGTAAGTAAGTGAGAAATGAGTACTTGAGTAACTGAGTGAGTGACTGACTGACTGAGTACCTGAGTGAGTGAGTCACTGACTGACTGACTAGGTACCTGAGTGAGTGAGAGAGTGACTGACTGACTGAGTACCTGAGTGACTGACTGACTGACTGAGTACCTGAGTGAGTGAGTCACTGACTGACTGACTAGGTACCTGAGTGAGTGAGAGAGTGACTGACTGACTGAGTACCTGAGTGACTGACTGACTGACTGAGTACCTGAGTGAGTGAGTCACTGACTGACTGACTAGGTACCTGAGTGAGTGAGAGAGTGACTGACTGAGTACCTGAGTGACAGACTGACTGACTGAGTACCTGAGTGAGAGAGTGAGTGACTGACTGAATGATTGAGTATCTGAGTGAGTGAGTGAGTGAATACCTGAGTGAGGGAGTGAGTCACTGAGTGAGTGCCTGAGTGAGGGAGTGATTGAGGGATTGACTGACTGAGTGATTGAGTATCTAAGTGAGTTTGTACCTGAGTGAGGGAGTGACTGACTGAGTGATTGAGTACCTGAGTAAGTGAGTGAGTACCTGAGTGAGTGACTGACTGAGTGAGTACCTGAGTGAGTGAATACATGAGTGAGTGAACGACTGAGTGAGTGACAGTAATTAATTTAGTGAGTGAGTGACTGAGTGAATGAGTGAGTGATTGAGAAATTAATTGAGTGAGTAAGGAAATAATGAAGTGACTGAGTGAGTGAGTGATTTACTGTGTGAGTAAGTAATTCAGTGAGTGGGTGAGTGAGTGAATGAGGGAGTAATTGAGTGAGTGAGTGACTGAGTAATTGAATGAGTGAGTAAGGGAGCGAGTGAATAATTAAGTGACTGAATATTTGTCAGTTAGTGAATAAGTAAATGAATGAGAGAGTGAGTAAAGAACATACTCAGTGAGTGAGTGAGTAAATATGTACCAAGAATTTGTGTGACTGGATAAGTAAATGAATGAGAGTGACTGAGAGTGAATGAGTGTGTAAGTGAATATTTTAATGACACATATGCAAAAGTATACAATTTTACTACTACTACTATATATATTTTTATATATATATATATATATATATATATATATATATATATATATATATATATATATATATATATATATATATATATATATATATATATATATACAGTGGTGTGAAAAGTGTTTGCCCCTGTGTGTGTGACAAACATGCAAAGGAACAGGAAATGAGGAAGGGGGCAAACACTTTTTTCACCACTATATATATATATATATATATATATATATATATATATATATATATATATATATATATATATATATATATATATATATAATTATTATAATTATTATTATTATTATTATTATTATTATTATTATTATTATTATATATTTTTGTTATAGCATTGCCCTGTCATGTACCTGAATGTAATTCAGTCTAAGAGTGTGTGCAAGAGTGAAAAGAGGCAGAAGCTGTACAGATGGCTCTGTTTTTTTGACCTCGCTTGAATCTAAAAATTTGTGACACAAAGTGGCACCATTTCATATCTGTTTAGCATCGACAGACTGGATAATGGCACAGTTAGCAACACCGGAGGCTTGGCAGCACAGACAGCACAGACAACCTGAGATACACACACACACACACACGCACATACCCTGCTGATTAATGCATGAACCATGTGCTCAGAGGTGGGTAGTAATGCGCAACATTTTCTCTGTACATTTACTGGAGTAATCTTTTGAAAAGAAAAAAAAAACTTTTAAGGGTAGGTTTAACTGGTCATACATATACACTTACTCAATTTAATTTTTAATCACAGAAATGTAGTTTTACTTTGTTACATTTGGTTGTGTTCCTCGGTTACTGTTAAATGTTAAAGTATAAATGTAGTTATAATAATTAGTTTATATTATGAGGTCACAAGTCACGCAATTTGCTGCAGTGGTCTGAATGGGTCCACAACAACCGCTCACTTTTTTAGCTGGATCTGTCTTGAGAGGGGGGAGTGTCGATGGAAGAAGGACACACACACACACACACACATACACACACACACACACACACACACACACACACACAAACATACACACACACAGTTACTTTTCTGTTCTGTACTTTTGTTCTCTGTTGTCTTGTTCAAATGCAGATGCTGACAAGTTTGTGTTGTTAACATGTTGTGGAAATGAAGTCATTCAACTGTTGGGAAAATGTTTGTTCTTTGGGGTGTGTGTGTGAGATTTTGTGCTGAAAATAAAAGGTTCTGTGTTATTCTACCATCACAGGACTAGGATATGCTGCTTCATCTGGAACCCAGGCTTTACAGTATCTCATCAAAGTGAGTACACCCCTCACATTTTTGTAAATATTTGATTATATCTTCTCATGTGACAAGACCGAAGAAATTAAACTTTGCTACAATGTAAAGTAGTGAGTGTACAGCTTGTATAACATTGTACATTTGCTGTCCCCTCAAAATAACTGAACACACAGCCATTAATGTCTAAACCGCTGGCAACAAAAGTGAGTACACCCCTAAGTGAAAATGTCCAAATTGGGCCCAAAGTGTCAATATTTTGTGTGGCCACCATTATTTTCCAGCACTGCCTTAACCCTCTTGGGCATGGAGTTCATCAGAGCTTCACAGGTTGCCACTGGAGTCCTCTTCCACTCCTCCATGATGACATCACAGAGCTGGTGGATGTTAGAGATCTTGTGCTCCTCCACATTCTGTTTGAGGATGCACCACAGATGCTCAATAGGGGTTTAGGTCTGGAGACATGCTTGGCCAGTCCATCAACTTCACCCTCAGCTTCTTTAGCAAGGCAGTGGTCGTCTTGGAGGTGTGCTTGGGGTCATTATCATGCTGGAATGCTGCGTACTGATTCAGTATGTCACAGTACATGTTGGCATTCATGTGAGGGGTGTACTCATTTTTGTGAGATACTGTATATCAAATAAACAAAACAGACAGACTTTCAAAGAGAGTGTAACTTACAGTTCTCCATGTAGCCTGAGATTCATTTTATCACTCTTACTCAAGTAATTATTAATGTTAATGTACTTTCACTGTTTTGTGAGTAAATATTTTTTATAAGTAGTTTTACTTTAAATTTTGAAATTTTTACGAGAAAATATGAACACAGACTCAAACATCAGGTGATAGCTATGTGATTAAAAAGTGATAGGCTTCCTGAATATTCAGTTAAAATGCATCAGAAATATTCAGTAACCTACACCTGTCGCCGATACTCATAACAGGAACACACCTGAGATTACAAGGTGTGTCACTCAGTCAGTTACTTAAGTCCGGGGTTGTGCAGTTATAGGAAATTAATGGTGCAGCTGTTGACTATTTTCCTGTGATGACACTGTGTAATTTTATCCATTTATAGTTATGTATGGTATAAAATTGTGGAGTGTCTATGAAACAAGTACATGCTATTACTTACCTACAATATAGTAGGGATAAACCATCCTCTTTCCCTGCTCTATTTTAAATTAAGAAATTTTTTTTTTTTTAAAAAAAAAATTTTTAAAAAAATATTTTTTCCTTTTTTTTATAAATTTTAAAAAACCTATTTTTTTAGTTTAGCTGATGCAGGACACAACTGAACAGAAGAAAAAGGGTTTTGTTCGTCTATATATGGAAGCTTGACTGTGCTGGGATTTGAACATGTGACCTCCAGGGTCAACCCAAGGAGAATTCTCACTCTGACCAAAAACTTTAGATATCCCACTATGCATTGCATTTTCTGGTATTTTACTGTAACGCAGTGCACTGCTCTATTTGCCTGATCATTCACAGCACAGTCATGTACGATAATAAAACAGTGTTTTGCTGTACAGTAAATACTGTGAAATTTACAGCATTTCTTTTTTACAGTCTAAGATATTTTGGCAAATGCTTTAATAAAGCCATAACTACTGTCAGAGCTGCTTATATAGAAAATTATACAACACCTTCTGACCAATCAGAATCTAGAAACATGTTCGCAGGTTTCTCCTTACTGTGAGAGATGCTACAGCTGAACACCAAAGCAAATTTTCCCAAGCCGGTCACTTATTTTCCAAAATGCAGTGAATCTGACATTACATCATCAACACGGTCACTCCTTATCAACAGTCATTGAAAGCACTGCCACACTGAATATTGCATTATTTTAAACCTGTGGCCATACAGCTATGCAAAAACGACGCATCACCTCTTTCATCATTAAATATTTTATTAAGCTGCAACCAAGATGCATCAAATGTACATTAAAACACACACGAAAACACATTAAACTTCCAGGCCGTGCCTGTACGCTAATGTAAAATAAATCTCTTCTGTTTAAACTTGCTCCTTAAGTGAATAAACGGAGCATGTATGATTGAACACATGCCACCGGCAACTTAGGTAAGGGCCAAGATACAAAACAGTGTGTGTTTGTGTGTGTGTGTGTGAGAGAGAGAGAGAGAGAGAGAGACAGAGATAGAGAAAGAGAGAGAGAGAGGAGAGAGAGAGAGAGAGAGAGAGAGAGAGAGAGAGAGAGAGAGAGAGAGAGAGAGAGATAGAATGAATATAAACTAGCTTTGTCAGGCAGCATTTGGTGAGGAAATTACTGCAAGGTCCCAGGGTTCCAGAGCAAAGCCATAATGGAAGACGCTTTAAGACTTTTAAAGTTGAAACACACAGACACACACACACACACACACACACAGTGCCAGTACGATGGTGTGAGCATGTTGTAGAACATTTTCACTACTGTGTTTTTATGTTTGTTGTTAAGATTTAACTTGATTTTGAACTATCCCTCCATCCAGCCATTTTCCATACTGCTTATCCTACATAGGGTCGCCGGGGAGCCTGGAGCCTATCCCAGGGATCTCAGGGCAACCCATTGCAGAGCACAATCAAATTTGCATTTAAATGCATGTCTCTGGACTGAGGGAGGAAACTGGATTACCTGGTGGAAACACCCTAAGCATGGGGAGAGCATGCAAACTCCATGCACATTTTTAATTTCACCAAAAAAACATCAACAAAAGCACAAACAACCCCCCAAAAATGTGGCAACATTTGGTCAATGGCACACTTATACAGCACTTTAATCCAAAGCACTTTATACTGTGAGCTGCCATGCAAGGCGCTAACTTGCCATTGGGAACATTTTGGGGTTCAGTGTCTTGCCCAAGGACACTTCAGCAGGAGGAGTCACGTGGGCCAGGAATCAAACCGCCAACCCTACGATTAGTGGCCAACCCACTCTACCAACTGAGCCACAGCCGCTCTTTCCTTTTTCCAATTTCCTATGAAGGCCACATCTATATGTGACATACACAATGTCTGTGCACATTTCTGTAATGTATGTATTTTTGTTATATACAGAACTGGAGCAAAAAGGTGATGTTCATAAATATGTACATTTTGATATAGATGCAATACTTGCAAAATGCGCAGGGACTCATATTTGTAGACAGGGACTTTTATTTGGATATTTCTACGTCTATTGAGGGAATCTGGAGATCACGAGGGAAAACAGCTTTACTGTGCATGCCTCTTAAAAATGACTGAGTAGTTGAGAGGAACTACACACCTTTCACTGCTGTCTCCTTATTTAACTCTGTTTTTCAGATATTGTCATCTGTTGTTTCGTCCTCTGGTGTGGGGTCTGCAACAGATTTGTGGGGGCTCGTCCGGGATTGGCTCCTTTATGCCAGTGGGAAGTAATCCAGAGATTCATGATCCTTGTGACAAGTGAGGTGACACTGTTGCAGCCGGTGATGCCAGTGACTACAGAGTGGGTGCTGCTGCTGTGATCTAGAGCCTACAAAGAAGAAGTAAAGATTGACTCTACAGGCTGGTGACTGATGTGAGGGAAAAGTGTCATCATGTGTAAGGAATAGCCTGATGTGAGACATCAGAAAGAGCCTACTCACCTTGTCTACTGATGAACTGTTTCAAATCGCCAAAATCATCAGTCCATCATCGGCAAAAGAACAGTCTGAGCTAAACACTGAAGATCAAGAAAGCTGCCTTGACTACATCAATGCCTACATGTCCAATAAGCACTTACTAGAGTTGCAATCCTTGTAAGAGACTGCTGATTCTTTAAAGCAGACCTGTACTGTTATTGTACCTGTTTGTATATCTTATGAGGTTGATGACACAAATCGCAATTACAAAACACCCATTCACTGCCAGTGATCCCAACAACACTGCTGACACTTTTCAAATAGCATCACCACCCTTGTTAACTGACACAGGTAGAGTGTGTGCGACAAAAACAACCCCAGATACAGAATGCTTTCAAGTTATGAAGAGTTGAAAAAGAAGCTACTCAAGTACATTAAAACATCTTCACAACACCCGACACTAACACATCTTATAAATCGGGGGATTGACTCCATGAAAACCTTAGCCTTGTATTCAACTCAGCCATCACCACCTGAGCAAAGCTGTAAGTGTTATGTGAGTAAACCAGTGTCACAGAAAGGAGGAAGACCCCATGGCTGTTCAAAGTGTGCTGAGAAGGGACTGCCAAACTGTACACATTGCTATATTTGTGGGGAAGAAGGACACTTGGCCATAGAATGCATGAAAGAAACACTATAACAGGGAAACAGGACATGGTCACAGTAAAGGGACAACCAGTGTCCAATCCACTATTGCCCCAGTCCCAAGACAAGTGCTCATGGGAAGTTAGGCATGACAGTGAGAAACATGGTCCAACAAGAACATTCTCACATGCTAAAGTTGAAACATGTGACCACAAAAGTAAACACAAACAGACAGAAACTTTAGCCCCACCTAAACCCAAAAAGAATGAATGCATTATCAAACTCATCAGAAAAAATCTCTCACTCAGTGCAGCTTGAATAGTCTTGCTGTTAGTGCTCTGTTTGACACAGGAGCCCAAATCAGCATGATTGATCGAGCGTGGAAAGACGAGTATTTGCCAGATGTAGATGTAAGACCCCTTGCTAAGCTCAGTAGAAGATTGTGACTGTGTGCAGTAAGTGGAGATATCATCCCATTTTATGGATGGACTTTCATCGCTCTGAACTTACCGGGAAATGATGACCCCAACCCTATTCCTTTTCTAGTTAGCCGTCTGCCGATTGAGATTCCACTGCTTGGATTTAATGTTGTGGACGAACTGATCCAAGGGCAGCCAGGGCACCTTCTACCAATTCTTATTGCATGATGTAGTCATCCCAGCAGGTAAAGTCACATGGGTGATGTGCAAAATATCACCGCACATTGAGCAGACTGACCCGGTCACACCATTTGAACCAGACGAGACAAATAGACAGTTGGAGCAGCTGGAGACGGGTGAAGGCTTACTTATGTTTCCGTCCCTATTGGTAACAGTACAATGTGTGACATTACTTTGCCTCACTACACAGTCATTGGTTCCATTCAACCATTTGAAAAGATAGTAGAGAGAGAAAAGTCAGATGTAACAAAGTCCAAAGCGGAGATCCACAGTGCAACTGTGGCAGAGAACGTATCCCAGTGACTACCACCTTTTGACCTAAATCATCTGACAAATGAACATCAGGAGATAGTCAAGAAGATGCTACTCTGCAGCATCTGCCTGAGATGGAAATGATGTTGACATTGTATTCCAAGCCTCCAAATGTCCATAAAAACTTGAGGACGCCACCTGTACAAAAAGCATATTCCTCTGTGCCAAAGCCTTTGTTTGAGGAAGTCAACGATTACATCCAAGATTTCCAGGGGAATGGGAGGATCCAAATCCCCCTTATTCCACCCCTGTAGTGTGTGTCAGGAAGAAAGACGGCACATATCTTTGTATTTATTATCGTCTCCTAATTAGGAAAACCGTTCCCGACAGACATCCATTGCCAAGGATTCAAGACTTAACTGATACGCTTGGAGGATATTCATGGTTTAGCATTCTTGACCAAGGTAACGCTTACTATCAGGGTTTTATAACCAAAGGGTCAATGACAGCATTCTTCACCCCCTGGGATCTTTATGAGTGGGTAAGAATTCCATTTGGGTTGTACAATGCACCGGCTGCATTTCAGTGTAGCATGGAGGAGATGCTGGATTCTCTCAGGGACAAGTGTTGTATACAATTCTTTGATAATGTTCTCTGTTATGCAAAATCTTTTGAGGAACATGTTGAAGGAGTTCATCAAGTTCTTAAAACCCTTCAATGCCATGGAGTTAAACTTAGTCCCAAGAAATTGTTCCACAATGAATTAAGATATGAGTCACCTTGTGTCCACAGCACGGGTGAGGATAGATCCCAAATACCTTGTTGCAATAGTGTCACTGAAAAGTAAGACTTGATAGTTGATGATATGAGAAGACTCCTTGGGTTCCTGAGTTACTTTTATTCATGATTTCTCCTGGGTAGCTAAACCAATTTATGAACTCTCTCTCTCTCTCTTTCCACCCATGCTAAGTAGCGTATTGGGCAACAAGAGCCCTCCATCAGGTGCAGTTGAAGGCAAGATCTTCAGCTTTGTCCCAGGGAACGTTGAGGGTCTTGAGGTCGTTAATGAAGGTTCGGTGCCAGGTCAGTCTTGGTCTACCCCTGTCGCGCCGACCTCCAGGTGGAACCCATCGGAAGGCTTTCTTGGGGATGCGGTTTTCATCCATGCCCAGCCAGTCGTAGGCGACGACGTGAGATGATTGTGCTGAGCGTTGGTAGCTTGCTCCGTCGTTGGACCACCTCATTCCTGATGTGGTCAAAATACCTGATGCGCAGTATTTGATGCAGGCATTGTTGGTGAAACACTTTGACCTTCCACATAATACTGGTCGATGCCTTCCAGGTTTCGGCAGCGTAGGTCACCATAGGGAGGATGATAGAAGCGTACAGACGAAGATTTATGTTAAGCGAGATGGATGCAGATGACCGGATATTGCGCATTTGTTGGAAAACTGCTGTGGCTTTTCCGAGCCGGCATTTGACATCGGCCTCTGCGTCTCCATCTTGGCCCATGACACTACCCAGATACGTGAACTTTTCGACTTCTTCGAGGTATTGCCGTTGACATTGATCTTCGGCACACCAGTTTGTGCCCCCAAGTGCATGATCTTTGACTTCTCTGCACTGATCCGCAGCCCAACTTTCACTGCTTCCCGATCTAGGCTTGCTGTTGTCTGTTGCAGATGGTGACCATCCTCTGCAAGTAAGGCAATGTCGTCCACAAAGTCAAGGTCAGTTAGCCGGCTCTGTCCGTCCCAGTTGATGCCTGCATCCGGCCCTGACAGGCGTTCTTCATCACGAAGGAGCATCAGAAATAGGAAGGGTGACAAGATGCATCCTTGCCTCATGTCGGTCACACTAGCGAAGAAGTCGGTGTAGCCCGTGGCCGTCTTGACGCAGCAGTTGGAGTGGTGGTACAGAGACTGGAAGGCCATGATGAACCTCCTCGGAATGCCGTATAGATGAAGAATGCTCCAAAAGGAATCACGATGGACGCTGTCGAAGGCCTTTTTGAAGTCGATGAAATTTATCAACAGGGGCTGTTTGTATTCCATGCACTGCTCAGTGATATTCCTCAAAGCAAAGATTTGATCACTGCATGATCGTCCTTGTTCTTCTCGTAGCCGCTGGTCGGCGGCTGCTTGTATTCGGCGGAGGAGGAATGTACAGTAGACTTTGCTTGGTGATGCCCCGCCAATTCGTACATTCCATAGCATTTCTCTTTTTTGGCAACTTCACAATGAAGCCTTTTTGGGGACCGCTCCCACTCGCTAGCATGCATTGAATAGATCCGTTAGCTTGGTTATGACTGCTGGGCCTCCATGTTTCAGGAGCTCTGCTTGAATCTCGTCCAAGCCAGCCACTTTGTTCGACTTTTGCATTGTAATAGCCATTTGTATTTCTTGTGCTGTGATGTGGCCATCCGTGACCACTAGTTCCTCTTGCACTTTTTTTTGGCCAAAGTCGTAGGTGTCGGGTGAATATGATTGGTTCACTGTCTCTCGGAAGTGTTCAACCCAATGGGCATCCTGGTCCTCCTTGGTGAGGAGCAGCTTGCCATTCTTGTCCTTGACTGGGACAGATGAGGCCTTCCAGACTCCTGATAAGTCTTTGGCCATCTGGTACAAAGTGCGAGTGTCGTTTCTCTCACTGGCTTCTTGGGCTTCCCTGCATTTCTTCTCCAGCCAGTCCTTTTTATCACGCCTTCAGCTTCTCTTTACAGCCCTGTCCAGGTCGGTATATGCTCGTGCCATAATTTCCAGACTGTCAGGGTTTTGGTCTTGATTGCGTTTTTGCTTTGCCTTCCTCCTCTGGTCGATCAAAGTCCAATATCTATCTTGGATCCATTCTTCCTTCCGTTTTCCCCGCCGTCGGCCAATGATTTCTTGTGCGCATGCTACCATCGTCTCCTTGAAGCCGTCCCATTGCGGTGCTACTTCAGTTGTGGTCCCTAGTGCCTCGAACCGGTTTTGGAACCGGAGGGTAAAAGTGGCAGCAATGTCCTGGTCTTTAAACTTATCAGTCGTGAATGGTTGGATAGTTTTGGATTTTTCTCCATGGCACCGAAACTTGAGCTTGAGGCTTGCGCGGACCAGGTAGTGGTCTGACCCCACATCGGCAGCTCGTTACACTCGGGCATCCTGCAGGGCCATCCTCCACCTCCTGCTAAAGCATACGTGGTAAATTTTGTTGAATGTGCGTCCATTTGGTGAGCGCCATGTTTTCTTACAGATCAACTTGTGTTGGAGGAATGTGTTCCCAACGAGGAGGTTGTTGTGCTCACAAAACGAAATCAACCATTACCCGTTTTCTAATAATCATTCAGAGGATGCAAAGGGGCCAATGTATTCTTCGAATCCTTCATGTTCAGGGCTAAACTGGGCGTTCATATATCCAATGAAAAGAATGAGGTCGTGTCTGGGGATCTCATCCATAACGACTTGTAAGACATCATAAAATTCATCTTTCGTTGCTTCGTCTGCGTCCTCGGTCGGTGCGTAGACCTGCACAACAGTCGTCTTAACATGGGTGGAGGCAAATTAGGCCGTAATGATTTGGTCACTGACTTGCTTCCAACCAATCGAGGTGCGTGCTGCGTCTTCTCCAAGGATGAAGCCTACAACAAGGACGTGGCTGTCGTTGTTGCAGGAGTATAATATCTTCTTTCCGTCACTGATCATTTCCCCGCTTCCCTTCCATCGAACTTCACTGATCCTCAGCAAGTCGATCGAATTCCTTGAGAAGATGTTTCAATCAGCCGCATTGGTGAAGTTTGCAGACATTTATGAACTACTTGAAGGAAGACAGGGTCCTCAGATGCCTTCCAGGACTGCTGTTGAATGGAAAAAGGAATACCAGAGCACACACTGGAAAGACTCCTTGACATGCTTGTCAACCCGCCCATACTAGCATATCCTGACTTCAATTGGTTTGATATGGAGTATTGATCAAGCAATGCAAACACTGATGCAGACAAACATTCCTGCATTCCACTTAACATTGAGGAATACACGACAGAGTGCACTGAAAAACTGACTCAAGACATAGTGCAAGTCGGAGAGCAAGCACCTAACTACTCGTTGCTGCCAAAAATAAGTCATAATGATTTTATCAAATCACAGTGAGAAGATTCAGTCATGTCCAAAGTGATAAAGCTGAAAGAAGATAACATGATACCTGACGATAAAACCAGGAAAGAAATAACTGGGGCAACCAGAAAACCTTTATATGAGAAGAACAGATTAGACCTGGAAGATGGACTTCTATACATTTGAACTACAGAACAACAGCAGCTTGTGCTCCCTGCCAAGTTCAAAAGACTTGCTTTGGAATACTTTCATGACAGAAAGGGAACTGAATGAGTATTGCACTTGATAAAGATTTTACTTGCCTTTTATAAAAAGAGAAGTAGAGGAGTACATCACATGGAAATGCTCATGCATCAAACAGAAATAGCCAGTTAGCAATGTCCGAGCACCTATAGGGAGTATTACATCACCTCTTGAACTTGTCTGCATAGACTACTTGCTTTGGAACTGAGCCATGGGGATTTTGAATACATACTGGTCGTCGTGAATCACTTGATTTACTCAAGATTACCCGACAAAGAACAAGTCCGGAAGAACTGCCGCATAATGTCTCTTCAACAATTACATCCCTCACCTTGGATAACCTAACAAAGTACACCATGACCAAGGCAGGGGGTTTGAAAATGTGCTTTTCCGTACCCTTCAACAACTCTCTGGAGTACGCCATTCAAAGACATCTCCCTATCACCCTCAAAGCAATACTATTGAAAGGTTCGATAGGACACTTTTTCAGATGTTAAGAACACTGGCTGACAAGGAGAAGTAAAGATGGAAAGATGATCTCCCACAAATTGTACATGCTCACAATTGTACGAGTCACAAGTCCATCGGATATTCCATTTTCTATTTGTTGTATGGGCGGCATCCACACCTAGTTGTTGACTTGATATTTGGTCTTGGTGAGAAAAGTGATCCAGTGGAATCAAAAGGATTTGCTGATCAATAGGTGAAAAGAATGACAGAAGCTTATCGACACATGAGAATAACAAGCAATCCAGTGCATGAGGTAAAACTCGGTAGGTGCATTGTTGAAACCTGGAGATAGAGTCCTTGTCAGGAATTTCAGTGAACAAGGAGGTCCAGGAAAACTCAGATTGTACACGGAAAAGACAATTTATGTGGTTAACCCTCTTACCCCTAAGTTCCCACAGTATTTTGTCCCATAACCCTATATTCACCAAAGAAACAGCATGCCAACAGAGTTCCTGGGCCCAAATCAGCATTTTAATTTTAACATTTTAGGCCTTGAAACAACTTATAATAATGTATGTGTGTAATATTACTTTGAAAATGAAGCAGTTCAGTGTTTTTACTAAACTTTTTTAGAAATTACAAAAATATGCTCGCTAAAATACTTCTACTCATTTAGAAGTACCATACGAGCATCAGCGTGGTAAATAATAAATAAATAAATGCATTTTAGTGCCAAAAGTCAAGTTTATGGTGATAATCAGACCAGCAGGTAGTGTTTTCACGAATGCACAGAGATGGTCAGGTTATGACTCCAAACCCCTGCAGTGTCAGTCGCACTGGTTGATGCTGAAGATGAAGACGGATCATAGTCTGAATCAGGAGAGTTTGCTTCACTATCAGTTTCGGTTTCGGTTTCAACATCTCCTGAACTTTCACTGCTGTCACTATCTAGAATCCTCGCTCTCGCCTGTGTAACTGTGTATGTTTTCTTTTTTTCCCCACTGTTTTAGATGTGCCTGTGTTCACTGTAGGTGTACCTTTAGCTGGAACACAATTAGCTTTTCGCTTTGGCATTTTTAGTTCACTTCTACTATTACACCAATATTCACGCTTGGATCAGCTTCATCATAATGCCAGTGTAATAACGTAATCATGTTGTGACGTCATGACGTCATCAACCTTCCGGGTCAAAAAATAATAATTAAATAAGTAAGAAATCATAGCAGAGTAATGCCAGTACACCGGCCTTACGGGGATAACGTTTACACTGTAAATCTGCTATATCGGCCTTACGGGGATTTGGCATAGATGAGCAAGCCGGTATATCGTGCTTACAGAAATAGATCATAGACGGGCAAGCGGGTTTTTCGGCCGTACGAGGTAAGAGGGTTAAGGAGTAGGTAGCAGACAATCCAGTGTTAACCCAGAGAATATAAGTGGGAAAAGAACAAGAACGCTTCATCAAACTTACTGTTGCTGGTAAATTACTTACCTGTGGAAACACCATCAAATTCAGGGGAACCTAAAAAAACAAAGACAAAGCAGACACAAACAAAGACAAACAAGAGAATGGAAATTGACAGAACCTACCAACAACAGTAATACAACCAGCTCAGAGGATGAAGAAAGCCCTGGGGGATACTGGTTGCAGGGACCGGTAAGGTGGATAGAACATAGAAAAGAAAATACTTACCAACCATCATCTGCTTTGATCCATGAGACCCCAGCAATGGAGTTACAAGTACCTGTAAGGAAAGAACAAAGACAAATACAGAATCAGTACAACAAAGAGACAGTAATATTCCAGTGTCTTTCAGGGAAGAAGTGAGACCAATTGAGTGTCAACCACTAAATGAATCAATACCTGATCTGAACCCGCAGGTTACATATAAGGAAGACAGCGCAGAAAATTTGGAACATGAGGAAATCACAGCTGCTGAAAGCCAACAAGTGAATAACTAAGGTGAATTGAGACATTCTACCAGAGATAGAAAGCCAAAAGAGATGAAACCTATGAAACACTTGGTCAACCTTCATTTCAACCACACAGCACACTAAACACTGTAGCAGCTCATGCCCTGCACCACATACCTTTTATTACACCTCACTACCCTTCACAAACTTTCCCTCCTATACAATGCATTCTATACAATTACACACGTTACCATTAAACTGTACCTATATAAGGAAAAGTAAATTTGGAGCCCAAATTGGTTTAATGGCTGGAGCCTATTTTATTTTGTCAGGAAGAATGTGACACACACTAATTCTGTGCACATTTGAGTAATGTATGTATATTTGTTATATTCTGAAGTGGAGCAAAAGGGTGATGTTCCTAAATATATACAGTGGTGTGAAAAAGTGTTTGCCCCCTTCCTCATTTCCTGTTCCTTTGCATGTTTGTCACACTTAAGTGTTTCGGAACATCAAACCAATTTAAACAATAGTCAAGGACAACACAAGTAAACACAAAATGCAATTTGTAAATGAAGGTGTTTATTATTAAAGGTGAAAAAAATCCAAACCATTAAGGCCCTGTGTGAAAAAGTGATTGCCCCCCTTGTTAAAACATACTATAACTGTGGTTGTCCACACCTGAGTTCAATTTCTCTAGCCACACCCAGGCCTGATTATTGCCACACCTGTTCACAATCAAGGCATCACTTAAACAGGAGCTGCTTGACACAGTAAGGTCCACCAGAAGATCCTTAAAAGCTACACATCATGCAGATACCCAAAGAAATTCAGGAACAATTGAGAAAGAAAGTAATTGAGATCTATCAGTCTGGAAAGGGTTATAAAGCCATTTCCAAAGCTTTGGGAATCCAGCGAACCACAGTGAGAGCCATTATCCACAAATGGCGAAGACATGGAACAGTGGTGAACCTTCCCAGGAGTGGGCGGCCCCAAATTACCCCAAGAGCACAGCGACGACTAATCCAAGAGGTCACAAAAGACCCCACAACAACGTCCAAAGAACTGCAGGCCTCACTTGCCTCAGTTAAGGTCAGCGTTCATGCCTCCACCATCAGGAAAAGACTGGGCAAAAATGGCCTGCATGGCAGAGTTCCAAGGAGAAAACCACTGCTGAGCAAAAAGAACATCAAAGCTCATCTCAATTTCTCCACAACACATCTTGATGATCCCCAAGACTTTTGGGACAACATTCTGTGGACCGATGAGACAAAAGTGGAACTCTTTGGAAGGTGTGTGTCCAAGTATATCTGGCGTAGAAGGAACACTGCATTTCATAAAAAGAACATTATACCAACAGTAAAATATGGTGGTGGTAGTGTGATGGTCTGGGGCTGTTTTGCTGCTTCAGGACCTGGAAGACTTGCCGTGATAAAAGGAACTATGAATTCTGCTGTCTACCAAGAGATCCTGAAGGAGAATTTCCGTTCGTGTACTCAAGCTGAAACGAACTTGGGTTCTGCAGCAGGACAATGATCCTAAACACACCAGCAAGTCCACCACCGAATGGCTGAAGAAAAACAAAATGAAGACTTTGGAGTGGCCTAGCCAAAGTCCTGACCTGAATCCTATTGAGATGTTGTGGTATGACCTTAAAAAGGCCGTTCATGCTCGAAAACCCTCTTATGTAACTGAATTAGGACAATTCTGCAAAGATGAGTGGGCCAAAATTCCTCCAGGACGCTGTAAAAGCCTCATTGCACGTTATCGCAAACGCTTGGTTGCAGTTGTTGCTGCTAAGGGTGGCCCAACCAGTTATTAGGTTTAGGGGGCAATCACTTTTTCACACAGGGCCATGATGGTTTGGATTTTTTTTCACCTTTAATAATAAACATCTTCATTTACAAATTGCATTTTGTGTTTACTTGTGTTGTCCTTGACTATTGTTTAAATTGGTTTGATGTTTCAAAACACTTAAGTGTGACAAACATGCAAAGGAACAGGAAATGAGGAAGGGGGCAAACACTTTTTCACACCACTGTACATATTGATATAGATGCAATAGTTGCAAAATGCGCAAGGACTCATATTCGTAAACAGATACTTTTATTTTGACATTTCCACGTCTGTTGAAAGCAGCTTTACTGTGCATGCTTCCTAAAAACGACTGAGGAGTTGAGAGGAACTACACCCCTTTTTCTGCTGTCTGTTTATTTTACTCAGATATTATCATCTATTGTTTTGGCCTTTGTTGTGGGGTCTGCAATATATACAAACCATGAACACATCATCTTAAAATATTTACAGTGTAATGCATGTAGTGTACATACATATGTAAACTTATTTATAATGTATTGAACAAAATATGTAATACCTACAGTAGAGCACTTGTTGTTCACTGTAAAGTAGAGCACTTTATGTTCACTGATTGTCCTTCCTTGGACCACTTTTGGTAGGTACTAACCACTGCATACCGGGAACCACAGGACCTAGAAATACATTGACCCAGTTGTCTAGCCATCACAATTTGGCCCTGGTCAAAGTCACTCAGATGCTTACGCTTTTTTTCGTCCATTTTTTCTGCTTCCAACACATCACCTTCGAGAACTGACTCTTCACTTGCTGACGTATATATATATCTCAACCTTTGACAGGTGCCACTGTAACAAGATAATCAATGTTATTCATGTCACCTGTCAGTGGTTTTAATGTTATGGCTGATTGGTTCTTGTTCAATAAAAACAATCATTTGAGATTCAGTCACAAAAAACAAACAAACCTCAAGCAAGTCATGTAGTAGAATTTAGTATTGTGGACATTTTTAAATGTGACTTTTTAGCGTCTGAATATATAAATATTATTGAAATATATAGCTCTAGAGTGAAGAGGAAAGGGATAGTTGGCCTACCGTGTGTGTACAGTGTACATGAGTGACATGAGTAATAACAACCAGCAGGCTAACACGCTAGCTACACCACCACTCATCTGTCATAATGATTTCATAACAGGTAGTGTATGGTACTTCACTCCAGCTCCAATGACAGCATCAATCTACAGTCAGTCTGATCCTGTCACACAGTCTGTTAGCGACGATTGATTAAAGAAGTGTGACTCTCTCTCTCTCTCTCTCTCTCTCTCTCTCTCTCTCTCTCTATCTCTCTGGTTGATTTCTCAAAAAAACCTGTACACATCATGGCGCAGATTTTTTATGGTCTCACAGGCACAGCCATTCATCTCCGCTTTACTGGAGTTCATTACTTAGCTATTAACAGTATAGTATATAGGGAACAACATGACAGTGCATGCTCTTATAGTAAAATAATCAACGAGAAGATAAAGTGATGCAGCTAGATATGAAGCACCAAAAGTTAATACAATAAAGTTGATTATTTTCCTATAATAACATGTTTTGATTTTCATATACCACAGCAATTTGCCTGTTGATTATAATTTTTATTTATTAATGAATGACATAGCATACTGTTTTTCCATTTTTAGTTACATTAAACATTTTGAAACACCCTCAAAACAAGTTGTTTGTCACAGTTTTACAAGGCAATAAAAGCCTGGTTTGACATTTTCTGTTCTTGTTCTGTCTCTGCACTTTCTTGTTACATGATTGTGGTCACCTATTCTGTGTTGCTCCCTGAGTACTTTAGCTATGTACACCCTTCTGTTTCTTTGTAAAGTTGAAGTTAATAATTAGTTGTTGTTTCTTTAACGCAGCTTGTCATGTTACTGAGAAAATGTTAAGTGTTACTTAAAGTTTACCTCTAATTATGTGGCGAGTCCAAACAAATCTGAATGCCACTTATTGGGCATCATTAGTGCCAGAAATAATGCTATGAGAAATGTTTATTCACTATTATTAGTCAATTTTTTTTAATTATATACACATATAAACTTATATTATTACTCTGGGCTGCCAGTAAGTGGTATAAAGGTGATAATGTGCAAGTTTACCAGCACTCACACCTTCAGGCTTGAGCAGTAGATGGCAGATAGAGACTGCAGTTTGAACAAGTACTGTCCATTTTAGAGAGCTACAGCCAAGTACAGTTTAGTGGGGTTTTTTTTTAATTCAATCTCACACAGAATTTTGACAAATGAGATTCATATTGAATTTCATTAGTCGAAATAAATGACACAACTGCTAACTAACTCCAACCTCCAGTTGGCATGTGTGTGTTCTTATGAATTTGCAATCATGAGCTTGTGTTGTGTCCACACCTGATTCCACTTGTGAAGCGCTTGATGATTAGCTGATGAGCGGAATCAGGTAGCGATCAAGGAAAAAATCTGGAAGACCATTTCCATGGTTAGCTTGTCATCTGCAGGTGGGCTAAGCTCTGATAAATAAACGGCTCATTTGAAATGCGGCTGCAGGAAGAGCAGAAGAAGTCAGAATAACTCAGAGCGAACTCGGTGTGATTAAAATGGCAGTGCAGTGCAGTGCTTCAAATATTTATTCTACAGTAAATCTGACAGGGTATCACTTTCATATGCGAGCGGCCCAGTGGAGATGAGCGGTTTGATCAGCCTGACATTTTCCTATACACACCGGTACCACACGGGCGGGCACACTTACTCACGTCCACACGCATACACACATAAAGGCATGTGGAGTTCATTATGGCCGTGTTGTTTATTGAGAGTTCAAACGAATTCACCTCAGCTCAGGCAGGATCTGTCAAATCTCATGTCAATCAAACCAGCCCCACCCACTAAAGACGAACAACCAGTGTTTCATTTCTTTTCTTTCTTTTTTTTTGACTCCTAACGTTCTGACAAAGGGTATATACAGATCACAAAATTGTGCAAGAATGAAACCACACACATAACGCTGAAGCCATCAGCAAGATTTCTGATTATGTGAGGTGATTTTGAGGTTTTGTCTCCATTGGAGCTAACACAGTTTATATTATAAACCATAATAATTCACATGAAGATAAGATATACTGCCAATTTCTATAATAATTGTCAGTGTTGGGTTAGTTACTCAAAAAAAGTAACTAACCCAACACTAAAGATGACTAATTACTACCTTAAAATTGTAATCTGATTACATTACTGATTATTGCATGTAAAAAGTAATCAGATTACTAATTAACTTCTCTAACTAGGCTGGTTTAGTGTTACTAGCCAATGGGAGGCACAACTAAGCTATCATGCTACTACTAGCTGCTACAGTGCCATGCAAAGTACATTATCTTTCCTTATGCGCTGCTCATATCATGTTCACGTAAACTGGAACTCATATAAACATGTGTGTGCACAACCTTGTTTTCCTACTCAACAGCAGAGGATGTTACTATTTCAGTTTCAACCCCTTTACTGATTTAAAAAAAATAAAATAAAAATCAGTGTATATCCATTTTTCCACAAACTGTGTGAGCTAGCATTTGGCATAATTGAGAGCTATCAGCCAATAAGACACAAATATTTCCACATATTTTTGTGTAAACCCTGCCTGACTGGTAAAATTACATCAATAAAATTACATCACTGTCTTCTGTACTGATGTTCAGTTAAGTAGTGGAAAAAGTGGAGAATTATTCAATTATCCAAGTGGAGAATTATTCAGGGCTATAGGAAAAATCTTTGGGGCAAAATGTGATTTATTTTAAAACTGCATTTTACCTAATATTGTTTTCTTAACAATAAATTTGTAATGCAAGTAATGTAATTTTATTGACACCACTACCTCAAATCAAATTACAAAAAATTATTATATATATATATATATATATTCAGCCATTAATGTATCTTATAACACAGCACAGATGGGTGCTCAAATCTGATTGGTCAGAAGGTGTGCATTATTTTCATTATTTTCATATAACAGGTCAGAAAAAACTGGTTTTACATGAGCAATAGGTTAATATAAATGTGCTTGTCCTGATAAGGTATTGTTTCTATAGTAACAGCTCATGCACAGGGACTTATATGATGGAAGTGCCATATAATCTAAGACAAATAATAAGCAGATTTTAAAAATGTGTTGTTTAACAAAGTAAAACATATATATGGGGACATTTGTTTAACCTTTATGGAAGGAGTCTGAGTTTGAAGAACTTTGTAACAGTCACAGTGCTTTGAGAAGTTTATTGCCACAGGAAAGTTTTCAGGACAGAGGGGTTTTCCAGTTTCTCTGTAAAGTGACAAGCTCCATTTTCTGAGAAAGAGAATGTGTGTGTTTGAGAAAGAGAGAGAGAAAGGGAGAGAAAGACTTTTTATATATTAACATTAACTGGATATGAAATATACTACTCTGCAAATATATTTTTCTGTGCAATATATACTTTTTGTCAACTCATCTTCATTTAAATCTTTTAACAGTGTACTTGCTCTTTAATTCAGCATGAGGGCAAGCAGGCAGCGCGGGAATTTTTTTATAAAATTAGACTCGACGTCGAAACTCCCTCTTCACTGCTGCTTTCGGTATAAAACTTTTGCAGTGCAGAGATTACAGGGATTACAAACTGCAGTTTTGTCATCACACAAGAGACATCTTCTTTACACAAGACACAAAATCTATGTGTTTTCCCGCACTCTTTTGATTGACAGGATATAATTGGCCCTGATCATCGGAAGTTATTAAACTATTTATGCCCATAGCGTAAAAGATAGCCTTTTCTGATATCTGATTATCGGCCAATACATTGGTGCATCTCTACTATAGACAATTAAAATTTGCAATGTTTTGTACATTAACATTTTGTACATTCAACATTTTAAATGATGGCAAATTGCCTTTGTATAAGTGGAATAACACACTCCAAACTGTGTTGTTATACAAAAATAATGCATTTGCACATACACGCTGTGCCACATCACACACCACTTGGCATGCATTATTTTTATGTAACAGCACTGTCTGGAGTGTGCTATTCCTTACTTAACCTTTAATTCTGATGAAGGTCTTTGAAGAAATTTCTAAAACGTTCTTAAAAATATTCTTAAAAGGGCTTTGAAGAAATTTGCAGAAGATGCTTGATGGTATTCTCCTTTTTAAAGCACCTACAAATCTTTGAAGACATTAGGCATTTGAAGATCCTTAAAGAAATTTCCAGAATTTACGTGAAGGAATCTTTATAAGATCTTTGATAAAGATCACAAGATGCTTAAAAATCACCTTTAAGAAAAATTCACCTTCCAGATGAAAAGTAGAACTTTCCAGATGATACTGGAAGAAATTTCAAGATCTTCAAAGGATTTTCACAAAATCATTAAAATTAACTAACTAAATAAATAAAAATACAGAAGACCTTTAAAGAAATACCCAGAATATGCTTAGTGAAAGTCTGGAAGATTAAGAAGATTTTTTAATACATTTCAAGACAATCTCTAAATACATTTTGAGATCTTTAAAGAAATATTCAGGAAATCCATGAAAATTGATAGACCATCATTGAAGAAATTTCACGATATTTGAAGATTTTCCCTTAAGATTTTCTCAAAGAAATTTCCAGAAAATTATTGACAAAAAATTACACAAGATCAGTGAAGAATTTTCCAGAAGATCTTCAAATAATTTTTTATGAAAACCCAAAATATCCTTAAAAATCCTTTAAAAGGGACACTTGACATTTTTTTAGTAGATGTTTAAACTCCCAGGACTCATTGAGTGGTCCAGACTTACACCCCTCTCTTGTAACTACATACCTATTCTATTAATCACTGTAGATACTAAGTCATTCATCATAGTTACTGAATAATATGGTTTAAGGTGAATAACTGCATAAGGAGCTAGGACTGTAAGGGGTTAAACAAAACGTGTGTAAAAACCACACTATAGACCTAGCTTGTTAGGTTTTAGGTGGTAAAATATGTTAGAGCCTATTGGAGAGTTGGAGCCTGTTCTGCCTTTACATATCTGAGTAATTGTTATTCACTAGAGCAGAGAATGTAACACACACACACACACACACACACACACACACACACACACACACACACACACATACACACACAGATCTACACACAGTGAGTCTCAATTACTGCTCATTTTTAATGGTGGTCAATCTCTAATGACGCGTGTTCAAGGTGAACACACGGATCACATCACCTAACCCTTCATCAAAGCTAACACTATGTGCTGTGCCAGTTGGTTGACTGTGATTGGTGTAAAGCCCCACTGGTGTGTAAAATAAGATTTATGAGATGGGACTGGCGTACTGACCCATACCTACGACCCCCCCACTTCCATCTTTTTCACCTTTCACCCTGACAGGCTCGGGCTAACCTTTGACGCGCAGAGAGAGAGTCACCCATGAATGAGGCTTGTTGGCGATAACAACCAATCAGGCACGACTCACCCTCAATCACACCCACTCACCCCAAAAATCACTCTCGCTCACCCTCACATTGGCAGCCGCTCTTTTAGGCAACAGAGCAGAAATTGGAGAGGTGGTGAAGTGAAACTTAGCAAAAGGTCAGAATTAACAACCACTGCCTTAGTGGATAGAGTGACTTTAGCAGAGCGCTAGTCTAAATTCTTTCTTTCTTTCTTTCTTTCTTTCTTTCTATGTCTTTAAATGTGTACAGTTCCATCAGGGAAGGGACCCTCTGCTTTGTGTGGTGTTATAATCAACGATTCTGTGTCCCGATGTATATGATTTAAACAGCAGCGGTGACTCGAAAAGCATTCAAGCACAATGTGTTAAGATAAAATAATGTAAATTTAACAACTTCACATGTTAATCCCAGACATCATGTAACATGAAAAGTTAAACAACAACAACAACAACAACAATATCACAGTCAGGATTAGCTTCTAGCACCTTTAAAGAAATTATTTTTGAAACATTTTGGTAAATAACAACGTAACAAAACTTCCACCTTGAAAAACAATCAGTAAATAAATTAAAAAATATATATATTTTTTGCAAAATGGTACTTATCCATCTAAATAACAACAAAACAAAAACCCACACATTTGTAACCATTGTGTTTATCCTATTAAGCCACAGATAAATGAAAATAAATATTTTGTTTCTTTCTTTCTCTCAACCAAGATTCTGTTATCCAATAATAAAGAACTTCATTAACGATATCAAGCCAAATCTAAATGTAAGAGAAAAATGTAGCATTGTTGCTGTTTTTAGTAACAAAGTAAAGCACGTCATTTTGACCTGAACACAACACACGGTCAGTGTGACCCAGAACCAGGTCTGAGTAAGCACAGCTCAGTCCAGACCACACAAAGTTCATTCTACACTCCTCTCTGTACACACGCTGCTTTATTCCACACTTCACATTCCATTTTTACTTTTAACAAAAACATCAGATGTGTGTGTTGTAGGGTTTAATTAAAATACTCTTCATCATTTGTCTGGACTGTCTGTTAGAAATGAAGACATGTTGCCACAAGTGAATAGGACAGAGGTATTTCTTGTAATTTTGGAAAGAGAAAAGTTATCTGAACACTTGGATAGAGCCTTGTGGTGGCATTCACTCATTCTCTCTCTCTCTCTCTCTCTCTCTCTCTCTCTCTCTCTCTCTCTCTCTCTCTCTCTCTGCAGCCTCACACACACACACACACACGTGCATGCACACTAAGGGTAAATATTTGTATCTCAGTGGTGGACTCGTTTCTCAGTTCCGCAGTCTGGAATGCACCAGTGTTTATGAAGCGCTGTTGTTACAGTTGGGCTCTCAGGGATTGACTGAGACAGAGAGAGAGAGAGAGAGAGAGAGAGAGAGAGAGAAGGAGAAATGCTGAGAGGACAGTGGATGGACCTACAGGTCTACCTAGTTGCAGTTCGCTGATGCTGACAGAGCACACACTATGATAACATAGGCCACACCACTTCACTAGGACTAGGATTTATAAGTGCTTAAAAGCCACACCCCCTTCACTGGGAAAAGAACTGATAAGCACATTAGCCACACCTCCCCCACTAACACTGACCAGCGTATAGGCCATACCTCCTTCACCAGGACTAGAAATGACAAGCACATATAGGCCACACCTCCAAGTCAAGTCAATTGGATTTTATTGTTATTTCAAAAATATACAGCTGGTAGAGTACACATTGAAATGAAACACTGTTCCTTCAGGACCATGGTGCTACGTAAAACACCACACTAACTTCATGAGATGACACAGAACTAAATAAACGTAGACATTTTTACATAAAGTGCACATGCAAATGTGTTCAAACAACACAAGACAGTACAATAACTATTAAAGCAGAACAACAGGCACAGTGAGATACAGTGTAGCACTGACCAGGACACAGTTTTAGTGTGGAAGTGTGAGATATTACAGGCAGTGCAAAATAATAACAATATCATATATAAATATATATATATATATATATATATATATATATATATATATATATATATATATATATATATATATATATATATATATATATACATTTTTTAATGCTTTGAATCTAAAAATAACACACTCTTTCACCAGCACTAGAATATATATAGCACATAAGCCACACCTCCGTATCTGTGACTGACAAGCAGAGAAGCCACGCCTTCTTCAATTGCACTGACAAGCACCAAGGCCACACCCACTTTACTTGGACTTACAGGCCCAAAGACTGCACCTTCTTCGCTGGGAGGTTCCAACCCTTTCACAAAGAGACCACACCCCTTTCACTGATAGGGCACACCGCTTCATTGTGAACCCACACCTCCTTTATTTGTCATCTTTTCCACTTTTTCCTGTGTTTAAAGTTCCTATTATTAAATACATCATGAAAAGAAGCTCTCAGAACTCCAGCACCTTTTTTCAAACAGGTGTCTAGTCTGCACGTGCATATTTGTGTGTGTGTGTGTGTGTGTGTGTGTGTGTGTGGCCGAGTCTCCGTCAGAAGGTGAGTTGCTCCAGGCAGTGTCGAGTGGAGTGAAGGCAGCCATTAGCATGCTGATATTAATTGTCATGTTTGATTGTGGGTTATTAGTACGGCCTGCATTGTTCCTGTTTGTAAACAGACGCGCAGGTAATGTGCCGCTAATCGCTCCGCTAGGCCCATCTGCTCTGGGGGAGGTGCCCTCACGCATGCACAAACACACACACACAGCGGCACACAGGTGTTGATTCATATTCATTTTTCATTTACCTCCACGTGCTGTGTGATGTTATGACAAAAGGGGGACAAGCCGCGCTTTTCCTCCCCCCCCAACCCCCAACCCCCCCCCCCCCCCCCACCCCCCCCCCCCCCACGCCAAACAAAAAAAATATAACACAAAAAAAATAATGTTTACAAAAAAAACGCTCTCTCTCTCACACACACACACACACCTATCTCTCATACCTGGAAAGCAGCCAGATGCGAGATGAAGTGGTAGATACACCCTGAGTGCTGGAATGGAAAAGGCCACCGGATCTATGCGTGCATGCGCGTGTGTGTGTCTGAGTATTTGTGAAGGGTGATTGTGCATGGTTGTAATTACACATGCTTTAATTGATAAGGTGGAAAAGCAGCATTGATTTGGTGTCAGCTGTAAAGTGAGGCTCGCCGCGCTGGAGTCAGTGGTGAGGCGAAAGCAGTGCGGCCGTAATGACTGCACTGTTCTGCTCTGTCAGCTCTGCTTTCACAACTCAGACACACACACGCACACACACACACACACACACACACACACACACACACACACACACACACACACACACACACACACATACACACACACACACATACACACACTTCTCAGGGACACTGTTGAGACACCATCCTTAAAAACATTCAACACAACACAAGAAGCTCAAGACTTTGCCAACAAACCTTCACTATACTATGAGCTGGCTGAAGTTTATACTGTAGACTTCTTGCTTTTGCTATTGGATAGCATATATTTTCTTAGACTGGCACCCTGTCCAGGGTGTACCCTGCCTTGTGCCCGATGGCCCCTGGGATAGGCTCCAGGTTCCCTGCGACCCTGAAGAAGAAATAAGTGGTAGAAGATGGATGGATGGATGGATATTTTCTTAGAAGCTTTAATCAAATTTCTTTAGCATCTTATTCTATTTAACTGTTACATGATGTGCATGATATTAAGCTGTTCTCATTTACAAGACAAAGTGCATATTAAGGGAGAAGCTCTAAAGTGTATAATTGTGTAATATTAACATTAACATCGTGTGAAAAAAAAAAACATTTTAAAAATGTCAAATATACACAATGGATGTCTCTGGTTAGCCGGTTCTGACTTGCGCAGATGTATAAACAGCTAAAAAAAAGAGATTTTTTTGAGACATGCTTTTGAAATTTTTCAAGATTCCAAAAAAAGAAAAAAAAAAAAAAAAGAAAAGGTCCCATTACAAAACACTTATCAAAATACTTTATTTTATTTTTTATTTTTAAATTGGCAAAGACTTTTTTAAAGTACAATATTTTATTTTTAGAAATATAGTTTATTTTCTTTAACATGTTATTGAAACATTTGTTTAATGTTTGTTTTTGCTCAAAATATTCTATTCTATTGATTAATTGATTAATTTTATTTTCTATGATTGCAAATACTTCAAAACGCTATTTTTAATTATTTGCTTTATTTTATTTTACTTAATATTTTTATTGTATTTATTTTCTTTTTTTCATGTTTGCAACACACCTTAACTCACTGCATCAATAATTAATTAATAAATTGGTTTATTATTCTTTCTCTTATTATTATGGTTGTTGTTTCTTCCAAACATCTGACTTTGAGTGTGTCTATAGCTGTTCAACAAAATAGACTGTAAAAGTTGTAGCGTGTGTGTGTTTGTGTTTGTGTGTGTGTGTGTGTGTGTGTGTGTGGCCTGTAGATGGGGCTGTACTCTGCAGATCAGAATACGTCTCCTGCTTTCTCTTTCCCTCCAACTCTCACACACTTACATCAGCTCCAGTGGCTCAATCTTCTTCATTATCATTTCTTCTTCTTTTGCCGTTAATTATGTTTATACTAATATCCAGTTATTCTACTCTTTTCCTTGTCTTCTTCTCTGTTCTCCTTCTTTTCCCCTCCTCATTATGTTTTACTAAGTAACAACTTGTTCTCCTCCTCCTCATTAGGCTTGTTCTTCTTCTCTCTCTCTCACCTTTGCTCCTGATTATGTTTAGATGAATATACAGCTGTTATATTGCTTCTACTACTTCTGCTATCTCCCTTGCCTCCTCCTCCTTCTTCTTCATCCCACCTTTACTTACCATTGTTTTATGTTTTTAATAATATATATTTTTCTTCTTATTCTCCTCATCTTCTATGTTGCTTTTGTTCTTCTACTTCTCTCACTTTCTCACTTCTTCTTTTCTATCAATGTTGGTCCTCATTATGTCTTCATTCATATATGTCTTTCTCATTCCCCTCCTCATTCTTCTTCTTGATCTCACCTTTACTCATCATTATGTTTTTAATATTATATATCTTTCTACATTTTCTGCTCGTCATCTTTGTTGCTGCTGCTGTTATTGTAGTTGTTGTCGTTGTCCTTCTTCTTCTTCTCTATCACTTTGTCACTTCGTCTTCTCTATCAGTGTTGGTCCTCATTATGTATTTAATACTATCCATCTTTCTTATTCTTCTTTTCCTCATCATCATCCTCCTCATCATCATCATCATGATCTTCTTCTTCATTTTTCATTTACACCCTTATCCAAAGCGACTTACATGTATCTCATTTCTTCTTCCTCACACCTTTGCTCTTCATCAAGTGTGGAACAATATATTTCTTTTTTATTTATCTTCTTGTTCCCTCTGTCTCTCTCTCTGCCTTTGCTCCTTATACTATTAATACTTATATACATTTCGACAGCTTACACAGTTGAGATGTCCCTCTTGCTATCTCTCTAAAGGGTGTGTGTGTGTGTGTGTGTGTGTGTGTGTGTGTGTGTGCGGCTGATTGTGCAGAGTGACAATTCCCATAACATTCTCTGGCTTTGAAGAGTCAAGTGAAGTTTTCTTCTCAGGAACTCTCTTATCCTTGGACCCGAACCAAATTCCACAATCACTAAAAGACAACTGACACAGGACACTGGGGACCCTGAAGTCTCTCTTTCTCTCTCTGCCAAACAAGAGAAATAAATGACCTGGGGTGCAGTTGGAAGTATTTAAAGAATGTCAGCAGGCTTAAAGTGATGCAGGACAAGTTTGGAAACAAGTTTGAATCCTTACTGTACCTTAAAAAAAACAATGCACTTTTCATGGAAATGTAAACATTTTGCCATTATATCACTTCATCGTCAGGGTGGCTTTTGAATATCCGTCCATCTTCAACCGCATATTCCTTCTTCAGGGTCGCAGGGAACCTGAAGCCTATCCCAGGGGGCATCGGGCACAAGGCGGGGTACACCCTGGACAGGGTGCCAGTCCATCGCAGGGCACAATCACACCCACACACCCATTCATATGTCCATGGACAATTTACCAACCAACCTACCTTTGGATGTCTTTGGACTGAGGGAGGAAACCCGGAGGGAACCCCGACAGCATGGGGAGAACATGCAAACCCCGCACACACATGGCCCCGGCAGGAATCAAACCCCGGACCCTGGAGGTGTGAGGCGAAAGTGCTAACCACTAAGTCACCATGCGCCTGGATTTAGTTTTTACACATCCCCTCTGAGATAAAACTTTTAAACATTTAAGGTTAGATGAGAGAGTTTCCACAGGCTATTTTTTTTTCCAGATGTTTGCATCCCACATGATCATATGTTGCTTTACATGCATTCACAAATTGAAGACATATTTTTCCTTTCAATTTAATAATTAATATTTCACGCAAAGATGAATATCCTTGAAGGAGAGCATTAACTGTGTAACTATAGGTAACTAAACCTGAGCTAATCACAGCGTTACTAATGGTTCAATACCACTAAACTCACAAGCGAATATTAAAAAAAAAAATCATGCATTTAAAGCTAATACACGGACTAAAGCCGAGCTTCTTCTTGTGATCAGTAATACAGTAGAGCGCTCATTGAAATGAATTATTGAAGTCAAGAACTGAGCTGTTACGACTGATATACTCAAGTACCTGTTAACTGTAGAGAGATTTAAGCTTCTTATATCCTTGCATATGTTTTTCTTTCTTCCTTTCTTTCTTTTTTTTTTTACTCTTCTGGAAATCCAATTGAAATCATGTCTTATTTATGTTATCTGGAAGATCAAGATCTGGTTCTCAGTTAAGTAAATCACAGCTATGTTCCTCTCACAAGAAGGATTAGCGATATCCGATAAGTGTCGTTAGCAATCTTAGCTACTCAGATTAAATAATTCAAGCGTGTATAATCGTCACCTCATGATGGCTGAAAGAGATGCTGTGCTTCTGCTTTAACAGCCTGAAAAATGACGCCGTATGTTTGTGCCTGGCCCTGAAAGCCGGAATAATAGTTTAAAGCCGCACAAACAGGCATCCTGGCTGACAGATGGCAGGTACGGCGCCGAGTGTACTGTGTTTAACCGCAGCAGGTAAACTTTAAGCCGCCGTGGCCTCACAACGTTTATGCTACATAAACCATCCACTTCCTACTCGACGAGTGTAACATAAACGGACCAAGCAGTAAATACACCAGCAGGAGAGAGAGAGAGAAGGGTGCTGGTACCTTAGATCTCGCCTGGTGGAGCTGCCACAGACACGGACATATAATGTCACACAATGCAAACCCACCTCTCTAAACACTCTAATATCAATATTGTTATATTTTTTCATCTCCAGAAATGGAAAAAGTGGACAAGGCTCTTTTCGAGGTGTAAACATGCGAACATGTGTATATATGTGTGTTTCAATGCAAACACTCCACATCATATACAGTATATCATGAGAAATTCCATGAAAATGTCAGCCTTTATGTTAGCTTTAAAAATGGCAAAAAAAGTAACATAAGATTGACCACTTAACAATGCGATCTTGTGTGTGCATCTGTGTGTGTGCGTGTTTCACATCTGTAATGCTAGTGTCGTCTCTTAATAACACTGTGGAATGTCAGATCCATGATGCTAAACATCTTCAGAAAACAGCTAAAGTCCCACCTCTTCCGTGAACACCTAACCAACTCATAAAATAAATAAATAAATAAATAAATAAATGAAATGTACCTTTTTTTGCACTTTCACCTCTATTCTGTGCACTTTGCTTCTTCTGGAACTCAATTAATGGATATTGTATGGTAGCACGACTTGTATAGTTCTCTGCTTGATATATCGCTTTGCTTGTATTTTTCTCATTTGTAAGTCGCTTTGGATAAAAGCGTCTGCTAAGTGTATAAATGTAAATGTAAATGTAAACAGCTATATAGTCATCTCTAGAAGTATTGGCAACCCTCAATAGAATGGGCAGAAATGGCACATGAGAAAAGTGTTCATAAGGAGATCAGGAGTACGATTTCTGACTAGGTCACAGCCACTCGAGGTTGAGAGACGAAGAGAGCAAAATTGGCCATGCTCTGTGGCATACTCCATCTCTCTCCTCTGTCAATCACAGCGACAACAGCAAATTGTAGGCATCTGTGAGATCATGTATGCGGAAGAGGGCAGACAGTGAAACAATTTAATTGACTGGGTTCACATGTATTATAAAGATGCATGTGTTAACCTTCACTGTCGCCATTTGATAGCTGTCGTATGATAGGGGAGAGCTGCCTGGTGGGTGGAAATTGTACAGGTGACCAAATTGGGGAGAAAAACTATAAAACGCTCCCTAGGTGGTGAATCAGTATATGGTGTGCTCGAGTTCCTGGACCCTGGCTCACTACACATTGGGACGCTGATGGCGCAATTGTAAAACATCACCAATGGCATCTATCAACAGCAAGCAGGACCGATATCTTTCTGACATTATAAGTCATATAAATTTGTTAGCTTAATGACACGCTTTTCTGTAGTGGTACTTCAAGCAAGACCGTAGGCTACAATAGTTAGTGGATTAAAAAAAATAATAAATCATTTAACACGTAAAAGTTGTTAGACTCAAATGGCTGACAGTTCATCCACCATTTTTTTCTGAGCTGAGAGGCTTCAGAAAATATGGCATCATTTCCAGTAAGGGAACATAGTGAGCATCGATGTTCCCTTATTTTTGCGGTGTACTGTGGGATTACACTGGAAGAATTTTGCGATTGAGACAGCATTTAAAATGGCCGCCTCCCAGATCAGTGCTCTGTCTACTGAACTAGGTACCTGATTGAGATCAGATTGTCTCCATTTATTGGACAAACAGCTAGTCAGCAAAAATTCAAACGGCCATCTGAAGATTTAGCATTTAAAATAACCAAACTGCCATTGCATGTCATCTTCATATTTTGGGATCATCAAAACAATGAACTAAGCCATAAAGTAAAGTGAAGAAGATATAAAGGAAGCCTAATCACCACTGAGAAACTGAGGCATTTCCTCTTTTCACTAATTGTTTTCTTTTTTTTTTTTAAACAAATCTATTTATAAAGTCATCGATATGTTTATCATTTCATTGT